>LPNX010957210.1:309620-400593 GCA_001517045.1 Pseudotsuga menziesii
CTTTCTACTTTTTCTGCTTTATTGCCTGCTTTTTCAGTGTTTTAAGGCAAATGGAAAAGCTAGACTAGGTGAGGTGAACTAGTTTTTTTTCCTCTTCATCCTCCACTCTTTTCTCCTTGGAAAAGCATGTTTGAGTTGTCATTCCATCACTCTTTAGATTTCCTAAGCACTTTTTCCAATTCGTGAGCTCCATGACTGATTTGGGATTAACTTTTTGCACCTATGGGGGATTTGCTTATTTTTGGTAAGCCTGCTTTATGCTAGATTTGAATTGCTCCTCATGCATTCAAATACCTTTTGTAATTATTTAATACAGCAACCTATTATGTTACAGGGTTGGCTATTGTACACTGAGTTAATACAGTTTAGTGTTCAGCTCCAATTTCAGTCTCTTTTGTGAGTGATATTGCATGATCAATTGTTAATTGTTGTGAGTAAAATTAATCTATCAATGGGTTCAATTTCCACATGTATTTTACTAATATAACCCAATGGAGATGTTATTATTCCTCCAATGAGGTGTTACTATTGTATTTGGTCACCATAGAGTCATGAGGTAAATCCTCCACTTGTGTTGGGCTTTTTGTACCCTAATAAATAATATAAAATACTACTTTTGAGTATTCCTAGGTGAAGTAGGCCCATAAAATTTATTGGGGCTGACTTGTCTATTGCAAAAGTTAAGTTGACACATGTTTATAAATAGAGGAGACGTGGTTTTTATTTGAACATAGACTCACTCACTTGTGTAGTGCATAAGAGAGAGAGAGAGAGAGATAGAACATGAGGAGGAGAACACCTCTTTTTGGGGTTGTCTTTTATACATCTTATACAGAGGAAGTTTTTGTTGGGTTTTCTTCCCCTTGAGGGTTTCCCGAGATAAATGTTGTGTCTATGTTGTGATTGTGTTTCTATCAGTGATTATTGATATGCTGCTATGATTTTGAATTGAGTACTATTGAATCTAGTCTAGCATATGAAAACTTAACAACATATCAGTCACAACCTTAGAATGTGATTGTCAAAATCCAAAATTGATAGTATGGTGTGCCAGAGCGAAAACCCAAACCAATGGTTGCTATGATATCTTCCAAAAAAATAAGGAATCTTATCAATCATGCTCAAAAGTTTGCATTAATCATGATAAAGCCTCAACATTCCAGGAATACTGCAGCAACAAGTCGAATCACCCATTAGCGCAACTCCTGACAACAAGAATAGATCAACCACATTCTTGAAGAATACCAGAATGTATTTCAAGAACCAAATGGAGTACCTATGCATTGTTAGGTAAAACACTCCATTGAACTTGTTCTTGGTTCTTCATTACCTAACACATCTGTTTACGGAAGATCCATTCTAAAAAATGAAGATATTTGTATGAAAGTTTAGGATTTGATCGACAAGGGTCATATCCACCCCATATCCTCTCCTTGTGGAAGTCTAGTCATCCTAGTTCCAAAGAAATAAGGTACTTGGCTCATGTGCATTGACTATCATGCTCTCAACAAAATTTCAGTGAAGAACAAATACCCTCTTCCACTGATAGATGAACTCATCAACAATCTGAAAGGTGATAAGTTCTTTACAAAACTCGACCTCAAGTCAGGATACCACCAGATTCCAATCAAGTCCATCAATGTATGGAAAATGACTTTCAAGACCAAGGAAGGATTCTTTGAATGGTTAGTCATGCCTTTGGGCCTAACCAGTGCACTTGCAACCTTCATGAGATATATGGATGACCTTATACCACCTTTCATCAGTAAATGTTTCATTGTCTATCTAGACAATATATTGTTTTCAGTTGATCATGGGAAGAAAAGGTCAAACAACTTCAACAAGTCTTCGGCACTCTCCAGCAAAATCGACTATATTTGAACATGGACAAATGCTCATTTTCGATGAGCAACATCAAATATTTGAGGTATATAATTGACTCTACAGGAATTCATGTCAAACGAGAAAAAGTACAGATCCTTAAATATTGGCCCATTCCTCAAAACATTTATGAACTAAGAATTTTTCTTGGTTTAGCAAATTTCTATCGACAATTCATACTTGGCTTCAACCACATCACATGGCCTTTGAATTAGTTGACGAAAGGAAATGGGAAAATTGTCTTCAAATGGACACCAACACAACAACAAGATTTTGATCAAATAAAAAACAACCTTTGTACTGCACCAGTACTTGTGTTACATGAGTTGCATCAACCCTTTGAGATTGAGACGAATGCATCGGACTATGCCTTGTGATCACTCAATCAGGTCACCCAGTCACGTTTCATTTTGAGAATTTCAGTGACATTGTTAGAAGTTACTCGACGTATGAGAAATAATTGTATGCCATTGTGCAAGCTCTTAACAAATGGAGACACTACATTCTTGGCAAGGAAGCGGTCATCCTCACTGACCATAAACCTTTGCAGTTTTCTCTGTCCCAGTCGAAACTATAGACAACCTAAAAACTCAAGTGGATTAATTACCTACAAGAAGTTCATTTGGTAATTAAGTATCAAAAAGGAAAAACCAATGTCATAGTCAATTGTCTTAGTAGAACACCCATTATTCTGCTGTTTACAGTGATGAGTATGCAAGGTTATGACACCATTACTTGGCCACGATTGTATTTGATGGACTGCAATTTATCAACAAATACATACCGACATGTTGTGTACTACCGACTAATTCCTGAAAGACACCTTGCTATAAAAGCTTGGATAGCTTTGTGTACCGACCGATGATCACCCACAGAAGCTCATTTGGGATGCACAATACAACAAGACTGTAGGAAATTTTGGAGTCGCAAAAACACTTGTTATCCTCCAAAAGTATTTCTACTGGCCTTCACTTAAATATGGCATCAACAAGTACATTCAATCATGTGTAGTTTGTGTCATTTCTCAACCATCGAATATATGATAAGGACTGTACACACCCCTTTCGGTTCCTAGTCGAGCATGGGAATATACTTCTATAGACTACTTGACGAAATATCCTACTACCAAACATCATCATGATGCGATATTAGTAGTAGTTGACAGATTTTCCAAGATGGCTATACTCATACCATGCAAGAAGACTACAACTACACAACAAACTACTTAGCTATTATTTGAGCATGTGTGGAAACATTATGGCCTCCTAACGACCATTATTTCTGACAAAGATGCTATATTTGTCAGCACCTTTTGCAAAAATATATAGAAACAGCTCATCTTGAGACTTTCTTTGTCGACAACCTTCCATCTGCAAATAGAAGGATAGACAGAAGTTGTAAATCGCTTGGTCATACAACTGCTTCGCATGTACAACCACAATCATCATCGAACATGCGATGAGAAACTTCCATACATATAACACAATTATAACTGTGCTCCACACATCTCTATGGGAAATATTCCATTTGAAATTTGTTACGGATTTCAACCCTCAGTGAATATTGACTTAATCAGTTCCTCGACACAGTTGAATGACACCGACTATGAAGGATGATAAGTGGAGAAAGCATTGAAATTCAAAGATCAAATATATAACATCCATAAGTAAGCACATGAAATGTTTCAATGAGTGAATGAAAAAGCTAAGGCCCAACACGACAACCATCATATTCCTCATTCATTTCGAATTGGGGATCAGGTCTAGTTACATCTAAAGAATGAGTACTTCACTAGTCCATACAGAAATATGAAACCTTTGCGATATGGTCCATAAAATATTCTTAAACATATTGGTGAAAATGATTTTCAGCTCAACATTCCTACATGTCTTAGCCTGCATCTCATTTTTAATGTAGATCTACTTCGATCATACCATGCACCATTGTTGGAACAAAATGACTTTGAGACAACAGAACTCGAAGACATCCATCCAGGTTTAGGAATGTCTTCTTTGAGACATCATGGTGGGTCAAGGAATACACCATAAAAGGACAAACTTCATTCCCTTATTTCAAGTGGCTAAAGATGAACATCTCCGTGCGCAAGGAAAATGGTATTCTTCTACTGAATTAGCCAACAAGTTTCCCCACCTGAACCAATACACAATGGAGACCATTGTTTCTTAAGGAATGAGGACTGATCCAACCAGGAGTTGGTAGGTTTTCAAGTGTCAACGAATTCTATCACTTTGAATGCTTCTCCTGCCTCAACAGGTTCGCCTCGATAGGTCCACCTCGATAGATTCGGCTTAACAAGTTCTCCTCGACAATTTTGCCTCGACGGTTGAACTTCTGAACCGCAATAACTTCTTTGTAATTGAACGTAATGGGTAGTCACCCAAGCATATAAACATCCTATATAAGCATGCAAACTAATGTAATATATGAACAATTCTAATTCCTCCATCTTTCATGGAGAAGAAGTAATAAATTGGTTCGAATTCTTACATTTTGTCTATCCATATACTTTTTTTCATCCTAAGTGTATTCCTGCTTTGCTATTCTTTTTAACATGCTTCTGCCATAATAGAAATTGATTCATTCAATCAACTGTTATCCCTAGCATGCACTTGGGCACGTCCTGGTTCAACGTTTTTATGTTTTCTCTTTGTTTGCTTCAGATCTCTATGTTTTCTTGAGCACCCTCCCTTGGGATTGATCGATCTTCTCTCAGCTTTGGAATTCTCCCTCAGGCTTGTACATTAGCCTCTAAGCTCTAGTTTACCCCTTGTAAGCCTTTAACCCTTTAACCGATTCACCATTAATTCCTAACCTCATAAAACCTAACACCCTAACCCTATAACCCACAACCCCTAACCCCTAAGACCTAGTACATCCCTAACACCTTAATGATATAACCCATAATACTTAAATCCAAAATCCCTAAATACCTAAATACCTAATCTCTTAACCCCTAGAAATGATTAAACCTTTATCAACTTGAGACTTAACCCCTATCCCCCTAACCATTGAGCCCTAAATTCCTTCACCCCTAAATCCCCTACCCCATAAAACCCCCTAACCCCCTACTTGCTTAACTCCCTAACCCATAAATCTTTAATCTGGTTAACCACTTTATGCCTTTACCTCTAAAATATTAACCCCTAACCCCTAATTCCTAGTTAACCCCTTAACCCTAGAAGCCCTAACCCATAATCCCTAAAGCCCAAAACCCATAAATCCCTAGAAACCCCTAATCCCTCATCTCCTAGAATTCATTAAGCCCTTAACACCTAAGCCTTTAATCGTTTAACTTGTTGGCACTTAAACCTTAACCATCTCAACCCTAACATCCTAACCATAAATCCCTAAATTCCTTATCCTGTAAATATGTTAAACCCTAAAGGAATCACCTATTAATTAACCACTAATCCCCTAATCCTTATGGCCTTAACCACTAATCCCTTAATCCCTTAATCTCTTACAAAATATTAACACTTAAACCCTTCACCATTAACACTTAAAACCTCTTCAACCCTAACACCATAACATCGGTTCCCTCAATCCCTTAAACCCTAAAGATGCTACCCCATAAACCCCTTTATCTCTAAGCACTTAAAACCTAACACCTAAGCTGCATTTTATCCACAAACACTTAAGCCCTGATTCCTAACCTATAAAACTCTAACTCCCTAAACTTGGAGCCCTAGATCCCTTTAAGAACTAAATCCCTTAACCCATAAGTCCCTTGACTCCTAAGCCCTTGACCCCTTGACATGTTTACCTCAAATGAGTCAACCACTAACCACTAACCTTGAGTTTACCGCCTCACCCATAAACCCTTAAATATTAACCCCTAACCTCTGAAAAACTAATACCCTAACACCCAAGCCCTAAATCCCTTAACAACTAAAGCCCCTAACTAGCTTAACCTTATCCTCTTAACTCTAGTTAATCACTTATTATCCCTTAACCCCTAATTCCTAAACCATTAACTCCTATCCCCTTAAGCTCTAACCCCTAAATATCATAAACCCTAAATAATATAACCTCTTAATTAGCCCCTAGTACTTAATCCCTTAACCCCTACCCCCTAATTACTTAGATAGTAAACCCCATAACCTCTAAGCTCCTTATTCCTATAACGCCTTGGTTCTGACCCCGTGGTATTGAATTACATATGATGTAAATATTATATTAAATCATGGTAAGTAGATCAAGGGAAAGGCCCCACCCTGGGTTTATTGTTTTATGTTTCAGAGATTAAAATCGATGACGATGGTTTATGTGCTAGCTAGGAACAATATGTTTGAGACATCATGTAAAATGCAAATTAATAAAAATACTACAACTAGCTATGCGCTACAAATTTAAAGAGATGGGGGCATGATTTCACAAGGAATAGAGAGTGGGAATGTTTAACCTTGATCCATTGGGAAAATCCATGTGTCAAAGAAAAACCCATCAAGTTGTCAACCACCCATTTTGTCCTTTTGTGCCCAGTCATTAGAAGTGGTTGGGGAAGTTATTGCATGGGAATGGGAAGAGTATGGGAAAAAATTCAAGTTGAGATGAGCACCCATTCTTGAAAAACTTGTTTTGACTTCATGGGAAATAAAACACCCAAAAATGTATGTCCATTCCCTCATTCATTAATGTTTTCATCTTCCCTCACATTTTGGGGATCGACCTGATGTTTTTTATCATCCATCCTTCATTCATTGTGCGAGGGGGTGGGTATGGTCAGCATCATGGTTCATCCAAACCTACAAGCATAACAGTGTCTTTGCTCTGTGTTATTTGTTCTGAACCATTTACCCTTATCCAACAGTCGTGAACCTCACAGGCTGAGCAATTGGGCGATGGAGATCACTTGATTTTATGAAAGAGTGCTCCTTTGAGCTTTCCCCAGTGTTGTCGCACATTGGTTCATCATTGTAAACAATGGTATTATTTACCTAATCCATGGAAGGTGTTTCTACAGTGGTCTCCTCTATTATAGAGTGAGGGGAGCCTGTTTACTGTGTTTTATCTTGTGGTTGTAGTGATGTGCACCCTGGTTTGGGTCTGATTTGTATGCAAGACTTAGGGGTGGAAGAGAAGAGGAATGGGCTTGTTAACCTAGTGCAAAGAAGAACCTCGTGAAAATATAAGAGTGGATGGTGAATCCTTACTGCATAGACCTGAAGAGAACTGGAAGGGAAGGCATAGCCCGAGGGACTATGGAGAAGAGAAGGGGATGCTCCCTTGTGTTCGGGTGCAGTTATTGTGGATACCGAGCCATATAGATCTTGTGTAGGTGTCCCTAGATCTTGAATGAACCACTAGCTTAGCCTTTCTACCTTTCCACTTCCTTAGAATCCTGTTAACCCAAGGGATATTGGCTTATATAGTAGTTTGTTAACGCAATTGGACCTTGGCTTTGCTGTATCTTGTGCACCTGGCCTTGTCTGGAATCCTTGGCTGGATAGCATGATAAACCCAACTGTGTTGTCTTGGTTGAGTTTTTGTTGTGTCCTTGGCTATGTGTGAGTCTGCTAGTGTTCCCTTATTCCTTGTGGGAATCATGCCTAGCTCGAGGGTGGCAGTGTTGCTGAGAGATTGATGAGCACACTGGCCTATGGTTGGGTGGAATGTTGCAGCGACATAGCTAGTTGAGGGGCAAGCTTCTTTCAAGATAAGTTTTCTTGTCTATTTTAATATCTACATTTGTATTTGTTTAATGAAATATGATGAACATGCCTAATGTGTTGAATTGATGAATTTCTTCCGTTGTATAATTGAAATTGTATGCATCTGTGTATATTTTATTCAATGCATATTTAAATTATGTTATGGGGATTATATTTCCTTAATTGGTGAAGGCTTGAATGATCAAATCTATCCAAGAATTTTGCTAACAAGTTGAATTTCCAGACAAAAATCTCCTTTCGCATCTTGCAAGATGCGGGATGCGGGTTCACAATCTCTATTTTCACAGATTTCCTTCCGTAACTCTCCTTTCCACAAATTGTGGGATACGAGATGCGGGATGCGGGATGAAGCTTCATAGATCTCTACTTCCGAAACTATTTTTTCCGCAAAGGTCTATTTCGCATGAGGGATGCAGGATGCAGAATGAGGGATCACAATTTTCATATTTCCCTGATTCCAGAAACTCATGATTTCCACACCGTTGATTCTTGCAAGTTGATTCTCAGTCGTTGATCTATCTCTAGATGCGGAACAGATGGTGACTATCGATTTCTGTTGCAATTTTTGTTCGTTGTTCGATCTCCTCCGAGATATTTCTTTGTAGATCGTTGAATTGATCATGGTGGATGGGAGGGGACATGATAGTGTGGTATCAGAACATGAATGTTGAGAAGTGTTTCATGGGAATGCCCTATGTTTCAAAGAATGACAAAGCTTTCGTAGGAAATTTTTAATTCCACATGATAATCGGGGTATGGGTACATGACAGAGTGGTATCAGAGAAAAGGTGTAGCACTAGGGCCTAAATGGGCCAAGTTGAATAGGTAAAAATGGAAAATAAAACCCAAGTTGTGAGTTGACAGAGCTGTTGGTTGCAGCATTGGTATAAATGTTCCAAGGAAATTAGTTGCAAAAAGAAAACTACAGCAAGAAAGAGTGCTATTTAGCAGAATTGCATATTGAAGAAAAAGATGTTGCTAACACATTTTGCAAAGTCATAGTGCATATTGAAGAGTTGATCTTGGTCCGACCAAGGAGGTCAAATACTATCAACGCCAAGAAAATTAATAGCATGGATGATGCGTAGGATCCCTGTGGACATGGGAAAGATGCTATGGTGGAAAAGCCAAGAGACCCACAAGAGGGCAGGAAGCCACTCCAATGTTGGAGATGTGGAGGATCCCATTTACGCCAAATTTTTCCACATGGGAGGGGTATGTAAGACTAGCTTACAATATCCAAGGTCATGAAACTGAAGCTGTTGGGAAAAGGGAACGAGAGAGTTCCCTAGATGCTGCAACAACCATAAGAATCCTAAGGGTAGAGTTACAGGGTTGCAAGGAAGAAAATAAAAGGATGGTAAAGGATTTGGTAGAGAAAAACTAGATGAATTCAGTCATGATACAGAGTTTGGAAAACCTCCAAAGGCAGATAAAATCTAGGTATCATTTAACAGAGGTAGAAGGGAGTAGGAGAAATTCCCATAGGAAAAATGTGAATCTGAACACAAGGAAGAAATGTTTTAAACCTCATCACCTCTTGAAGTGGCAAAGGAAACCATCACAAGCTATGATTGAGCTGGCTAGAATGATGAGGGAAAGGCTAAAGGAACCACTCAAATGTTGGGGATGTGAAGGACCCCATTTGCGCAATAATTTTCCACTTGAGAATGGGAATGAAGGTCAAGTCCCCAGCACCCAAGAAGTTGAAACTATGGGTTATTCCTAAAATTTGTGCAGTGTTAGAAGACCACCTGGTAGGTCATAACTCAACTATGGTGGAATTTAAGGGTGAGATTTCTAAACAGACCATTTTTGTTTTGATCGACCCTGGATTGACTCACAACTATATCACCCCTAGACTTGCTAAGCTATGCAACTTCAAGAATTCAAAGAATAAAAGATCATGGTTAGTCCAACTAGCCACCAGAGCGAAGAAGAAGGTCAGTGAGGTGGTAATGAAATGTCCATTTGTCATGGATGGGTTAGTCACATGTGCATATTTGAATGTTCTACCTCTTGGTTCCTATTGTGTTCTCGATGGAAGGGATTGGTTGGAAGCAGATAGAGCAAGGCTTGATTGTTACCACAAGACTTTTGATTGCTTGGATGAAGAAGGAAACCTGAAGGTTGTGAAAGGTTTTCCAAAAGTGATCTCTAGAAGGAAGTCTTAAGCATCACAACTGAATAAGTTATGTGGGAAATGTTGCAGAATGTATGTAGCTCTTGTTTTGGAGGTAACAGAGAATGATACTCCTAGGTTGGAGGGCTGTCATGTGTTGTAGGAATTCAAGAATGTTTTTCCAGATGAAATTCCAAACCTTCCTCCAAAGGGGGACGATAATCTCACAATTGAACTTGTTCCAAGTAAAGAACCAGTGTCCAAGACACCCTATAGGGTGAATACACTATACTTGCTAGAGTTTATGATGCAACCACAAGAGTTGTGGGAAAAGAAGTATGTCAAGCCAAATGTGTCCCAGTTGGGAGCACTAGTTTGGTTTGATAAAGAAAAAGATGATACACCCTGGTTGTCTATTGGTTCAGGAAATTGAACAAGGTCACTGTGAAGAACAAGTATCCTTTTCCTAGGATCGACGACCTCTTTGATCAAGTGAGGGGATCAAAGGTATTTTTCCAAGATTGACTTGGGGTTTGGTGACCATCAGGTAAGATTCAAGGATGGAAATGTTCATAAGACAACCTTTAGAGCAAGGTATGGATCTTATGAGGTTGTAGTGGTATCATTTGGTTTCACAAATGTACCAGCTACATTCATGTGCCTCATGAATAATGTTTTCAGTAAGTATTTGGACAAGTTTTTTCTTGTTTTCCTTGATGGCATTCTTATTCTAAGAATGAGGAAGAACATGTGGAACATTTGAGGCTGAATTTGAAATTTATCAAGAAGCATAAGTTGTATGTAGGGTTAAGCAACTATGAATTCTATGAAGATAGAATCATTATTTGGGTCACATTATCTCAGATAAAGGAATACCCATGGACCCTGAAAGGGTTGAGGCCATTAGGAGTTTGCCTACTCCAAGAAAGATGACAAATGTAAGATCTTTTGTGGGACTTGTAGGGTATTACAAAAAAGTTCACTGAAGGATATTCTACAGGTAAAGTGGAGCCTAGTTATAGGTTGGAGAGGCCTGCATGTGAACTTTTATTTCCATGAAGAAATGACCCTTGTGTGTATGGGAATACATATGAGGACTTCTTGAAGACTCAAGTAGAATGACCTGAGTAGAGAAGTATCATTTTTCCCAATGAAACCCAGGGCAGGAAGCTGCCATGTGCCATGAGAAGGATCTCATGATTGAGAACAGATTTTAAAAATTCAAATTGTGAGTTTTTCTATTGATTAGGGGAGATTTTGATCTCTTGTGATGGTTTTGAATCATGCTAACCATGGATATTCTTGTCTTGCATTGCTTGATGACTGAGGTTTCTTGTTGACTAACTATGATTGTTTGGATAATTAAAAACTGTTTCAGAATGACATGGTGTATGTGGATGTCCAGGTTTTGGGCAGCATGTGTAAGTAGGGGATGGGTGCTCCCGCTTTCAAAAATACAAACAATATGAGGATGACCTCATGGTTGCAAAAATATGATTTTCTGTAGGAATCAGAAGTGTGAACTCATATTTTTATTTGAATATCAATGTTATTGATTGTTTGATATTTGGGAAATCATGCATGCATGAAATAGATTTGAAAATATATGATTGAAATTTTTTATGATGACATCTCATATGAACTGCATGCCTATATTTAATGTAGGTGAAATGATGAAAATATGTATTGGGTGTACATGGCTCCTCGGAAGGATGTACGGGGTGTACATAGCTTCTCGGAGGGATGTCTTGGGAATAGGTTTGGAAACCTAGGATTGAAATTTTATAATGACATCTGATGTAAACTGCATGTCTATATGTAACACGGGTGAGCCGATGAAAACATGTACATGTAGTACATGGATCCTTCCAAGAATCCTTTGGAAGGATGTACTTGGGTACATAGCTTCTCCCCCTGCCAGCTAGGCATTGGTATGCATCACTGGGGATGCCCAAGGTGTAATATATCCGGTTATACTTCTTCCCGCACACATTCACACCATAAGGGGATTGTCATGAGAGTGGGGGCTCCATGAAGAGAATAACCCATAGGTATTATGATGTCTGCAAAGTAAGCGCCTGAGCATTGGTAGCACTTGGAGGAGGAGTTGGGCCCTTAAGCTAGAGTTGTTATTGAGCACCCATAGAAGTGTTGGGATCTGAAGCAGGGATGATCGGATCTCGGTTGAGAGATGATTTAAGATAAGTATTGGATTACTTGGAAAATTCTGGTTGATTTTTTGTGACTACACATGTACATAATGATTCAGCTAAGATTTTTGAAATCTTGTTAAGAAATAAATCCTGCAGAAATGAATTTGACATGTGAATTAATATGTTATGGTTCCTGGAAAGGAAGCGCCTTAGCATTGGAAAGCACTTGGAAGAGGTGCTAGTCCCATAAACTAGAGCTTCCATTGAGCACCCAAGGAGGTGATAGGATCTGAAGCGGGGTTGACCTGATCTCAGTTGAGAGATGTTATACAGATAAGTATTTGTTTTACTTATCAAAAATTTGTTGTTATTGATTTTCTTTAAATATACATGAGCATATGATGCATCAATGGTTTTGAAAATCTTGTTATAGATTGCATCCTATAGGAATGAATCTGACATATGAATTAAATTCATTGTGGTTTTTGGAAGGGAAGCACCTAAGCTTGGTAAGAAACTAGATGAGGTGCAGGCTCTTAAATATAACTTCTATTGAAGGACCCAAAGAGTTGTTGGGCTCAAGAATGGAGCTGCCAGACCTTGATTGAAAGGTATTTTCAGGTGATCCAAGGCTTGCAGAAATTTGACTACCCTTTAATGCACACCCAAGTGTGGGGTGGGGCAAGGTTGTGAGCACCATGGTTGTATAAATCCTAGTAGGACACATATGGAACCAAAAGAAGCTACTTATGAAGATGAGTATTTGGCTCACTTGGAAACTTTTTGTTGATTTTATATCAATATACATGTGCATGTGATTCAACTATGATTTTGGAAAATCTTGTGAATACTGACAAGGGAATTGACTCATTGAGCATACGTATTGTTGGTTTCCAAAGACACTAGAAATGTTCCAAGTTGAGGAGGAGGATTCTCCAAGACTAGGAAAATATCTTATGGTGTGTGCTGATGCATGAAATAAAGGACTTGGAAGAGTTCTAGATCATGCCATTGGACAGATAATGGTATAGAGGAAGCATTGCGGTCCTGAAGAGGCTAGGTGGAAGCTGGAGGATGCCATGTGATTGGCACATCCATTTTGTTCAAATTTGTAGGGAATTGAGGGAGGTTCTAGTTTAGCATTTTGTTAAATTTTGTAAACCGCTGAGGACAGTGCTATTGAAGGGGGAGGGGAATGTAACACCCTGGTTTTGACCCCATGGTATTGAATTGCATATGATGTAAATATTGTATTAAATCATGGTGATGAGCTCAAGGAAAAGGCCCCACCATGGGTTTAGTGTTTTATGTTTCAGCGATTAAAATCGATGCTGATGGTTTATGTGCTAGCCAGGCACAATATGTTTGAGACATCATGTAAAATGAAAATTAATAAAAATACCACAACTAGCTATGTGCCACAACTTTAAAGATATGGGGGCATGATTTCACAAGGAATAGGGAGGGGGAATGTTTAACCTGAAGCCATTGGGAAAATCCATGTGTCAAAGGAAAACCCATCAAGTTGTTAACCACCCATTTTTTCCTTTTGTGCCTAGTCATTAGAAGTGGTTGGGGAAGTTATTGCATGAGAATGGGAAGAGTATGGGAAAAAATTCTAATTGGGAAGAGAACCCATTCTTGAAAAACATGTTTTGACTTCATGGGCTAGAAAACACCAAAAAACGTATGCTCATTCCCTCATGCATTCATGTTTTCATCTTCCCTCACATTTTGGGGAGCGACGGGACATTTTTGATCATCCATCCTTCATTCACTATGTGAAGGGGGGTTATGCTCATCCTCGTGGTTCATCCAAACCTGCAAGAAGAATCGTTTCTTTTCTCTGTGTTATTTGTTCTAAACTTTTTACTCTTATCCAACAGTCATGAACCTCATGGGTTGAGCGATTGGTTGTTTTGCTGAGCGATTCGGCAATGGAGATCACTCGATTTTATGAAAGAGTGATCCTCCAAGATTTCCCCAGTGTCATCACACATCAGTTCATCGTTCTGAATGGTGGTATGATTTACCTAAGCCGTGGAAGGTGTTTCTGCAGTGGTATCCTCAGTTACAGAGTGAGGGGAGCCTGTTTACTATGTTTTACCTTGTGGTTGTAGTGATGTACACCCTTGTTTGGGTCTGATTTGTATGCAAGACTTAGGGGTGGAAGAGAAGAGGAATGGGATTATTAACCTAGTGTAGAGAGGAACCTCATGAAAAAATAAGAGTGCCTAGTGAATCCCCACTACACGACCCTGAAGAGCACTGGAAGGGAAGGGATAGCTCGAGGGAATGTGGAGCAAAGAAGGGGATTCTTCCTTGTGTTGGGGTTTAGTTATTGTGGATACCAGGCCAGATAGACCTTTTGTAGGTGTCCCTAGCTCTTGAATGAACCACTAGTTTAGCCTTTCTACCTTTCCACCACCTTACTAGCTTGTTAACCCAAGGGATATTGGCTTGGATGGTATCTTGTTAACCCAATTGGACCTTGGCTTAGTTATTTCTTGTTGTGCACTTGGCCTTGTGTGTAATCCTTGGATTCACAACCTAATAAACCTAACTGTGTTGGCTTGGCTAAGTTTTTGTTGTATCCTTCGCTATGTGTGAGTCTACCAGTGTTCACTTATTCCTTTTGGGAATCATTCCTAGCTTGGGGGTGGTAGTGTCGATGAGAGATTGATGTGCACACTAACCTATGGTTGGGTGGAACCTTGCAACGACATAGCTGGTTGTGGGACAAGCTTCTTTCAAGATAAGTATTCTTGTCTATGTTAATCTCTGCATTTGTATTTGCTTAATGAAATATGATGAACATGCCTAATGTGTTTAATTGATGAATTGCTTTCGATGTATAATTGCATTGTATGCATCTTTGTATATTTTCTTCAATGCATTTTAAAATTATGTTATGGGGCTTAGATTGTCGAGATTGCTGAAGGATTGAATGATCAAATCTATCTGAGACCTCTACTAATGGGTTGAATTTCCTGACAAAATATCCTTCCACAACTTGCGTGATGTGGGATGTGAGATGCGGCTTCACAATCTGTATCTTCACATATTTCCTTCTGCAACTCTCCTTTTCGCAACTTACGGGATGCAGCTTCGTAGATCTCTACTTCTGCAACTCTTCTTTTCGCAACGGTCTATTCCGTATGTGGGATGCAGGATGTGGGATCGCAATTTCGATATTTCCCTGATTCCACAAACTCAATCCTTCTACACTGTTGATTCTTGTGGGTTGATTCTCAGCCATTGATCTTTCTCCAGATGCGAAACAGATGGTGACCATCGATTTCCGTTGCAATTTTAATCCGCCATTCGATCTCCTCTGATATCTTTCTTCGTATATAGTCGATTTGATCAATGGTGGATGGAAGGAGACATGACAGTGTGGTATCCGAACATGAATGTTGACTAGTGTTTCATGACCATGCTCTGTGTTTCAAATAACGATAAAGGTTCAATAGGAAATTTTTAATTCCGCATGATAATCGGGGTATGGGTACGTGACAATTCCTCTAACCCCAAAACCCCTAAACACCTAAACCTCTTTATCCATTTGAATGTGACCCATACAACATGAATTCCAAAACCCTTGAAGATAAGGAGGGTAGGGAAATAGAGGAAATATTATATTGTTAAGGAAAGATTAAATTATAATGTTTCAAGGAAATGTTTTGTGTGTAGATAGCCATAATGATAGAGAATTTATTTTGAACTTAATGCTCTAGCATTTTCCTTCATTAGACGTTACCAAGCTATGCACCAAACATATTAAATGTTTGGGATTTTTTTTATTAAACAAAGAATGCTCAAGCATTATGGACTCAAGAAACTCTAGAGTGTTTTGTGATGAAGAACGTGCGAGCATTATCGATTTAATAAATTATATAGCATTTTGTGAAACTATAACGCCCTAGCATTTTGGATCTGCACAATTTTACAAATAATTTGCATACTCTACCTATTTTATCTCAAATACTTTGTGTATTGTCTCCTTGACAACAATGCAAACATAATCATGCAAATTAAGAGTTTTAATTGCAATCTATGCAAGCTTAAAGACTCTCTATTCATAATTAAAGAAGATTCTACATTCACAATCAAACAAACTTGAATAATCTATGTTCACAATTGAAGAGGAAACTACATTCATAATTGAGAAAGCTTGAAGAATCTATATTTAGGTTTGATGAAGAATCTATATCCACAATCAAGAAAAATCTTGAAGAATTTATATTGAGAAAGCTTGAAAATTTTATATTTAGGTTTGAGGAAGAATCTATGTCCACAATCAAAAGCAAGGTTGAAGAATTGATATTGACAATTGAGGAATTATCTATATATTTAGAATTGAGCAACGCTGAGGAATATATATGAACACAATTGAAGATGAATTTACATTCACTATTGAGCAAGCTTGAAGAACCTATATTCACAAATGAAGAATTTTTATATTCACAAGTGAGCTAGAAGTTACTTTCACAATTGAGCAAGATTGCGGGATCTATATTCAACATTGAGAAAGTATCTATATTCACAATTGAGAAAGATTGAAGAAACTATATTCACAAATGAATAATTTTCTATATTCAAAAGTCAAGATGTAGAATTTACATTCACAATTGAGCAAGCTTGAGGAATCTATATTCACAATTGAGGAAGTATCTATATTCACAATTGCGTAATATTGAAGAACATTAATTCATAATTGAGAGAGAATCCATATTCATAGTTGAGCACACAAGTAGAAACTATTTTCACTATAAATTGTTCATTGTGGTCATGGGGAATGCACATAATCGAAAAAGGAAATCGATAAGGAAATAGAAGCCTCAAGAAAAAATGGAAGAAATTAGAGAAAATAAAATATTGGACATGTGTAATCGAAGGAATTCCATGGATACTCATCCATTTCCAACCATAGATGATTCCATAGTCATTCCTACCAATCCAAAACAAGAAAAAAAAAATAAATCACTAGAGGGACCCTCAATTTCAAGAACATTTGATGAAAACGTGCCACATGGAACTAATAAAGAAGTAAAATGTAGGTGCTCATTGGGGGATGTTTCAATTCACACATCAAGTCAACCTTAGACTATGCTATCAAATGACTTGTTGGGTAGTTTCTATACAAGAGACGAACTTATGGAGGTTTTGAATGCATGATTTATGGTGGAAGTAGGAGACATTATTCATATCGTTCAAGAAAATGTCCATTTTTCCACATTCAACTACCAACAAGAGAATGAAAGAAAACAACCTCGTGTTGAAACTACAGAGGATCTCGTGTTAGGATTTATAATCCTCACTTGTCCAAACTATCTATTAGATTATATTAGCCTAACTTAGGAGTCATTTAATTATTATTGGGTCCACTAGTACCATTGGGTCCACTTGACCTAATGGGGACACATGTACCAGTCACTAGAGTGTGGAGAACACCCATAGAGGCTAACTGAGACTGACAACACTTGCATGCATCAGTTTAGGAATCTCCTAGGCTAATCCCTACAATTTAGGAGCCATTGGGAGTGTTGACACCAACCTCCTTCAGTTGTTAGCAATTGGTAACTAGTTAAGCTTAGTTATGCTTTAGTTACTTTCAGATAAATACCATCCAGTTCAGTTAGCACCAGTTATGCATGGATGCATGTTGGAAGGAACCATTTCTTACCTACTTCTCACCTACCATATCAATTAGACTGGTTTTATTGATTGTAACTGATTGAGAGATTGGATTTGACATCTGGAGCTATCTAGTTGAACTCCGATAGTGATTTAGACATATTTAGTTATCCATGCCGTTAGATACAGTCATGGATTCAAAATCATACCTAATGATTCAAATTCCTCCTTATGTAACACCATTGTAACACTAGATATTGTAATGAGGTTTATACTATAATTATCTGATCAATACTTGTATGTTTCCTATGAGATTTTTTTTGTTATAGTGTGTATTATTCATTCCTTTTCACTACATAATAATTAAGAATCCGATCTCACTCATTACCTGAATATGTAATGGAACAATAATTCTAATATGCTATCAGATCCATCTCAAGAAAGCTTCAAGTCTTTCTACTCTCCATTGCACACCAGAAGTAGTTGGGTTTTCCCTAGAAGTCCCGCAAAGAGTGCCTTGCTTCCTCCAAATTTATTCAGAGTGGCGGTGTGGGCACAATGGACCCTAAGAAAGTGTGCATGTCGAGAGGGAAGGCTTGATTCTAACATAGTTTGAATGATTTTGGTTTTGCATTGAATTTCTACAGGTACCACGTAGCTTGAATTGAAGATATTGTTTGATCAACAAGATAATTATGGATTCTCAACCTTCTACACCTCGGATCCTAACACCCATCAATTATGCTGATTGGAGGGAAGATATGCAAGTTTCCTTGTGCAACAAGGGCTTCTTCAAGATAATACTAGGAAGGGAGGCTGAGCCCCATCATCTAGCTGAGAAAAACAAGTTTCTGAACCGCTTAGATGAAGCTTTTGGTTATCTATGTACTCACATATCCAAATACCTTCTCTTTCACCTTCAAGGTTTGAGGACTCCCAAAGAATATTGGGAGAATCTTGAATTATGTTGATGTATTTGTAACTTAGGAATGTATTCACTTGTATATCTTATGTATTGTACCCCGATGTTTATTCTGGGAAGTATCTATAATGTAATTGAGTCATGTCATGCCTTGATGTTCCAATTGAGAGATTCAATAATCTAAACAATTCATGTAAAGTCATTGAGGTTAACCCTCCATTTTAAGTCAAGGAAATAGTCCCCACAATTATGTCGGTTAATCCTCCTTGTTGATCAAAGGGCAAAGTCCCCACAATTGTGGGGCACTAGGGTTATTACACTCTCCTAGAGATGTCATCCCTAGTAAGTAATTGTTAAGTGAGGCCGACATGTTAGAGTGGACATTAATTGAATGAAAGAATATAAATAGAGAGTGAGCCTCTCTATTTATCACACACACACTCACTCATTGGGGCGCATGAGTGAGAGAGGAGAAGCTCTCTCAAGTGAGAGAGAGAGAACAAGATTTTGGAGATCAGATTTATGTTTTCGAGTTTTACTATTGCCATTGGTGCTCATTCTATCTCTAAGGAAGTTGCGGGGTTTTATCCTTTATGATTTCCCTGAGGAAAATTCTTTGTGTCTCTTGTCTCTTGTGTTTATTGTTGTGCATGTTATTCTCTCAGAGAAGATTCTAGATCATATTGCTTAAATGATAAAAATCAAACATGGTATCAGAGCTAACCTGAGAAGAAGACATTGTGTAGCTGCATAATCTAGGGCTTCTTACTTTTTGGGTCTCTCTCCACAATCCATCAGCAAAAGAAGGCTAGGCTTACTCTCCATTGAAGGGCACATCTTTCCATCGAAGCTGAATTTGATTTCGAGCATTTTCAATTTTTGGTGCAGGAAATTAGGGATTTTTACAGAAGAGGAATTTTTGAGTTAGCCTGGCATAGGATTTATCTCCTCATCAAAATCCAAGTTTAGAGACCTAGGTCAATATTTTTGGTTGGGTGAAGCTCTGGGAAATTCAAACCCTAGTTTGACCTCAGGCCTGAAAAACCCTAAAATAATGAAACTGATAAGTTTTGGTATATTTGCTATATCTCAATATTGGAGAAGGATTAGCTACCAAAAATTTCACAGGTAGAAGATAAATTCTGAATGTACATTCTTTCCAAGTTTCAGCCTCAAATTCACTATAGTCTAGGAGATATGATTCCTCCAAGTTAGGGTTCCATCCTCTTCCATGATTCATCCCTAAACAGGACACCTGGGTAGAAATGCTATATCTCAGGATACAAAGTTCCAAATTAAATTTCTCAATATGTTCGAAAAAGGGCACAAACTTTAATTTATGTGGTAAAATTTTCAGACCCCGAAGATGAAACAGTGACACATGGCAGTCCATACAACCTCACTATGTTGAATAGTCCTGAAACATGTGACCTTGGGAAAACGATCATAACTCCCAATTGGTGAAACCAATTCTAATGAAACCTATTGTGTTGGAACAAGGTCAGACGAGGATACCTCAAAAACAAAATTTCAGACATAGAAGAGTATTACTTTCTGAGATACCACAGAAACAATATCAGGCATTTCTGCAAAAGAAATTGGTAAACTAGGGCTTCTTGTTCCAAGAGATTCCCTCCACTGTTTTCAGAAAAGGAGTACATTGGACAGCTCGCCTTGAAGAGGTCTATATTTCTATCCTATCAGATATGAAATATTCTAGGTTTTGATAATTAGGGTTTCTCTGACAAACCCTAGATCATCCAGCTCTGGAACTAGGATGGACACCTCAAATCGACAAGATCTAATCTTTTACTATTTACAGTTAAGTTTCTCATTTCAACATGAATTTGAGAAAATAGTTGAAGAATGTGAAGATCCAGAATGTAGAGACCATACAGTCGTACTTTACAAGGGTATCTCAAATCAAAGAACAACTTGAAGCGATAGAAGAAGAAGTGGAGAATGCAGAAGTTGTGATAACCACCTTGAATGGCCTCCCAGGATCATGGGATTCATTCATTCAAGGAATGTGTGCTGGAAGGAAATGATTAATTTCAGTAGACTCTAGGAAGAGTGCACACAAGAAGAATCTCAACTAATAATAAGAGAAAATAATATAGGAGCAACTAAAGATCAAGCCCTCACGATTCAAAGAAGATTCCTCAGCGACAAGGAATATGAAGAACTCAATTCTCGAAGAGCCTCTTATCTATCTTGAGCATTTGGATAAGAAATGATGTTGTTATGAATGAAGAAGATGATGAAGCTGAAATAAGGAGTCTACCCACGAAACAAATAAAGATAAGTATTCAATTGTCATTTCACGATATTGTTTTGTTATGCATTTGTTTATATTCAGTTGATGTATTATGCATGATAAAATGTTTGCATTAATGCCATTATACTACTAATATGCATGTTATGGGTAAGTATCTCATGGTGCTATACAACTATCCATTGCTACTTATCTATAATGAAACCTATTTGCTAACATATTGGCTTAGTGCACAATCTCAATGTTGTCTTGTAGAGATGGAAGGCATCTAGAAAGTTTCCATGAGATATGGATGAATGTTGTATTGGCTAAATAGTTGCATGATTATATCTTGATGCAAAATAATTTTTTATGAATATACCTTATGAAATGTTTCTAACCATACAATTACTGAATTTGACTTGTAGGAAAGATTGCGTAAAATTGCCTACAACCAAAGAAGGATGAGACTTGTTCTAAAGAACAAGTGATGACAGTTCAAGATGAAGAGTAATATGATGAATGCAGCGACATCATTGATGCAGAACCTTCCAGCTATGAAGAAGTAGCCAAGAATAAAGGGAAGACTAGTTCAAGAATAATGATGTCTAGGTTGCAGTATCGAGACCTGAAGGGAAGTTCGTAGTTCCATCATGAAGTAGATGGAAACAACGTGGGATACAAGGAAAGATTCATAGCATGAGGAATAGACTATGAAGAGACATTTGTAGCCACTAGAAATACACATGACAGGAAGAACCATGTGTGCAAATGAAAGAAGGCCTTGTACAAGCTCAGAAGGCACCCGTGGGATAACACATACATGAGGAACTTGTAGATCACCTAGAGTGATGAAGATATTAACCTTTGCTACAGGTTGAAGATGGAAGGATATAGAGGATGACAAACTCACAGATGGGCACGAGAAGAACTTTTGAAAAGATTCAAGATAGAGGATCTTGGTATCCAGTGACCCTAGATGGATACATAAAATATTAGTAGCAGAGGAAGCTACTTGTCACTCTAGTACAAAATGTTTCAATGCATAGAGTATGAAAGACAAAGGGAGAATGATGCTTCGCTTTAGAGGGAGTGACTGTAGAAGATCCCGAGGTTCGGCATGGTACGACAAGATGGATAGCTTATTGATAACTCTAGGATTTACCTTTGCTTCAAGGTTGAAGGCGGAATACCAGTGATGCTCCTATTATATGTCGATGACTCGTTCATAACAGAAAAGAGGAACTCATTAAAGATGCAAGAAGGAGACTTGCTGCCAAGTTCGAGATGAAGGACTTGGTTATCATGCACTACTTTCTAGGCATGGAGGTGTGGTAGAATGTCCCTAGAACAAGGGAAGTCTGCAGTAGAGATCCTGAAGATATTCAGGATGATGGACTGCAAGACCATGACCACACATATGGCATCGAACCTAAAGCTATTGAGTGTTGCTTCATCAAAGTTGGTTAATGCCACGATATATCATTAGATGATTTGTTCCTTGATGCACCTGAAAAATACAAGACCATATATTTTCTTTGATGTGAACACATTGAGACATGTTCACCTGATGGTTGCAAAGCGTGCAGTAAGGTACCTGAAGGGTACAATTGAGTATGGGCTCAAGTAAGAGGAAGATCAGAAGATTAACCTGGAGGGTTATGTGGATTCTGATTTGGCAAGTAGTGCCATTGATAGGAAGAGCACTTCAGGGTGCTGCTTCAGTATGGGATCAGGTGTGATCTCTTGGTTTAGCATGAAACAATCCTGTGTGGCACTAAGTACACCGAAGCAGAGTATGTTGCAACTTTTTCAGCTAGTTGTGAAGCAGTGTGGCTGAGGAATCTACTATCTGATTTATTTGATCTCCGACTAGATGCTACTTGTATATATTGTGACAACCAGAGTTGTGTGAAGTTGTTAGAGAACCCGGTGTTACATGAAAATTTCAAGCATATTGAGATCAAATACCACTATATATGGGATATGGTGTAGAGAGGAGCAATGAAGCTCCAATATGTTGTGACGGATGAGCAGATAGCTGATGTGTTGACCAAGCCATTAACCAGAGTGAAGTTTGAGTACTTCAGGGAGAAGCTTGGTGTTCTCCAGATCAAGGTTCCTTCCAAGAGGAATTGATGAGTCCGTAAGCCATTCTGACATGGTGGTAGGCGGGGCCTCCCATGGTCAGATCTAAGGGCTGAGCCATTTTGACATGGGGGCAGGCTGGGCCCTCCTATGGTCAGATGTAAGGGGAGAGCCATTTTGACATGGGGGAAGGATGGGCCCTCCCATGGTCAAATGTAAAGGTAGATCCATTTTGTCATGGGGGTAGGCTGGGCCCTCCCATGGTCATATGTAAGGGAAAATCCATTCTGACATGGGGGCAGGATGGGCCCTCCCATGGTCAGATGTAAGGGCAGATCCATTCTGACATGCGGGCAGGCTGGGCCCTCCCATATTTAGATGTAAGGGATGGGCCATTCTAACATGGGGGCAAGCTGGTCCCTCCCATAGTCAGATGTAAGGGATGGGCCTTTTTGACATGGTGGTGGATGTGTTCCTCCCATGATCAGATATAAGTGCTAGGTGTTCCTTTCTGACATGGTTCATTCCATGGTCAGATATAAGTGTTGAAGATGATGAAGGCCTACATGAAGGCTAGGCCTACAACTAGCATGAAAAAGGGTTGTCCTTGTAGAACTTCCTGTGACGAGAAGAATGAAGAGATAGCACCATTTGATTGAGATATCGAAAGCAATGATGATCCATATCAAGTGATGATCTAGACTTGATAATGATCCAGTGATGATCCAGATCAAGTGATGATCCATACTTGATGATGATCTATTGATGATCTAGCTTTGATGGTGATCCAGATCAAGTGATGATCCAGAATTGATGATGATCCAGATCAAATAATGATCCAGACTTGATGATGATCTAGTGACGATCCAGTGATGATCCAGACTTGATGATGATCTAGCGATGATATAGCTTTGATGATGATCCAGATCAAGTGATGATCCAGACTTGATGATGATCCATATCAAGTAATGATCCAGACTTGATGATGATCTAGTGATGATCCAGACTTGATGATGATCCAGATAAAGTGATGATCCAGACTTGATGATGAGCGAGTGATACTCTAGATCAAGTGATGATCCCGACTCAATGATGATCCAGTGATGATCCAAATCCAGTGATGATCCAGACTTGATGAAAATGAATTGAAGATGAAGATGAGTTGATGATGATCCATATGATACAGAGAAGAATACTTGTGCTGATAAATTGTGTCAAGAGAATACCTTCCTAGTTAAGAGGGAGTGTTGATGTATTTGTAACTTCAGAATGTATTCACTTGTATATCTTATGTATTGTACCCCAATGTTTATTTTGGGAAGTATCTATAATGTAATTGAGTCTTGTCATGCCCTGATGTTCTGATAAGGAGATTCAATAATGTAAACAAGTCATGTAAAGTCATTGAGGTTAACCCTCCATTGTAATTCGAGGAAATAGTCCCCACAATTGTGTCAAGGTTAACCCTCCTTTTTGATCGAAGGGAAAAGTCCCTAGAGTTGTGGGGAACTAGGGTTATTAGACTCTCCTAGAGATCTCAGCCCTAGTAAGTAATTGTTAAGTGAGGCTGACATGTTGGAGTGGACATTAAGTGAATGGAAGAATATAAATAGAGAGTGAGCCTCTTTATTTATCACACACACACGCACTCATTGGGGTGCATGAGTGAGAGAGGAGAAGCTCTCTTAAGTGTGTGTGTGAGAGAGAACAAGTTGTTGCATGTAATCTTTATTTTTTTTTGTTTTACTACTGCCATTGGTGCTCATTCTATCTTTGAGGAAGTTGTGGCCTTTTCTCCTTTATGGTTTCCCCGAGGAAAATTCTTTGTGTCTCTTGTCTCTTGTGTTTATTTTTGTGCAGGTTATTCTCTTAGATAAGATCCTAGATCATATTGCTTAAATGATAAAAATATAACAAATTCTTGTTTTGAAAGAAAGATGAGCTTTGGGGGAACATCCTGGAAAACGAGTTGCTAATCTTGCATCCCAGCAATTTCGAGACCATACAACAATTCTTTACCAAATTCAAGTCTCTTGTACTTCAATGCAGACAATGTGGAATAGAAAGAAAGGAGGAGCATCATGTTCTCTCCATACTCAAAAAACCAACTATTGAGTATTTTTTATTTGTCTCAATATTCCATTCCAGAAGATATTCCATTCCTAATTGTAAGATTCCCTCACTTGATTCCTTTGTTGTGTCCTTAATATAGGAGTAAGAAAAGTTGGTCCAGATGGGAGTCATCCAGAATTCCAAGGATCACACCCTCCTACTGAGAGACTCTACCAAAGTGAAAGTTAAAAGGAGACCTAAAGGGAAGGAGAAAAAAATTAAAAATAAAAAGTGTCCTATTGTATGAGGGGTTTTCATGCATAATAATCGTGCATGAAGATAACCCTCGACCAATTGAAAGCTCTCTTTGTGCAAAACAATATTTCCCTTCCACAAGGTGTTGAGATGTCTAATGATGGGGAGAATACTAAATAACATGAGAGATACCATGCCTTCCATTCAGGCCTCACTCCATCGAATGCTCACTTGATATATTCTAGACCATCCAACCACATGGTTGTCTCAAGGGAATCCTTCATCACTTCCACTCTATCAGGAGGACATAGCAGTCATATGGGAGATGAATCTAAAATACCAGCTATTGATAAAGTTTCAGATAAAATCCATCATGTAGAGTTCAATAATGGACTCTATGTGACCTCTCCTACAACAAAGAAAATTGTTGAAGATGAAGAAGAAGCATAATCTTCCACAAAGTCAATTTAAATTGAAGAAAGTCTCTTTGGAGTGATTCCTTCTTCTGCTGCACTAGAAGTTTATGAGATCTCTAATATATCATATTCTCACATGGCTGATATAAAAGAATACATTTGAATTTTTGTTTTTGAATAAAAACTCTCCTTCCATCGTTTGGAAAAATTCTCTAGTGATTCTTCTATTTTAAATTCTGTGCATAGTTTACCGGTGATTGTTTAAGAAAATGAAGAGGAATTTGATTTCTCTATCTCTAATGATGTTGCTACTGTGTAGATAAGTAATACCATGTATATTTTGGAAATAATATCATATTGTAGGAGTGATCCATTCACTCTCATTGATCTAGAGATTCCAGTAAATTCCTACATGATTGCATGGATCAATTTTAAGAGTTTTGAAGAGGGAGAAAACTATGCATCTACCATCTCAGTGGAGCACACTTTTGGATCTGATATGAAATTATTTGGATTTGATATGATATTATTTGGATCTTATCTGATATTATTTGGTTCAATTTTTAAGTTCCAAGAGCCTTCAATCATGCTTGTAGCTGGTTTCATCAATTTTGGTGTGACAAATCAAGTACCGCAAGTCCTCTTCAAACTTGCTTCTGTCGATTTGATGTTAGTTTACTCTTATGAGTTTGCTGATATTATATTTTGTGAATCATTGGTTATTTTTGAATATATATCAAATTATGGAGCTCAATCATTCGCTCTACATAGTCCCAGGGCTTTTATACCTATCTATTTGATCACATGCTCATCTCCTCATATAACTAGTAAAGATGGAAACATTCTACATTCGCTTGGACAATTGGTCCTAAAAGTTGGGGATAATTTTACCTCACATGGTTTGATGTTTAAGGATGCAATATATCATTTTCTTGGGTGTTCCTCACATGGTTATAATTATCAAGCACTTTTTCTCTCTTATCAGTTGATTTCAGTTGCTCTACATGGGTTCCGTTTTCATCAAGCAGTTTTCTATATTTCTGATTCAGTTGAGCATGTTCTTCTTCTTCCAAAGAGGAAAATTCCTCCATAAATACCCATTATTTTGGATAGGTTCACATGCATAGCTTCAGGATGTTGCTGCACAAAAGAACCATAGTGCTGCATAGTTTTGCAGTTTTGCAGCAAAGTTTTGACAAGTTATTTTTCTAAGGAGGAAGCTTCTTTCTTCTAAAGATAGCTTGCATTTTCCTGTTTCCTACTTATTTTCAAGGGGGGGGGGGTTCCCATGAAGTTTTCTCCCATTTCCTCAATTTATTAAGATTTTTTTTTTTATCTCTTAGATTTTATATGGGCTACTTTTGGCCTTATTACCAGGGCCTACAGTTGTCCAAGTTAGGATTCAGGGGGGGTGTTAGGATTTATAATCCTCCCTTGTCCAAACTATCTATTAGATTATATTAGCCTAAGTTAGGAGTAATTTAATTATTATTGGGTCCACTAGTAACATTGGGTCCACTTGAACTAATGGGGCCACATGCACTAGTCACTAGAGTGTGGGGAACACCGATTGAGGCTAATTGAGACTGAAAACACTTGCATGCATTATTTTAGGCACCTCCTAGTCCAATCCCTATAGTTTATGAGCAAATGGGAGTGTCAACACCAACCTCCTTCAATTTTTGGCAGCTGGTAACTAAATAAGCTTAGTTATGCTTCATTTACATTCAGTTATATATCCTCAAGTTCAGTTAGCACCATTTATGCATGGTTGCATGTGGGAAGGCACCATTTCTCACCTACTTCTCACCTGCCACTGCAATTAGACTGGTTTGATTGATTGTAACTCATTGAGAGACTAGATTTGACATCTGGTGTTATCCAGTTGAAATCTGATAGGGATTTTGACATATCTAGTTAGTCATGCAGTGAGATAGAGTCATGGATTCGAATTCATCCATAATGATTCGAATTCCTCCTTATGTAACACCATTGTAACACTGGATACTGTAATGATGTTTATATTGTAATTATCTGAGCAATACTTGTATTTTTCCATGAGATTTGTTTTGTTCATTGTGTATTATTCATTCCTTTACACTACATAATAATTAAAAATCTGATGGCACTCATTTCCTGAAGATCTAATGGCACAATAATTCTAATATCTTGGCAATGTTGCACATGATATAGTTTCAACACCCTTACCTCCATTAGCAAGTACATGCCTAAGAAATATGAAACATGTACAGGTTGATGAAGGTCTCAATATTCCACTTGAAGATACATTGTCTAAACACACTACTTCTTATCAAACTCAACAAATACTTGATAAAAAAATATATTCTAAATGTGATGGGGATAAGTGGAGATTAGTTTTTGTCATTGTTAAAATCTAGGTCTATGACTATTGTTAGAAGGAGATTAAGGATAAAGATGACCAAACATACTAAACCAAGTTCTCATAATGTTAAGATTTTAGTAGATGCATTTAGTATAATTGGAAATAAATCTCATCCAAAGGATTTCAATGCAGCACCATGTGTTGTCACAATCGGTCATGAATAAAAACACTAGGAATCTTTGTTTTCTTAAACCTACATCCAAACTTATTAATTTGAAATGTCAAAACACTCCATAGGTATTGTTTTAGAACATAACAACTTGAAACTCGTCAAATATATTCCTGGGACGTCATTGGTATTCTTCCATGCTTTGATATGAATCACATTGATGTGGTAAAGGCAATAGTGCAAGATTTTTGGCATGATAAAACTAGACCTTCTTCTAACCAAAAAGATGTATTAAAAGTGAGAAGGGGTTCAAGGGATCATGCACCACTCATTAAACATTTTATTGACATGACACAAACAAAATTATATGAGAGATTTAGGTATGCACATAATGAACTTAACTTAGTCCAAATATCAGTCGAAAAATGCAAACCATGGTATGTTAAAATAAACACAATTTGTAATGCCTGTTGTTGATACCAGTTTGAGTATGTTTACTATTATCACACACACACACACACACACACACACACACCAACACATATTGAATGTACTGCATATCACTCTTGTGTAGGAATTCTTAACTACATTGCCAGTAATGTCATCTAGAGACCTTATTCATAGCATATTGTGTAGAAGGATAGGAGGTTCACATTTTATCAAAAATCTCACATATATGCGACATGCCCAAGGTGTGGTGGAATGAAATTATTGTACAAATGTATACATGTGACCGATTAAAATGAACTTGGGAGGAAGGAGGTGAACTTGCAATCATTGAAATATGCCACATATGATATTCATGGAGGGAATAAATGAAAAAAATTACAATTGGTCACTTCTCAGGTTAGTAATGACTCCTTGAATAATATAATTTTCTTTATATTGAAATTTCATATATAACAATATATTGATGTATGTGTTTAATTTTTATCTACTATGTATGGGTTTGTGACTTCATGGAGGGATTCTTTGAAAAGACACAATAGTATGTAAATCATGTACATGTGGCTTGTTTGCAAGATGAATATTTTAGAATGTGAAAGGATACATTTCTTGTTGGTACTATCTTATCAATGGTCAATTTTGTGGAAAAATACACTCTTCAACCACAAAATGAGATTCAAATTCAATATTTTGAGTAGAACATGTCATCATAATTGTCCATATCACCTACATAGATGGGGCAGATAGTACCAAAGAAAACAAGGTTATATTGAAGGAGTATCACTTCTATGTAAGTGATGATAGGTTCCATGACTTGGATTTTGCACAACACAACTTTCAATTTTTTTATAATCACTTGAAGGACAACAATATACAGATGGAACAAAATTGGACTTGGTATGATGGTTATGCGAGGAAATTCAAAAATTCATGTGTCTTCCTCAGGTAGTGTATGGTCTACAAAAGGAACAAGGTGCCACAAATTTGGAACTATTTTAAGACTGGACACAAAAGGGTTAACATGATGGAGCATGTCTGTGCATCAAGAATGAATTAAATAGGAAAGAAATGGATTTCACAACTATTTCACTCATCTGAGATGAAAATACCATTGTTGAATGGTGTTCTTCAGTTGTGGGGCAGGGAGAAAGAAGGAAAGAAGACCAGTAAACTAGGAAATCACAAGTACACATATATTTTTTGGAGGCTGTAGATGTAGATCGGTCACAATTATAGAAGTGCAAGACCATCCAGTACACTCATGCATTTCACTTAGTTAGAATGTCATACAATGCTATAGTTGAAATGTGGACACATAAACTCTCTCTTTTTTGTTTCTCCATGTATTAGTGGTGATTGGGACAATTATGAATCCACGTATTGGGTTGAAAGCTAGGATCATGTATCACTCCCCATTGGTCGAAATATGGTTGTATATTTATCCCAGTTGGAGGAGGACGAATCAAGTATTTCACCAGACTATGACCACATATTAGCTCTTGTAAAACCATGTTCGATTAATATCTTGGAAATTTTGAAATGTTTGACAATTAGTTGTATTTATTTAGTTGAATCTTGTGTTGACACTTTATATTTTTTGCAGGTAACATATACATAGTGGTTGGCCCAAGAGGAAATGAATGTTGCACTGACTATTGGTTGGCACATTGCTTGGATAGGAAGCATACCCTCAATGTCTCATTAAGAAAACCAAAGGGAAATGATTTTCTAATTTGGTTGATGGTTATCAAAGGATAATATTTGATACAGGTTTCCCTTGCACCAAAGAAAAAAGGTTATGTATTTGAATATTATAGACTAGGTCATATTGTATACCATTATAGAATCTTAGTTATTGGAACAAACCTACAGATGCAAACAATTCCAAGGAAGAACTCATCAAAGGCACAATACTTCTTTCCTTAATATGAGCATGAGAGATTAATGTATATTGTTGGTATTAGAGGTGATGTCTATGTTATAGCCAAATGACCATAGGTAGGTAGTCATGTATGTGGTATGCATGTCTCATTGGTTATTGATGTTAATATTTTGACAATTGCAGTCAGATATTGGCATCTTGATAGAGTGATAAATTGCACAATATTCATCATGGATTTTGACTTGTTCAAGATTAAAATAATCTAGCATAATTCCACTTGCACCAAATGTTCAAGTTTTCATGTTTCTAAATTCTAGAAAACCTAGTTTGTAGCCTAAACCCTAGCAGATATTATAATGTACTTCAAAAATTTAAATCATTTTCATTATACATATATATTCATGTGCATATAAGCATTTGTCAATAGAACCCATTCCCCCCTCCTCTAGGATCTAGCTCATGCGTCTACCACAAATATTGAAGTTGGTCCTCCAAGGAAATTAGTTAACACCCAAATTTTTCATGAAACTTTCTAATGCAAGTGTTAAAATAAGGTATAAACAACTTCCCATTTTTGTTAAGGTCATGATAGAGGAGTTCAAATTTAATCATATAAACATAGATCCATGACCCTATCCTAGAAACCCTAGAGTCAATCCTAGAAACCTTAGTTTGTAGCCTAAAGCCTAGTTTTTAATATATAAACGTTAGAAACCCTGATTTGTATCCTAAAACCTAGTTTGTATTCTAAACCATAGAAGCACTAGTTTAAGAAATGTATATTATCAAGCATTCACACCTACATTAAACTTTGTGATGTTGTCACTAGCCTTGTTGAAGCCATAGCTTGTACTTGTAAAACCTAGATTGTATACTAACTCCTAGTTTGCAATGTAAACCTTAGTTTGCGGGTTAGGCCCTAGTTTGTAGAAGTTCTAGGTTGATCAATCACTTTAATTTCAAATGCAATGTCCCCATTAAGTTATATATAATATATGGCATTCACAAATTTATAACTTTGCACTGTCATCAGTGGCCTTGTAGAATCCCTAGATTGTACTTGTAAACCATATATTATATCTAAACCCTAGATTGTAGACTAACTCCTAGTTTGCAATGTAAACCTTAGTTTGTAGGCCAGACCCTAGTTTGTAGTGTCCCTAAGTTGACCAATCACTTTAATGTCAAATGCAATGTCCCCATTGAGTGATGTTAACTAGACATGATTTTGAAACACACCAAATATTTCAAGGATAACTTCCAAATATAAAAAAAAACCTATTTTGTAGCCTAAACCCTAGTTTCTACTCTATAACCTACAAACCCTATAAATTCCTAGATTCGAGGGTCTAATTCCATGAATCCCAACACAAAATCCTATGGTTGGCCTCGCCACCTTTTTAATGCCTAGATACACTTATCCAAACTTACGAAGCTCAATTTGAAAGCTTGGTGGTGGTTTTAGGACGTGGGACTAGTTTGGCATGTGTCCCTAAATGGCTATAGTGGATGACATGCAAATGGACATAGAGAATATTTTGTGCATTGAATTTCAATACATTCAAATCCATTGGATTACAGGTAGGGATTCCTGAATCTTACGGGTTACATGGATTGGTGCACCTTTAGTTTGTCTAGAATGAACACTAGGTTTTTGCACAATGAAACACATGGAAATTCTTGCATGGGTGAAACAAAATCCAAACTAGAAATATAATTGGGTTATTCCAGCTCCCATGTATTGTTTTGGCCATTATGGACATGGTCATATTTCCCATGCTCACCCAGGACATTTCAATGAAAAGTTGACCCCCTTGTGCAAAAGTGGCATTTGGCTTTTCCAAGCAAAACCCTAGTCTTGAAGATGGTAGAATAGGACTACTTCTTGGATATTGAATCACCATAGAGGGGTTCACCTAGCTAAAACTTGACATCACAAATACATTGGAATCAATGGTTTCATAATCCAAGATACGTATTTTTTTATGCCTAGTTGTAACTTGCCACACCTAGCCATTCAGGGTCAATTTGTGGACTTGCTCTCGCGGCATGAAATCCAATATGGGCAGCAAAAATGGGTTATGTCATCTCTCATGTATGTGTTTGGAGATTATGGACATGTTCATATTTTCCATAGTCACCTGAGACATTTCAATGCAAAGTGGACCACCTTATGCAAAAGCGACATTTGGCTTTACTGAGCAAAACTCTAGTTCCAAATTATTAGAATTTGAATGCCATTTAGATCTTCAAGAAGATAGTTATAATAATGTTTTAAGCAAAATAATGGAGAATTAAGATGCAAACTAAACAAAACAAACCACACAAGAAACAAACAAGTATTGCTCAAGAATTTATAGTATCATTCACAATAATAATATCCAGTGTTACAATAGTTTACATAGGAAGAATTCGAATGCATGGAACATATATTTTCAAATCTATCAAGTGGATATGATTGTATCTAAATAAATCTATAACTCATGGTCTTGCAATCAATATCGAAGTCCAAAATCAACTTCGAGATGTCCAACCAACTCAAAGAAAAAGTGACAGCTAGTTAAATCAATGCAACTAAGTGTGGTAGGTGGGAAAAGTATCCTACTTCATATGCATCCATGCATTATCCATGCAATACATGTGCTAGCTAACTGTTTGTGAACTAACTGAAAGTAACTGAGGGCTAACTGAGAATGACTAGTTCTAACTCTAGCTAACTGAAGTAGGTTGGTGTCGAGACTCCCAGTGGCTCCTAAAATGTAGGTATTGGTCTAGGAGGTGCCCAAACTGATGCATGCACATGCAATAAGTGGAAATTAACCTCTAGTAGTGTTCCCCATACTCTAGTGACTGGTACATATGGCCCTGTTAGGTCATGTTTTTGTTTTTCATCTTTTAATACTTTTGTTTATGTTTTGAAGCTTGATTTTATTCATTTCTTCTATAATTTTTTTGTTTCTTAGGATAGTTTGGATCATTTTCCTTTAACTTTCATGTTTATATGATTTATTATTTTTATTTTTCAAATTTTGGTTTGAACTATTGAAATTCATAGTTAGAGGGCTTATAGAAGGCTTATATGGATTAAAAGGTCTAAAAAATAACATAAAAGCTTGATTAAAGTTCCTAAACCAAGTTTAAACCTTTGTCATGATTTTCGTTTTTGCAAATCATTAACTTATACTTTATTGTAGAGAAAGCCTAAAAAGAATGCACACATGCGCTACAAGAAAGTCGCGTAGTTCAAAAATTATCATTTCTGGTTCAGTTTTCTTTGAAATTCTCACACGTAAGATGTTAATCACACTGGGTGATGGATTTGATACGTGTTTCTTTTAGAATAATCACTATGACAGGTGTGAATATCATCATGAGGGCGATTCGTGGCGATCTGTTGTAGAGGTGATGGAATAATGACGGTTGAACATAATGAGACAAATGTACTTTGAATCATGTATTCCCTAAAGTGCACGTAGAGCAGACGAAGGTCATGGTGAAAAATCAGCACTTTGTAATTGAAATTTTGAAATAGGGCAAAACATTAGGGCTTTGAGGAGTGGTCATTTGGAGTTATCAAACTGGTCATAGAAGATTGGGGAATGCAATTGGACACTTGATAGTCAAGAAGACACAATTCCAGCAGCCAGATTAGTGTTTTTTTGAAAAGATTAAAGGTAATCACTTAGAAGTTTCTCACAATTTTGCTAAATGTTTTGATAAGGATGTAGTGTCCTTTGATACTTTGAAGTTTAAACTAACCAGGGAACTACTAGCAGAAGCAACTGGAATTTTAGATGAGGGTGAATTCCAGTTCAAAAAGGTGCCTTTCACTTTTGATGCTCAGAGATATCTACTTCCATATGTAGTAGTATATTGGGGAAAGGGAGTACCTATTCAAAAGTTTAAACCAGAATGGATAGAGCCTATCAAAATCCTACAAAGCTATGTTACTTGTGAAGGCAAATTTTCTTTTGTGTTTAAGTACCATTTTGGATTCCTTCAACATCTCATTCATGAATCCAAAATGAATCTCCCAATCTTCTTTTTGAAAAGTTTGCAGAAGATGTCAAGTAGGGTGAAAGAACATCAGGATCATACTAAGCAATCAGTATTTCATCATGGACTTATTAAACTAGTTATAAGCACTGTACTTCAGAAAAGAGAGAAGACATGGGAATACTTCTTGTTTTGGTCTGGTTTCCAAATAGAGAAGGAAGAACAGTCTCAGAAGAGACAGCTAGACAAAGGTAAGTGTTTGATCAAGAAACTTAAAAGGAAATTTATAGTCAAAGATGAAGAAGCTAGTGAATCAGAAAAATCTTCGAATCAGGGAGATGAAAACATTGAACTTGAACAACAAATTAATGTTGAGGAAAACAAAGTTTCAAAGTCAGAGTTGAAGTAAATTGAGCCTGTAGAAGATGCTTCTCCTGAAGAACTGAACCAAATTGTAAATGAAGAGGTAAAGAAATAGGAATAAACCCCTATTACAGTACTCTCTAAAGATGATGAAAAACCCTTATTTGATGAAGTTAGGGTTCATGCAACTGATGAAGTTAGGGTTCATTTTAACCAAGAGATACATACCCATTCTGAAGAACATACAATGTCACAAAGGAAGAAAATGAAAGTGGTTAAATTATCTTCAATTACACATCAAGGGAAAGTTTTGAAAATGCTAGGAGAGGTTGGAGCAGTTTGGAGGCCCAACACAAGGCCAAAGAACAAGCTTAGGTTAAATATGAAGAAGCTATTAAATCCCAAACTGGCTGAGAAAAAGGTTATAGTAATAGAATATTCATCATCTCAGGAGAAATTGGAAGATAGTGGGGATGAAAACAAAGAAATTAAGAAGGGTAAAAAACCAATAGTTCAAAAAGATAAACCAGTATTCACTGATACTAATATTTCAGATATATTCATGGAGGTTTGAAATAAGATGATTCAAGAACAACAGCAAAATGATATGAAGAGTTCCTATATGGAGAAAAGAGAGGAAATTGAAGATGCAATCCAGTGTAGTATTGAAGCTGAAGAACATTCAGAAATTCCTGTGACCTTGACAGAGCATATGAAGGAGGATGAAGAAATATTCAAGAAGCTGAAAATCCCATGGATACCAAAATGGATGCAATCAATAGTAGAAGGTAAATGCATTGATTCTGAGAAGGAAAATCTGCAGAGAAGTATTAAACAATACAAGCATCAAATTGAGTACTGGCATGAAAGCAATGAAGGATTAGTGACTGCCAATAAAATACTAAGAGAAGATCTGGAAGAAGTTAATAGTCACTATCATGAACTGATTTCAGTTTCTAAGGAGGCTCTTAAAATAAAAAGACAGATAGAGAATCGGTTTATAGAACTAAAGAAAACTATTTAGGAACTGACACAGCAAAATGAAGAGTTGACAAGAAGAGTTGTAGGAATGGGGTAAATGTAAGTTGGAAAAAGGACCAGGGGTTCGATTTTTGTTGCAAAGGGAGGCTATCAAGATGTGGTTAATGAGCTAAGTGTAAAAACTCTTATGTATTTTTGAATGACCAAATATGAAATATATTCAGCTATAAGCCCTATTTAGCCTTTTTGCTGGTTTCATTTCTGATTTGTTTAATCACTCAGTTGATATATTCATTTCTGTTTGAGGTTATTATTCATGAAATGCTTATTAACTGTGGATGTAATTCAATGCTGTGATTATTTTATTGGGTTTATGTTTTATATGTTATGCATCGTAGTCCTTCAATTGTGCATGATTTAGTGTTTTCTTTAGCATTGTGAAGTTTCTACCCTCTTGTTTACAAACTGTACAACCAAAACCCTTAAAAACCTATCTTATTTAATTGTATTTTATGAGATTGTGTTGGCTTGTTATTCTATAGTCTGAGAACAATTTATGGCACTAACATCTTTGGTGCCATTGCCGGGGATGAATTTGAAAAACTATTTTCCCTAGGACACTCATCATTTCACTGGTTTTGGGTGGTGAACTTAAACCACCAAATTTTAAAGACTACTTTTCACCAGTATTTCACAGTGGCTACTAAGGGAGTTGGAACAAGGAATAGACCTAGTTCACCTTTACAACTGGGTGTCTCAAACCCAGAACAAATATTGGAAACAGCTAGGAAGATCAGAAGGTCTCAGTCATCACCATCCCTATGTAACCCTGATCAATTAGATATTTCATCACCTTTTTCTGTTCTAAAGGGAGAAGAACAAGATTCATCTTGGTTGAAGCCTACAATTCCTGTTAGTAATTTTCAAGTTTTCATTGATCCTCAATCTTTCAAGAAATCAAAGACTATATCTCCTAGTAAAATCCCTTTATCTCACCTCAAAGTTGGTAAAACTCCATTTAAACCAAGTTCTAGTCAAGTCTTTCCATCACCTAAACCAGTCAACTTAAATATGGCAGCCCAAAATCAGCCATTAGACATGATGTACCGAATGGTGGAAGCTAGGTATCCACCTTTAGTTTTGGCTCAGCCTTTGAATGCACTTCCTGGGGGTGATTACCAAAAATACTTGCCTAGTTTTAATGGACAAGGTGAAACCACAGCTGAGGAGCATTGGGATGCATTTCTCAGCTATGCTAATAATCATAATATTGAGGCAAAAGATGTGTGGATGAGGATGTTTGTACAGATTCTTGATGGAGAGGTCAAAAAATGGTTCCGAGAGTTACCTGCAAATTCCATTACTATAATAGAAGAGCTTCAGGATATTTTCATGAGACAGTGGGGTGATACCAAGGACCACACATATTACATTACTGAGTTTGGAGCCCTTAGAAGAAATAAGGATGAAACCATAGCTAATTTTTCGAAGAGATTCAATAAAATGTATGGAAAAATTCATGTAGAGATAAAACCTTCAGAAACTTTTGCAAAACTAACTTATGCCAATGCTTTTGATCATGAATTTTCCCTACTCTTAAGAGAAAGAAGACCTGTTAATTTTCGTAACATGCAGGAGGCAGAATTAGAAGTGGAATCTAATATATTAGCTTCTAATAGATTGAAGGGAATTACAGCTCAGCAAATATATGACAGGAAGGGTAAGAAAGAGGCAGCTACAGGGGTTTCAACATCCTACTTTGTAGAAGGTAAAATTGATGACATGCCAAGCTAGTAAAGATCCTGACAACAAAATTAAACAAGTTGGAATTAGAGAAAAATTCAAATAAACCTATTCAATAAGGAGACAGAAACCCTAATCATCCAAATCAATTCAGAAGATAGTTTGTGCCTCGTTTCATTCCCAAAGAGAGAAGAAATAATGATATACAACGAGAAAGGAGAGAAACTGAGGATCAAAAAGTGCCACCACCACTTTAGAATAATGTAGTTGATGAAGAAGTAATCGAAGAGGAAGTATTCTTTGAGGATATAGATCAGGATATGAATTATTTTGGAGAGCAGTTGACTGAAGGTTTTGTGACTGAAGAAGATTTTTTAAACTCAAAATATTATGATGCTGATATGTTTGAAATAGAAAATGATTTGAATCTTGAAGTGACTACTGTAACTGCTAATACATATTAGACTGAGCAAAAGAAAACTTTAAATTTAAGGTCAGGTCCAAAGAAAGTAGTTCAAAATCCAAAGAAAAAGGTAGTCTTGCCATCTAAACAGCAGTTTGATCCAGTGTTAGAGGAAAAACGAAATCAGGATAATCAAAAGAATAATGTTGAGATTGAAGAAGTAAATAAAAGTATGCAGAATTTCAACCTGGAAAATGAATTAGGCAAAATCAAGATCCCTATGCCTTTTACTGATTTGATGAAGAATCCTTCTTACAAAAATTCAGTTCTGAAAATGATTGTTTCAGCAAACAGTCAACTTCCTTCTGACACAGTGAATTTACAAGAAGAAAGTAATAAAATATTTATTAGGTCAGCCTTGGTAGAAAAAACTGAAAATGAAGCAGGTGCATCACCTCCTTTTTACATCACACTAACTATTCATGAATAGATGATACATAATTTCCTTTTGGATTCAGGTGCATCACATAACCTAATGCCAAAAGTTGTCTTGGAGGCTTTAGGTTTGAGTATATCAAAACCTTGTCATGATTTGTATGCTTTTGATTCACGAGCTGTAAAATGTTTAGGAGTGATTAAATATATGGTTGTCAGTTTAGCTCAACTACCAATGAAGAGTGTGATTATGGATGTGGTAGTAGCAGACATTACACCTAAGTTTGGACTGCTCCTGTCTAGATCTTGGGCCAAGAAGGATGGTGGAACTCTACATATGGATTTAGCGTATGCCACCATTCCTGTATTTGGAGGAGAAAACAAAAGGTTATATAGAGAGTACAATTTGCCTATATTGTGACAGATGACAAGAACTCTATAAATCATCCCTTGTATGCTGTTGACAAGGATTTGGATACTTGTATGTTGCATTTTAGTGATGATGATAATACTGTTGGTTTATTACAGGTTGAAAAAAAAGCCAGTTAAATGCACTAGGGAACAAGAAAATGAACTTTGGAAATTATACTTTGATGGATCATCATGTAAGGAGGGTTCTGCAGCAGGGGTTCTTCTAATATCTCCTGGTGGTGAAACAGTAAAGTTAATGTATAAATTGGAATTTATTACAACCAATAATACTGTAGAATATGAATCTTTGTTGCTAGGTTTGAAAGCTGCAAAATATTTAGGCATTCAATAGATTTCTGTAAATGGAAACTCTGAGTTGGTTGTTCAGTAGGTGAGGAACAACTATCAAGTAAAACAAGATTTGCTGAAAGTGTACCGTAATGAAGTATGCGATATGATAGAAAATTATTTTGTGGCTTTTAATATCACTTATATTCCTAGGGATCATAACCAAACTGCTGATTCTCTTTCCCTAGCAGCCACACATTTCAGGATTCCCAAAACAACACAGCTAAAGTATCCTATTGAGGTTAGGTATAGATCTTCTGTGCCTGATAATGTAAAGCAGTGGAAAGTTTTTGAAGATGACGTTGAAATAAAATGTTTTTTAGAGCTTATAGGTGAGTTTTCCAATTCCTTAATTGATCAAGAACAAGATAATGAGGTTGAATATTTTGAAGATATTGTAGAAAATGATATTGTTGGTCACAAGATTATTGAGCTTAGAAGTAATTTCATTGCTAAAGTTTTGGTGCCATTAGAAAGAATTTTTTCAAAGGATGATACACCTTTAAAACCTATTGTATAGTATTTAGAAGAAAATGTAGTGGATTGTAATATTGGCACCCCACAACATCCTAGAATGGTGAAGATTTCAAAAGCACTCATAGCAAAACAAAGAAACACATACATTAAGTTGTTAAAAGAGTATGTTGATGTATTTACTTGGTCATATGAAGATTTGAAAACATATGATACTAGAATTATACAACATAAAGTGCCTTTAAAATCGAATGTTAAACCTTTCAGATAGAAATTAATGAGGATAAATCCTGCTTTGTTTCCTGTTATAGAAAAAGAGGTGAAAAGGTTATTAGATGCTAAGATCATTGTTCCTCTCAGGTATTCTTCATGGTTAGCCAATTTAGTTCCTGTCAGGAAAAAGAATGGTGAAATCAGATTGTGTGTTGATTTTAGAAATATGAATAGGTCTTCATTGAATTATAATTACCCTTTGCCAAAAATAGAACAATTACTGCAAAAGGTAGTTGGTGCACAAAGAATTTCTATGGTTGATGGTTTTTCAGGATATAATCAAATTGCCACGCATCCTGATGATAAAAAAAAAACAGCTTTTACTACTCCCTGGGGTACTTTCATGTATGATAAAATGCCTTTTGGATTAATGAACGCTGGAGCAACTTTTAAAAAAGCTATGGACATAGCCTTTGTAGGGGAAAGAGATACATTTTTAGTGATTTACTTAGACGATATTATAGTCTTTTCACAATTAGATGATGAGCATCTAAAACACTTAAAAAAAAAAATTCTGAAATGCACAAAATATGGTTTATCTCTTAATCCAAAAAAATCACATTTTGCTGTACAAGAAGGTAAATTATTGGGTCATTTAGTTTCAGCTGATGGCATAAGGATTGATCCGGAAAGAGTGAAAGCAATACTGAAAATAAGTTTACCAAGGAGCAAGAAGGATGTACAATCTTTTATTGGTAAAATCAATTTTCTGTGTTGGTTCATACCAAATTTTGCAGAGACTATCAAATAGATTACAACTATGTTGAAGAAAGATCAGGAGGTCAAGTGGACTACAGAAGAAAAATACTCATTTGAAAAGATTAAGATGGCTCTTACGGGAGCTCCAGTATTAATAAGCCTATATTTTACAAAGGAATTTCTAACCTTTTTCTTTTGCATCTGAAGATACATTGGCTGTTGTTTTTTTATAGAAAAATAAGGAAGGTCTTGAAAAGCCCATTGCATTTTTCAGTAAAACTCTTAGAGATTCATAGTTAAAATACAACACTTTAGAGAAGCAGGCTTACTCATTGGTAAAAGCTTTGAATTTTTTTCAGAATTTATGTTTTGCATTCCAAGGTTATCGCTTATGTTCCCAATGCTGCCATTAAGGATGTTTTGAATCAACCTGACAGTGAGGGAAAAAGAGGGAAGTGGATTGCAAAAATAATGGAATATGATTGGATATCAGACCTAAAAAGCTAGTAAGGGACAAGGTTTAGCTAAATTGCTAGCTGATTCAAATTTCCAAGCTTTAGGTCTACATCTCATGGAAGAACAACCAACACAAGAAGAAATTCAAGCAGAGTAGGAGAAAGAAAAGATTATGGACCACTATGCAGAATCCACATGGTATGCATATATTGTGCATTTTCTTTTGTACTTGCAATGTCTAGAACATTTAGACAAGAAAGCTGCTAGGTCTTTGAAATTGAAAACTACTAAATATTGTTTGATAGAACAGCAACTATTTTGGAAAGATCCAGGAGGTATTTTGCTTAGATGTTTAGATAAACCATAAATTGAAGGAGTAATCTCTAAATCCCATGAAGGTTCTTGTGGGGGACATAAGTATTGGAAAGCAACAACATATAACATTCTAAGGGTAGGATACTATTAGCCTTCCTTATTCTCAGATGTATATCAGCAGGTAAGAGCATGTATCCCTTGTCAGAAATTTGTTGGTAAACAAATGTTGTTGTCATTACCTTTAAAATCAGTTGCAGTTAATGCCCCTTTTCAACAATGGGGTTTGGATTTCATACGATAAATAAATCCATCTTCTTCAAGGAAGCATAAGTGGATTTTGACTGCTACAAATTTCTTTACTAAGTGGATAGAAGCTATTCCCACAAGAAATGCAACAGATAAGGTGATCATAGATTTTATTGAAGAAAATATTCTTAGTAGATTTGGATGTCCTCAGAAAATATTGATTGATAATGCTAAATCTTTTAAATCTAAGGCTATGGGGCATTTTGTGAAAAGAATGGTATCATGTTGAAACACTCAACTCCTTATTATCCTCAGGGGAATGGGTTAGATGAGTCATCAAATAAGAATATTATTTAGAGTATCAGGAAGTTATTAAAGCAAAATAAACGATCATGGGATTCTATGTTAAAATATGCATTATGGGCAGACATAATAACAATTAAAAAAGCAATTGGAACTTCTCCTTTCCAATTAGTATATGGTACTGATGCAGTTTTTCCTATTTAGCTGGGTATCCTAGTGATGAAATTTTTTCAATATTGTCAGGAAGAACCTAATGATATGTAAAGAAGAATTTATGCACTAATAGAGTTACAACAGAAATGAGAAACAGTGGAAGAAAAGGCTCAGTTGTACAGGTTAAAGATCAAATAAACATTTGATAGGAAGATCAAAGATAACACTTTTTCAGTGGGAGATATGGTTTTGAGATGGGATGCTAGGAAGGAGCAGAAAGGAAAGCATGGCAAGTTTGATAACCTTTGGTTTGGTCCTTTCATAGTATCGAAGTTTTTGGAAAACAATACTTTTGTACTACAAATTTTGGAGGGTGAGGAATTGTCTAATCCAGGTAATGGACGATTCCTCAAGCATTTTTATAGTTTTTGAGATGGATATTGGACTTTCATTGTATATACCCATGTGAATAATAGAATTAGGACGCCATAACCCAATGGAAATTTTGTAGACTAGCAGGTAGCAACATAGGGGGCACTGGTCTATAGGTTCTTGAAGCCTCACAGGGAGGACTTCATCCCATAGTAGGAGCCAAATGTTAGGTCATGTTTTTGTTTTTCATCATTTAATACTTTTGTTTATGTTTTGAAGCTTGATTTTATTCATTTCTTCTAGAATTTTTTTGTTTCTTAGGATAGTTTGGATCATTTTCCTTTAACTTTCATGTTTATATGATTTCTGAGTTTTATTTTTCAAATTTTGGTTTGAATTATTGAAATTCATAGTTAGAGGGCTTATAGAAGGCTTATATGTATTAAAAGGTCTAAAAAATAACGTAAAAGCTTGATTAAAGTTCCTAAACCAAGTTTAAACCTTTGTCATGAGTTTAATTTTTGCAAATCATTAACTCAAACTTTCTTGTAGCACAAGCCTAAAAGGAATACACACATGCGCTACAAGAAAGTCATGCAGTTAAAAAATTATCATTTCTGGTTCAGTTTTCTTTGAAATTCTCACACGTAAGATGTTAATCATACTAGGTGATGGATTTGATACGTGTTTATTTTAGAATAATCACTATGATAGGTGTGAATATCATCATGAGGGCGAGTCATGGCGGTCTATTGCAGAAGTGATGAAGTAATGATGGTTGAACATAATGAGACAAATGCGCTTTGAATCACGTATTCCCTAAAGTGCATGTAGAGCAGAAGAAGGTCGTGGTGAAAAATCAGCACTGTGTAATCGGAATTTTGAAACGGGGTGAAAACTTAGGGCTTTGAGGAGTGGTCGTTTGGAGTTATCAAATTGGTCAGAGAAGATTGGGGAATGCAATTGGACACCTGACAGCCAACAAGGCACGATTCCAGCAGCTAGATTAGTCATTTTGATAGGTAGGCTACGAATCGTTAACAAGGTTCATAAATTTGGGTTTTTTCTAAAAAGAAGACTAATGACGGAATTGATGGAAAATTATTAGTTTTTAAACCTAATCCATACTAGATGATGAATTCTCAATTAATGGAATTAAATTATTTATCAGTTAAACGAAAGAGTTCAGTATAGGGTTTTAAATTTCCCAGTTTAGCATTGTCTATCAGTTTATCAAAACTTGAAAAATTTAGAGTGTGTTTTGTTGATAGAAGATATTTGGAAATAGTTCAAAATGAAAAAGAGTGGTAATAATAATAGAGTAGAACCTTCAGACATGAGCTGGGTTCAAACCTTTCCAAATTGTGCAAAATTATTTGCAGAAGTAGGATGGTTAGTGTTTTTTTGAAAAGATTAAAGGTTATCACTTAGAAGTTTCTCACAAATTTGCTAAATGTTTGGATAAGGATGTAGTGTCTTTTGATACTTTGAAGTTTAAACTAACCAGGGAATTGCTAGCAGAAGCAACTAGAATTCTAGATGAGGGTGAATTCTGGTTCAAAAAGGTGCCTTTCACTTTTGATTCTCAGAGATATCTACTTCCAGATGTAGTAGTAGATTGGGGAAAGGGAGTACCTATTCAAAATTTTAAACCATAATGGATAGAGCCTATCAAAATCCTACAAAGCTATGATACTTGTGAAGGAATATTTGCTTTTGTGTTTAAGTACCATTTTAGATTCCTTCAACATCTCAGTCATGGATCCAAAATGAATCTCCCATTCTTCTTTTTGAAAAGTTTATAGAATATGTCAAGTAGGGTGAAAGAACATCAGGATCACACCAAGCAATCAGTATTTCATCATGGACTTATTAAACTAGTTATAAGCACTGTACTTTAGAAAAGAGAGAAGACATGGGAATACTTCTTGTTTTGGTCTGGTTTCCAAACAGAGAAGGAAGAACAGTCTCAGAAGAGATAGTTAGACAAAGGTCAGCGTTTGATCAAGAAACTTAAAAGGAAAGTTATAGTCAAAGATGAAGAAGCTAGTGAATCAGAAAAATATTCGAATGAGGAAGATGAAAACATTGAACTTGAATAGCAAATTAATGTTGAGGAAAACAAAGTTTCAAAGTCAGAGTTGAAGGAAATTGAGCTTGTAGAAGATGCTTCTCCTGAAGAATTGAACCAAATTGTAAATGAAGAGGTAAAGAAACAGGAACAAACCCCTATTACAATTCTCTCTGAAGATGATGAAAAACCCTTATCTGATGAAGTTAGGGTTCATGCTACTGATGAAGTTAGGGTTCATTTTAACCAAGAGATACATACCCATTCTGAAGAACATACAATGTCACGAAGGAAGAAAATGAAAGTGGTTGAATTAGCTTCGATTACACCTCAAGGGAAAGCTTTGAAAATGCTAGGAGATGTTGGAGTAATTTGGAGGCCCAAGCCAAGGCCAAAGAACAAGCTTAGGTTAAATATGAAGAAGCCATTAAATCCCAAACTGGCTGAGAAAAGGGTTACAGTAATAGAAGATTCATCATCTCAGGAAAAATTGGAATATAGTGAGGATGAAAACAAAGAAATTAAGAAGGGTAAAAAACCAATAGTTCAAAAAGATAAACCAGTCTTCACTGATATTAAGATTTCAGATATATTCATGGAGATTTGAAATAAGATGATTCAAGAATAGTAGCAAAATGATATAAAGAGCTCTTGTATGGAGAAAAGAGAGGCAATTGAAGATGTAGTTCAGTGTAGTATTGATGCTGAAGAACATTCAGAAATTCCTGTGACCTTGACAGAGCATATGAAGGAGGATGAAGAAATATTTAGGAAGGTGAAAATGCCATGAATACCAGAAGGGATGCAGTCAATAGTTGAAGGTAAATGCATTGATTCTGAGAAGGAAAATTTTCAAAGAAGTATTAAACAATACAAGCATCAAATTTAGTACCTGCATGAAAGCAATGAAGGATTAGTGACTGCCAATAAAAGACTAACAGAAGATCTGGAAGAAGTTAATAGTCACTATCAGGAACTGATTTCAGTTTCTAAGGAGGCTCTTAAAAGAAAAAGACAGACAAAGAATCAGTTTACAGAACTAAAGCAAACTATTTAGGAACTGACATAGCAAAATAAAGAGTTGACAAGAAGAGTTGCAGATTTAGAAGCAGACCATCAGAAAGCTAAAAGGAAAGCCCAAACATTAGAGGGAATTGCTCTTCTAGCAGAGGCAGCAAAAGACTTGTAAAAGTACTTTAAGAAGAGCAGTTATTAGTTAGTTTGAAAAGTTATTTCATTTTTCTATAATGATAAATTTTATATTGAACAGTTTGATGGATAACCTAAAAAGTAGTTAGGGTTCAGTTATGTAACTGTTTTTGAAGGAACAAGATAAATTTAAGTTGGAAAAAGGACCAAGGGTTCGATTTTTGTTGCAAGGGGAGGCTATCAAGATGTGGTTTATGAGCTAAGTGTAAAAACTCTTATGTATTTTTGAATGACTGAATATGAAATATATGCAACTATAAGGCCTATTTATCCTTTTTGTTGGTTTCATTTTTTGTTTGTCTAATCACTCAGTTGATATATTCATTTCTTGTTTGAGGTTATTATTCATGAAATGCTTGTTAACTGTGGATGGAATTCAATGTTGTGATTATTGTATTGGGTTTATGGTTTATATGTTATGCATCTTAGTCCTTCAATTGTGCATGATTTAGTGTTTGCTTTAGCATTGTGAAGTTTCTAACCACTTATTTACAAATTGTACAACCAAAACCCTTAAAAACCTATCTTGTTTAATTGTGTTTTATGAGATTGTGTTGGCTTGTTTTTCTATAGTGTTAGAACAATTTCTGGCACTAACAGGCCCCATTGGGTCAAGTGGACCCAATTGTAATAGAAAACCCAATTAATTAATTAAGGTTCCTAAGTTAGGAAAAATCAATCTAATAGACAGTATGATCGAGGGAGGATTAATAATCCTAACACCCCCCTTGAATCCTAAATTGGATAACTGTGGGCCCTGGTAATAAGACAATAGGTCAACCAATATACAATCTAAGAGCCATAATACAAATGAGGTAGGAAAACCTCTTGGGAAAAAAAACCCCTCAAAATAGGAACTGAGAATCAAACCTTAATGCACAAAAGAGACCTGAGAAAGGAAAATCTCTTTTTGGTAAAAGACTTGGTAAAAATATCTGCAATCTATTCCTCTGTTAGACAGTAGTGTAGTGTGATGGTTCTGTCATGCACCAGTTCCCAAATGTAGTGCATGTGAACCTCTATGTGCTTTGTCCTCTGCTTCTGAATAGGATCACTGGAGATATTGACTGTACTCTGGTTGTCACAATAAAGATCTACTGTAGGTGAAGTCTGAATCCCATAATCTGTCAAGATGCCATGCAGCCAAACTGCCTGAATAGTTGCATTCACATCTCCTCGATACGCTGCTTCTACTGAAGAGAGTGCAAGTGCTACTTGCTTCTTGCTGGACCAACAAATGGCTTAGATCCAATCATGAATACAAAACCCGAGGTGGATTTCCTATCATTTCCATCTCCTGCCCAGTCTGATTCTATAAATCCTATGAGATCTAATTGTGCTCTAGCAGCATAGTGGATCCCATAATCAATAGTAACCTACACATAGTGCAAGATACTCTTTGCTTCCTTCCAATGTAGCTCATGTGGTTCCTACATGTATCTCGTAGCAACATTCATAGCAAAGGATATGTCTGGTCTTGAATGAGTGAGGTACAGAAGGCTTCTAATGAGCTGTCTATAGAGAGTGATGTCCACCAAAGGTGTGGAACCACCTTCTTCAAGCCTGATTCCTGATAGAAAAGGACATGGGGATTCTTTGTAATCCTCCATGTGGAATCTCTTAAGGATATCTAATGAATACTTGGATTGTGAGATCATGATTCCTGAAGTCTTTTGTCTTACTTCGAGACTAATGAACTTTCTTAATAGTCCTAAGTCAATCATAGTGAATGCTTTATTAAGAGAAGACTTGATGTTTCTCAATCCAGCTGCAAAGTTGTTGGTAATGAGCAAGTCATCCACATACAATACAACTAGAAGCAAGAACCCCTCCTTCTTCTTCATGTACACATTGCAATCATATTTGCACCTTTCAAACTTTTGGGATATGAGGAAGTAATCCATCTTGGAGTACCATGCCCTTGGGGCTTGTTTGAGTCCATATAGTGATTTCCTTAGTCCGCAGACTAAAAAAGGATCATCAATAAACCCATCAGGTTGTTTCATATATATATCTTCCTCCAAATCACCATGGAGGAAGGCACTCTTCACATCCATTTGATGTTATTCCCATCTCTTAGAAGTAGCAATGGACAATACAAGCCTAATGGAGTCCATTCTAGGTACTAGAGTGAATGTCTCATTGTAGTCCAAGCCTTGGACCTCAGAATACCCTTTTGCCACCAAATCAGCCTTGTACTTGGTTGTGGTCCTATCGGAAACTATTTTGGTTTTGTAGATCCATTTGCACTGTACTAGCATCCTTCCTAGAGGTAAGGAGACAAGTTCCCAGGTCTGGTTGTCATGTAGCGAATCAAACTCCTCATCCATGAATTCCTTCCATATAGAATCATGGAAATACTCCTTGAAGGATTGAGGATCTGACCCAAGCATCATAAAACACCTCTCAAGAAGAAGAGGATATGTGTGAGACAGTGCAACACTCTCCTTCTGATACTGGGACCTCATTCTTCTTTTGTCATATGGATCCCCAGCACCATCTATAGTTGCTTCTATGAGCTTCTTATCCCATTTAGGCTGCTGGAATGAGGTATATGTTGGACATGAATCTAGATCCCATTGAGATGTAAGCTCAATGTCTGGATCATACTGGGATGACTCTTCTTCTGAATCTAAATCTAAAATGTCAGAACTTGAAACTGAAACTGCAATAGGAAGTGAAAGAATGTTTATACCTTCATCAGCTTCAAATGAAAGATGGGGTGATGCTAGAACTGTGTATGGCATGAAGTGAGAGAAAATATATGCTTTGGAGGCATGATCAGAAATTCCTTTCACTGCAAGCTACCAAGTTGATATTTTTGTAATCTCCACTAAGTCAGGTCCAAACACCACTTTGTTTGGTGAGTCAGTGTGAGTCATCTGGTAAATAGATAACATATTAGCTTCAAGGGAGGGAACATATAGGACATCTCTGAAGACACCATGCTTCACTCTGATGGTGCCTCTTCCTGCTGCTAGAATTTGGGAATCATCTCCCATGTGAATAGTGGGTCCTTCATTGACATTGAGAGAGGAGAAGAGATCCTTAGAGGCCACTATGTGATTGGAAGCTCCAGAATCAATCAAATAGGTTGTAGACCGAGGTAGTCCTGCTTTCAAAGCATAACATCTTTCATGTCCATTATATGACTTCTTTTCTATTTGTGGGGAATTAATGTTATGTTGCTTGAGAAGAGTAGTCATCTCATCAAGTTGCTTCCTCATACAATGTTATTCAAGATGATACCCCTTTTCACATTAGGGACATAGTTTCTTCTCAAATTTCTTCTTCTTAGAGATGGAGGCCCCTTTGGAAGTTTACTGATTTTGTTTAGGCTTTGAATAAACTTCCCTTGGATGATTCTTCCTTGATTTCCCCTTTGCTTGCGCTTTGGAAGAGTAAAAAACTAGGAGAGATTGATATTTGGATGTCTTGATGACTCTCATTCTCATCAACTTGTCTTGCTCCTTGATTAAGGACTCGAAAAAAGAATCTAAGGAAGGAACCTTCCAATCAAGAAAGATTTCCTGCTTGGAATGCAATATGTAAACAAATACAGAATACTCAGGTCCTAGTTTACTGAGTATGGAAAAGACATTCTACTCATCCTTCCTCTCTATCCTGCACTATCTCCACTATAGTATTAGAGACTTGAATTTAGAAAATAATTTCTCAATAGTCTCAAAATTGTTCGGATGTAAAGATACCAACTAATTCCCTAGAATGTGTCCCCGAAGATCATCTTGTTTGTTAAACAATATATCAAGCTTCTCCCGGGATTCTCTGGGAGTCCTCAATCCTTCTAGGTGGAAGAGGATATCTATAGAAATATAAGTACATAAGTACCCGAATGCTTCATCACAACGGTTCAAAAACTTGTTCCTCTCTATCGGCTAATGAGGCTCAGGATCCCATCCATGTATGATCCTATGGTAGCCATGTTTGTGCAAGGCCAGGTGCATATCAATCCTCCAATCAAGATAATTGGAAGTTGTGAGGATCCATGGATCAGGATTTTGAGAACTCGTAATTGCTCAGCCTGGAAGTACTGCAAAACTTCACACAAGCTATGTAGCACCTATCAATTTCACTACAATAACACACTAAAACATATGAACTATTATAATCATGCTTTTCATCTCGGCATGAACATGTTTCCATGGTCCATCATACCCTCTCCACTGCTCTTAATAAATCCAGAGCTAGCAAATCATCATAGGGGAATTCTGTCGAAACCCAGCTATTTCTGATGTTAGATGGGGAGAAACAAGCATGAAACCAGCATGAGAAGGCTATGATACTGTATTAGAATTTGAATTCCATTTATATCTTCAAGTATATAGTTATAATAATGTTTTCAGAAAAAGAATGGAGAATGAAGATACAAACTGAACAAAAAAAACCACACAAGAAACAGAGAAGTATTGCTCAGGAATTTATAGTATCATTCACAATAATAATATCTGGTGTTACAATAGTTTACATAGGAAGAATTTGAATGCATGGGGTATGAATTCAAATCTACCAAGTGGATATGATTGTATCAAAGTGAATCTCTAACTCATGGTCTCTCAATCAATATCAGAGTCCAAAATCAAATCCCAGATGTCCAACCAAATCAAACAAATAGTGACAACTAGTTAACTCAGTGAAACTGAGTGTGGTAGGTGGGAAAAGGTTCCTACTCCACATGAATTATCCATGCAAGACATGCACTAGCTAACTGTTTTTTAACTAACTGAAATTAACTAAGGGATAACTGAGACTAATTAGTACTAACTCCAACTAACTGAAGTAGGTTGGTGTGGTGACTCCCAGTGGCTCCTAAAATGTAGGGATTGGTCTAGCAGGCACCCAAAATTATGCATGCACATGCAGTAAGTGGCAGTTAAACTCTAGTAGTGTTCCCCACACTCCAGTGATTGGTACATGTGGCCCCAATTGTACTAGTAGTTCCAATTAATTAATTAAGGTTCCTAAGTTAGGAAAAATTAATCTAATAGACAGTATGATCAAGGGAGGATTAATAATACTAAGACAAAGATCATAAAATGGGATCATTTATGGGAGATTGGATCACTGTAGATGGGTTACCCTAGTTTAAAATTGACATTTTGAATCCATTGGAATCTATGATTTCCTGATTCAAGTTACAGTTTTTGTTCTATGTCTAGTTGCAACTTGCCACCCCAAGCCATTCAAGGACAAATTGTGGACTTTCTCTAGGGGGCACGAAATCCAAACCAAGAAAACATAAATGCGTTCTATAAGCTCCCATGTATGTGTTTGGAAACTATGTACATGGATATATTGTCCATTGTTTCCCGGGACATTTCAATGCAAAGTTGACTCCCTTGTACAAAAGTGGGATTTGGATTTACTGAGCAAAACCCTATTTCCAAAGATGTTAGAATGGGATTGTTTATAGGAGATTGAATCACCATATAGGGCTTCCCATAGCCTAAAACTAACATCTTGAATCCATCAAAATCAATGATTTCATGATCCGATTTACAGTTTTTGTTCTATGCCTAATTGCAACTTGCCACCCTTGGCCATTTAGGGACAATTTGTGGACTTGCTTTGGAAGGCACGAAATCCAAACCAGGAAGCATAACTGGGTTTTGTTATCTCCCACATATATTTTTAGCCACTATGTACATGGTCATATTATCCAAATTCTCCTGATACATTTCAATTCAAAGTTGAGGATGTTGTACAAAAGTGGAATTTGGATTTATAGAGCAATACCCTAGTTCCATATATGGTAGAATGGAATTGTTTATGTTAGAATGAATCACTATAGAGGGGTTTCCCTAGAAAATACATGAAATCCTAAATCCATTGGAATCAATGTTTTAACTATTTGAGTTACAATTTTTGTTCAATGCTTAGTTGCAACTTGCCACCCCAGGCCATTCACCTACAATTTGTGGGCTTGCTTTAGAGGGCACAAAATCCAAACCAAGTAGCATACCTAGGTTCTATCAACATAACTAGGATCCCCTACCTTAGAAAATGATGCATGGGAATGGTATAAATATTTTATTCTAGGGAAAATATGTTCATTTGTATATGAGAGTAACCCCATAGATGCTCTCTTGGCTTGCATCAAGAATAAATCTGATGCATGTATGTCCTAGCTTCGAGCATGTCAAACAAAGATATGGTATTTTCCTTTATAAATACATTTTTTGTATTTTATGCATACTAACTTCAATAGTATGTTCTTTTTTATATTTTATGCATATAAGTATTAGGAATCCACTTGATGATCAAAACTCTACTTCAAGGGAGTAAAGTGGTTGTTTTTTCATGAATCTACTGCTTCTAAGAGGGAAATTTTATGCAAAAAGGGATTTAAAAGAATGACAAAGTGAATTTTGGGGGATTTTGTTGACCCTCATTTTGTCATCATTTTTGGCTAATAATTTGCATGTTTTGACATATGTTTTTTCATCTTTTGTCATATTTTCTATCATACAGTTCGCCATTCAACACCAGGTATGATAATATTTTGGATTTATGCAAGTTATGTTTTATTTCTATTATTTCACGATTTTCTTGGTTAAATTTTATGATATGTAATGATATGCTAATATATGAAATCGTTATTGCATGTCTTTGTTCACGATGAGCCAACGAATAGAACATGCATCCATTCTAGATATGCGTAGAGCATATCTAGCTCACTGCACATCTCATCATTCAATCCGTCGAGCTGATCACATGTTGATTCTAATAGATTCCTAAGCATTCAAGTTTGGAACGGCCTGTAAACTGCTTGTTGTCCACGTGCCAGAGTAATAGTACAAACCCCCTTTTGGAAGATTGCTCATATGATGCCTCTACATGACACCTTGATGTTAGCTACGTTGAAGTAGAGATTGCATGCAATATCGCACACTATAGAAGGATCATCTCACGAAGAAGGAGGAGAGCATCATGTGTTGGTTATTTGTTCAGTTACCTGTCATAATGGATGATTTATTTTAAGAGCAGTCGACCACTGAAAGGGTTGACTTGCTTGCCCCTTTGTAAGACACTATATATACAAACATTGTTATGCGAGAAGGGGGTTGATAAATAGTTTTTTAGTTGATACATGTAATCAGTTAGTTTCAGAAACTCTGTAACAATTTTTCTCTACTTTAATGGAAGTTTTGTGGATGTTGTGCATGATCTTGTCTTAAGTAGCGTGAGCCAGTTATCACTCTGATTTGGGAGGGCCCCTTGTCAACCAAATCTTTTTCTTTCTATGTATTTCATTCTTCCATTTCTGTAATTAGCATAGTTTTATCTATAATTTGTTTTGGCAATTTAGTTATTGAAATTATTTATGTCATTTATTCTCTGTAGCTTAAACTTTGATATTATGCTGTTAATGTAATTTCCTTTGAGAGTTAAGCAACCCGTTGCACGTAGATTAGTTTTTAATTTCCTTTTCAAAGAATATTTAGTTCATTTGCTTGATGTTACATTAATAGAATAGATTGCTTCGATCAAGTTACAATAGGTTCAGTTGTATTTACTTCTGTTTTGTCATGAATTTGTTTTCAGTTGTTCAATGATGCAATGAATTTTCCTTTTTTAATTATCAATTAGTTTAGATGATTCTGCTATGAAATTTGATGATTAAGTAGGTTCAATTTCTTCTCTTTACATTTTAGTATCATATGCATGGGTTAGTTGTCCTTAAAGTCATTCAGATGATTTATTTCTTGACATTTTAGTATTTGTGTGTGCAGACTGTCATTCGAACATCCTATTTTGTCTGTTATATAGACCTTTGTTTCAATCAGTTATCCAGTCTGTCATTCAGTCCTCAGCACTTTTAACCTGTTTTAAGCCTCTTTTCTTATCTTTTTTATTATGTTTTGATAAATGGTAATTAGATAATGGTTATGTCTTTTATTACATCCTTAGATTAGATCGTTTAAAATACTTATTAAGTTTTATTCTTACTTCTTCTTTCTTTTCATTTGATGTTTGAAAATATGTTTATTATACTACCTTCTAATTATATCTTTGGTTTAATTTATTCCTTTGCATGTGATTAGACGTATTAATAAACTAGCATCTTGTAAATCATTCATAACATTAAGGCTTGTTCTTTATATCATGTAATTGTTGAAGAAACCTATAGGATAGGATTTAAAATCATCTTATTTAGTTTTCTATTTTTATTTTCTTTATTAAGTTTTCTACTTGTTTATAAGTTAGGTCTATTTTCTTGTAAGTGTTGTTCTATCCTTTGCAAGTTAGGAGTTAGCGACCTATGAAATAAACCATCATGTTTACTATTACTTGCAACTGGACATTTCTTAGTCTGCATATTTTTGTAGAGATCAAACTAGACTTGATCCCATTTAGTTTTTACACTTCCTTTGAGAGTCACTTTGACACCTCTCCTGCTCCTATTCCACTCACAGTGAATGCTTATCCTCAAAATAACCAAGGGGAGTGGAACTGAAATTATTTAGCTTAACTTATTATGTACGCTTGTTATTTGCATGTATAGTTGTTAGAAAGCATATCTAGTTGTTTTAAGTCCTTTTGTGTAGTCAGTATCTAAAGTTATTTAGTAGTAAAATAGATCTTCTTACATGGAATAGTTCATTATTATAGAACTATCTTTATATATTAGTAGTTTAGTTGTTTATGAAATAGAGTAGTATAACTTGATACCACTCTAGTACTTTGTTCAATTATCTTGATAGATGAATCCTTAGGAGTTTTGACTCAGTTTTTTTTTATTTTGAAATATCTTTTGATCTTTTGTTTGTTAAAGTATTACCATGATACCCTAGGAACTCCTCTACCTTTGCACAAATTTTGTGACAACTCTAAGCCTACCAACCCTAGTCGATAATTAAATATTAGGTGAATTAATCAAGACGATATTTTACCCAACAAATTTACTATTTTTTCTAGGCACGTTCAACATATTTAGATCCATGTTTCACCACTGAGATATTTTTTTCAATGACACATGGTTTGTGACATGTTTTACATATTTGGAGGAAACTCACTGCATGAGGAAGTGCCATGTGGCATCGTTGGCATAGTTCAAGACCATAAATAAAGAAAACATTTGCACTCAAACCTGAATTAGGATTATGAAAAGTGGAAAAAAAAATATGAATGAGGTAAAGCACAAACTAGGGTTTACATCTTCAACAATTTTATGAAAGTGAATTCATGAGAAGTTATTGGTTAGCAATATATTGAAACAAACTAGGGTTTGGTTTAAGGCCATGTTTTAGAGCTTCAACAACTTTATGAAAATGAATTCATGAGAAGATATTGGTTAGAAATTTATTTGAACAAACTAGGGTTTGGTGTAAGGCCATGTTTTATAGCGTCAACAATTTTATGAAAGTAAATTCATGAGAATATATTGGTTAGCACTATATTGGAACAAACTAGTTCCTTGCAAACTAAGGTTATGAAATGAATAATGGGGATGGTTTAAGTATCATCTGTATTCTAGTTGGTAGTATATTTGTGGATTCAAGTGTGATCGTTTTACTGTTTTAATAAATGTTCAAACACAGTTTTGAAACAACAACAAAAAATGACTTATCATTTCAAGCCTTTTTATTTCATGTTCTATTCCTTATGAAATATTTTGGCTTCCTCTTTCCTATCACTAATACAAAATAAAAGATAAGTGACCAAAAAAATGACCAAAATATGCATATAAATGACCACTTTTAATTTGGTGATCACTACTCGCTTATTTTGGGTCTCTTATTACATGACCAAAAATGTGGTCAGGTTTAGTTTGGTTATTTATAGCTTGTATTGTGGTCATTAATTTGGTTTCATATTTGGTCATAATTAATGACCAAATATACGACAAAATTAATGACAAAAAATATGACCAAATTAATTACCACAAGACAAGCTATAAATAACCAAACTAAATATGACTATGTTTTTTGTCGTGTGATAAGAGACCAGAAATTAGCCACCAAAACTACGATTGGGTCATTTATATGTGAATTTTCATCGACTTTTTTGTTGCTTATATATAATTTTTTGGTTACTTATCTCTCAATTTTTTTGTCACTAATTTAGTCATTTTTAGTCATTTTATATGTGAATTTGAGTCATTTGGTTTGGTCACTTATCTCTCATTTTTTGGTCACTAATTTAGTTGTTTTAAGCGATATTGCAATATCATTAGGGCATGGAGGAATCAAACCACCAAACTCCTTGTAAGGAATACGCTCTTCCATTGAGCTAAAACCCTTAAATAGAATATATTATATAATTTTACATCAATGATCTAAGAATTCACAACTTCTAAACTTCTTGGGAAAACATTTCCTCTCTTAACACAATAAAAAACTTGATTTTAATTACCCCCTTGAAGAACCTGGATTACAAAATAGGGGATTATGGATGGTTATGTTTTGTTATATATGAGGAAATTGATCTAGATCACGAAGATTAAACTTTGAGCAAAGAGTTGTGTTATATAATCACCATCTAGATGAAATTGGAATTTTTTTTTTTGTAGATGCTCATTTAATATTATCTACTCTATATGTCATATAGACTTTAGCTCACTTTAGCGTTTTGGGCCTTTCAGTATTCATAATTCAATAAAAATTATCGTTTTGGAACATATGCAGATGACCTATTTTGTAAACATAACTCTTTGGCCATGTTTACAATTGAAGGATAGCTTATTTCATTCCATAATTTAATGGTCTAGCTCTTATCATCTTGTTTAAATTTGTTTATGTTTGTAATTGCTTGGTTGATGCTCGATTGATTAATCATTAATGATTATCTACTATTGATGACATTTTTAACTTCTTAATAATGTAGTATTCATGCACAAGTAGCACAAATACGCATGCTTTCATATATCTTGCAACTAATCCGGCACTCTGCATTTCTTTTAATATAAAAATATTGTAATATATAAACATATATGTTATATACAAAATTCACATAGGATTCTACACACCCATAATATTTTGGGAAATGATGCTCCCACTCTTGCACTATGGAAACCTTGTGTTGTACTTATGTGTCCTGCTAACTTAGTATTATAGTCAATCATTGCACATTAATAAAATTATCTTACCTTATAAGATTATTTTATAAGAACTTTCATCAATAATGTCGGGAAAAACAAACTCCTAAAATAAAACCTAAAATGAATCCTAATAATGAAATCCATTATCTAAAATGATAGCTAGTATAGTAGACCATGATTTTAATATCTATGTCTATAATAGTTAGGGCATGCTGGTGGAATTTAAAGATTGGTATGACTATGAAAAATGGATTAAATATCTACTAAGCATTTTTAGAATAATCAAACCCATAGTATTACCCACTTAGACATTAATTCATTTATTTTTGTCTTATTTTCCTAGTCCGTAAGTCCCACCATGTGCAAGTTGCTAATTGCCTATCCATAGAGGTCAAACTTGCCATCTTTGACTCATGTAGTGCTTGGGAAAGCCTTAGGAATCAAATCTGCTCTATTCCTGGCCTCCTAGGCACCTATCTTCTTTTTCTGCTTTATTCCCTGATTTTTCAGTGTTTTAAGGCACATAGGAAAGCAAGACTAGGTGAGGTGAACTTGTTTGTTGCCCCTTTCATCCTCCACTCTTTCCTCTATGAAAAAGCATGTATGAGCTTCCATTCCACCACTCATTAGCTTTCCCATGCGCCCTTGCCAATTCGTGAGCCTCATGACAGATTTGGGATCAGCTTTTTACACCTATGGGGGATTTGCCTATTTTGGGTAAGCCTGCTTTATGCTAGTTTTGGATGCCTCCTTATGCATTCGATCTCTTGATGTATTCTATATATTCAGAAACCTATGTTATTACAGGGTTGGCTATTGTACACTCAGTTAATATAATTTTGTGTTACAGCTCCATATTCAGTCTCCATTGTTAGCAATTTTGCATGATCAATTGATAATTGTTGTGGGTGAAATTAATCTATTGCTGGCCTGAATTTATACATGGTATCAGAGCCATTGTAGGTTGTTACTCTCCTTCAAAAATTGTTTTGCAGGTTCAACATCAAGACTGGGAGCCTTCTACTGACAGCTGGGACAGATTTTCTAAAGCTATGGATTCATAGAAAACTATCTTGACTCCCTTCAACTATTTTGAATGGAAAGCAGAGATGGAGATATTGTTGAGAGAGAAAGGCCTCTACAAGGTGACTATGGCAATAGAATCAGAGCCCAATGCAGCTGCAGAGAAGATCAAATGGCACAATCGGAGAGATGAGGCCTATGGCCTCTTATGTCTCAGTATTTCCCCAGACCTCCTTTTCCATCTCGATGGATTAAAATCACCGGATCAAGTATGGGAGAAGATTTCTGATCTTTTTGGAAAGACAGATGAGATGAGGGGACATCAGATCGAGAATGAGCTGATTTCTCTGAGTCCCAGCAGCTTTTAATCCCTGCAGCTATATTTCTCCAAGTTCAAAGCACTAGTTTTGCAGCTGAAGCAGTGTGGCATCGAAAAGAAAGATGATCAGCTCGTATTGGCCATCCTCTCGAAGCTAGGACCTGACTACTCAGTCTTTTTTTTGACCTTCTATGCCACAAAACTCACAGCTCGAACCTGGAAGATGCCTAGCCTTGCAGATTTCATGGAACCTCTCACACAAGAACAAGACAAGCTGGTGATGATGGGCACCATCAAACCATCCAAAGACCAAGATATGGTTGCTGGAGATTCGAGGGTGGATTCAAAAAGCAAAAAGAAAGCTAAAAATCCACCTAAGCAAAAGAGAGACAAGAACCAGTCTCCGGAGGATCAACAAGGTCCCAAGAAAAATACCCAGAAGAAGAAAAACAAAGGTGAAATGAACAAGTGCTCATACTGCAATAAGGGAAATCATACTGAAAGATCTTGTATGAAAAAGTAGATAGATATGCTAACTCAACTCCTGGAGAAGAATGGCATCTCCCTTCCAGAAAGCTCAAAAAAGAGAGAAGGAGAATCAAGTTCAGATGACAGAGAGAGAGTTCATGCTCTAGTTGCTGGCACATCAAGCTCACCCAATTTTATCATTGATTCTGGAGCTTCAAGACACATGGTTTTGACTAAGGAGGCCTTCTACTCACTGGACAAGTCGAAAGGACCATCTATTGTACTGGGAGATGACTCTCTCACTGAAAGTATGGACAAAGGAAGGATAGATCTTGATCATGGTCAGTTCAACAATGTGTTGTATGTCCCTGGTGTCGCCTCCAACCTCCTGTCAGTGTACCAAATGACCCACACTGGGTCTCCTAAGAAGGTCATATTCTCCCCCGATGAAGTTGAGATCACAGAGATCTCAAGTGGTAGAGTCATTGAAAAAGGAGTTGCAAATCATGCTCAAAAGGTATACATGTTCTCACACTTCCTACCCTACTCAAACCCCTCTGCTCTTCTTATCCATGCTAATGAAGCTAGCAAGCTATGGCATGAAATATTTGGCCACCTTAATTACAAGTATCTGTCTGATCTTAGTGAGAAAGAAATGGTCACAGGGTTGCCCAAGATAAAATTTTCCAAAGGAGTCTGCCAAGGCTGTATCCTAGGAAAACACCCAGAGCATAAATTTGAGAAAGCTAGTCATGAGAGAACCTCTGCACCCCTCGAGCTGATTCACAGTGATGTTACTGGCCCATTCCCTCATATGTCCATGAGTTAGGACAAATATGCATTGACCTTTATTGATGATTTTTCCAGGTATTGTTGGGTTCACTTCATGAAACACAAGTCAGAATTTTTTGGCCTATTCAAAGTCTTTAAGGCTTTGGTTGAAAACCAGTGTGGAAGGAAACTCAAGGCACTCAGATCTGAAAATGGTGGTGAGTATGTCAAGACTGAGTTTATTAACTATTGTGCAGATGCAGGTATTCAGATGTAGCATTCTATCCCCTACACACCACAGCAAAATGGTGTTGCAGAAAGGAAGAACAGATCACTGAAGGAGATGGCAACATGCATGATGGAGGCCAAAAATTTGCCACCAAAGTACTAGGATGAAGATATCAAATGTGCAGCATATATCTAGAATAGGGTGCCTCACAAACAGCTTGATGGTATGACTCCCTTCGAAGCATGGAGTGGGCACAAGCAAGATGTGACCCATTTCAGGATCTTTGGATCAAAGGCATGGGCCAGGATTCCAACAGAGAAGAGGAAGGCTTTGCAGCCCCAAAGCCAAGAGTGCATTTTTGTGGGATACTCTGAAGGTTCAAAAGGGTACAAGTTGATAAATTTGAGCACAAACAAATCCTTCATCGAAAGGTGTGTTCAGTTTGAAGAAGAACCCCTTGCAGCAGTGGAAGTTGGTGAAGCCTCTTCACCACCCGAACCTCAAGAAGTAAGTAAAGAGTTTGTTGAACATGCTGATTCTGATTTTTCTAATGGAGATGCATTTATTGCATACCCAAACAGCCCCACAAGGCCTAAATGGGCAGCCAAGACACTACATGCAGCAGGACAGTTAGCTGGGGATCCCAATGATCCAAGGAGGACAAGATCACAATTTGAGAGTGGTCTGTGCATGAAGGACCCTATGTTTGCTGAAAAATGATATTTGATGGTGGAGTATGATCCTGAAACATATGAATAAGCAGCAGGAGATCCAAGATGGGAAGCTTCCATGGAAGATGAGTTCAACTCGCTACAGAAGAGCAACACATGGGAGCTAGTGGATCTTCCTCCAGGAAGAAAGTTAGTCCAGTGTAAGTGGGTCTATAAGACCAAATTTGCTGTTGATGGTTCACCACTGAAGTACAAGGCTATATTGGTAGCTAAAGGATACTCATAGGTTCATGGCATCGATTACAATGAGACCTTTTCCCCAGTGGCAAAGATGGATTCAATCAGGCTAGCTCTAGCCATTGCATCCTCAAGGCAATGGGAGGTACATCATATGGATGTAAAATGTGCCTTCCTGAATGGAGATCTCACTAAGGAGATATATATGCAGCAGCCCAAAAGTTTTGCTACTGACCATTCTCTTGTGTGCAGGTTGAGAAAGTCATTGTATGGGCTAAAGCAAGCCCCCAGGGCTTGGTATGCCAAGATAGATAGCTTCTTGCTATCTCTGAATTTTGTTCGGTGCAAATCAGATTCGAATGTCTATCTGAAGGTAATTAATGGTTCATTAATGATCATTGTGTTATATGTTGATGACCTCCTCATTATAGGAAGCTCACAGGCTGAGATTGCTTCCCTAAAAGGAGCTATGAACCAAGCCTTCTCCATGACAGATTTGGGGCTCTTAAGTCAGTTTCTGGGGCTTGAGATTGCTCAAACCAAAGCTGGAATCAAGGTGCACCAGTACAAATATGCCTTGGATTTGCTGATCAAATTCAGAATGCAAGATTGCAAAGCAAGCAAAACTCCTTTCCTTTTAGGAGTGAAGCTGGAGGAAGATGATTCTCCACCGATGGTAAACAACACACTGTATAGACAATTGATTGGATGTTTATTGTATTTGACACATACTTGACCTGATATTTGTTATGCAGTAAGTGTTGCTTCTAGATACATGGATCAGCCTCATGAGATCCATTTGAAAGCAGCAAAGAGGATCCTTAGCTTTGTTCAGGGAACAAGGACACATGGGATTTTCTATAAAGCCAATTCTGACCTTGAGTTAATTGGTTTTACTGATAGTGATTGGGCAGGTTATAGCACAGACAGGAATTCCACTTCAGGTTATGTGTTCATGCTTGTAGAAGGGCCAATCAGCTGTTCAAGCAAGAAACAGAGTGCCATTGCACTCTCATCTACAGAAGCTGAGTACAGAGGAGTTGTTAATGCATCAACTCAGTGTTTATGGTTGCAGGGTTTACTTGGAGAGTGTGGTTTCGAACCTGAGTACTCAACTACCATCTACTGTGATAACCAGAGTACCATTCGAATCTGCAAATATCCAATTCAGAAGCAGAGAACAAGACACATTGAGATTCACATGCACTACATCAGAGAGCTTGTGCATGATGGCACCATTCACCTACTCTTCTGCTCATCTTCAGAACAAGTAGCTGATATCTTCACCAAAGCATTTTGTGAGAAGACCTTCAGCAATCTCAAATCACTGCTGGGGATTGCTGATCATGCTGTAAAGGCATGAGTGGAGACAAGATTCTACAATTTTGTTTTACAGTCCATGTTTAAGGGAGGATTTTCCCAAGTTGGTTTTGCCTCTTTCCTTGGTTGTATGGACATTGCAGTATGTAAAGGGTGAATAAGCCTTGTTGCTAGGCCCTATATTTTTTATTTATTACTCATAAAGTTAGGCTTAAGGGGGGGTGTTAGAATAATCAAACCCATAGGATTACCCACTTAGACATTAATTCATTTATTTTTGTCTTATTTGCCTAGTCCATGAGTCCCACCATGTGCAAGTTGCTAATTGCCTATCCATAGAGGTCAAACTTTCCATCTTTGACTCATGTAGCACTTGGGAAATCCTTATGAATCAAATCTGCTCTATTCCTGGCCTCCTAGGCGCCTATCTGCTTTTTCTGCTTTATTCCCTGCTTTTTCAGTGTTTTAAGGCACATAGGAAAGCAAGACTAGGTGAGGTGAACTTTTTTGTTGCCCCTTTCATCCTCCACTCTTTCCTCCATGCAAAAGCATGTATGAGCTTCCATTCCACCACTCATTAGCTTGCCCATGTTCCCTTGCCAATTCGTGAGCCTCATGACAGATTTGGGATCAGCTTTTTACACCTATGGGGGATTTGCCTATTTTGGGTAAGCCTGCTTTATGCTAGTTTTGGATGCCTCCTTATGCATTCGATCTCTTGATGTATTCTATATATTCAGCAACCTATGTTATTACAGGGTTGGCTATTGTACACTCAGTTAATATAATTTTGTGTTACAGCTCCATATTCAGTCTCCATTGTTAGCAATTTTGCATGATCAATTTATAATTGTTGTGGGTGAAATTAATCTATTGCTGGCCTAAATTTCTACAAGAATTATGTATCTAGCTAAGAAGGAAATACCGTTTGTCATGAATTGCAAATGAGAATGGAAATATCAATAAGATTGCATTGCCACAATTTCATTACTATCGGGCACCATAGTTTTACAAATGTCAAGAATCAATTATTTTGGTTGGCAAGAATGACACCATTTTTTCTTAACCATTTTAACAAGCAATTATAATAGAACTTGTATTGTTACTTTATTCCATAATTTTTCAAATAGTTCACATGAATCCATTTAGATATTTTATCAAGCAACTCACATGTATAATCCATTTAAATTTTTTATCAACTGGTTTTGTTTGTAGTGTGTGCTCAATACTGTTTCAATGATTTTATCAATCAATTCACGAGAATTATAGAGTTCCTTCAAATTTAACTTAGGTTCTTTGATACCACTATGTACATACGCAATCCATATCCTTAGGAATAAGGCACCAATATCTTATCTTAATGTATTTTTATTCTAGGCAGTTGTGTATCTTTATTATGAATGAAGATTGATTATTTGTACAAGTAAGAAGGAAAATGACAATGTTTCAACCATGAAAGGAATATGTTGGGCAGAAAAGACTCTAGAATGACATTTCATACATCACAAAAAAAAATTTAAACCTCTAAGGAAATTGATCCCGACATTAAGTAGGATCATGGATGTAAGTGCTATAATTATTAAAGAATAAATATGACAAACCATAATCTACACCTCTTGGCTCCAAAATCAATCCTATGATCATAAATTGGAATGACATACTTGTTTTAGCTCTTGGAACTTTCTTTAATAGTAGTGGGATTCTTTTTCTTCTACAATGGGGGAATGGAATAATTTGACATCATTAATAAAGAACAAACAAATATCCATCTAATATAATCAATGATATTTAAATCCAAAGGGGTGAACTATAGTGCAAATCAATGGCATCAACTCACATTGTGCATTGTAGTTGTCACTGCATCACAGAAGTCAAATGGATTGGCTATTACAGAAGCAACAATGAGACTGCTTATGTGTGTTATCTCCATCATTAAGTATTCCCTAGCTATATCAGCAATCTTCCAAAACCACAGAGTTTTTAGAATTAAAAGAATATAAATTGAGGTCCACATTACATAGTGAAAGTTCAAAGAACAAATTAATAAAAAACCTTAAAAAATGTTTTTGGAAAGAGATTTATTTTAAAGGACTTCCATTATAAGATCTTGTAGAAATACCCAGCTATAATACATGCCTCATATGAGGGTAATCAATGTCTTAGGGATATGCACTAGCACCAACAACGATGACCTTGGGCCTAAAAAGGGTTGTTATCTTATCAAGCATTGCATAGTCGATGAAACCTATAACCCAAGAAAAAAATCACCACCAAAAACACTTTAACATAACCCCAATAATGTAGTTCAATATTTGTCAATTTTAAAACTATCAATACCTTCATTTATTTTGCATCTCAACAAAAAATGGATCTAGCAATTCAGTCTAAAGTTGTTGATTTGGGTGATTATTTTGATGAATCCAAAGCTGATATGGGTTATTGCACATCCCAAGTTTGTTTATTTTGTTGAGTAAGCACATTAAGCCATTGTTTATTTAATTAATAGATGGACCTAGCAACAATTTTTCTAACATCCTTTATATATTATAATATATCGATGAAAACCAATGCCTCATCCTTTTTCTTCTTCACGACGCTCAAGAATTTATTTACTAACAACAGAAACACTTATCTTGGTTCTTAATCCTTTATTAGTGATGGCCATAATGTCCTCCCATAATTGTGATAGTGTATGTACCCTTTCTTCCATAACATATCAGGCTTCGAGGTTATGTTTCTATGTAGCGCAATGGTTGGCAAGCCAAATGAGCTCATGATCTCATGCAATCATCCCAATAGAAAATTCATGCATAGAAACTAACTGGATCAGTCAATACAAATAAAGAATCTGAGACTATTGTCATGTATCCCAATTACATAATACTGGAAACAAGTTTCACAATCTCCAGCTTGGTGAAGAAGTAGAATGTATCATAGAGGAATAAGTATAGTGTAGACGAGCCTGAAGTTAGATAAGTTATCCACTACCAGTGGTAGTCCTCACTACATAACTGAAAGTCACAGAGGAAAATAGTGATCTCTACACAAGTAACAGAAGGATAACAAAGAAAATGAATAAGAACCAAAAAATATAATATAATTTATGTAGCTAGATCAATGTTCCCGATATGCATCTATTCAACACACACCATCCAACATTCCTTTAGGTGATAGCTAAGAATATCATTGGGGAATTTGAAAATGAATGGTATGTTGAGTTTTCCTAACCATCATAGGTAAACAAATGACAATTTAACGTTCCCCTTCCAGTGGAAGAATGAACTAGATATTAGGCATATAATGAAGGTTAATTATTAGGGGATAATGTATTATCTTGTCAGGAAACTGTTGTTATTTTGGGGGGAATATATATTTGTTGTATATGGCTTCTAATATTCTAGGAATCTATGAAGTTTAACCTTCCCAAGTACCTAAAATTTGAACCTTACTAGCTAAAACAGAATACCCTTTTCTCTTCCCATAAGTAATTACTTTGATTTGAATATTCTAAAATTTGCACCCAAATAAGCTTTCTAGTGAGTTATCCTTCTGGAAAAACAAAACCATATATTTTTTAACATATACTTCATATTAGACCCAAGGTAGATATTAGTGATGATATTTTATAGGTGTTATATTGATGTCTCCATTCATGTCTTGTGTGGCATATGGCATATGTCAATGACCCCACCCAACTTAATTATCAACATTCAAATTCAATGATAGGGATCAAAACTCAACGTCAAACCTATAAGCATAGATAGAAGCATATAAGACAAGGGCATCTTCAAGACTAGGCAGTGGTGAATAACCAAAAGCAAGAAGTCAATATAACATTAATGGGGGTTAGTGTGAGATGGATTGGTAGGCTAGATTGATTGGTTCAATTTCATTATATCAGTTAGTATCATTAGTTGAGGTTATATTTTAATGCTTACTTTTGGATAGGGGATTGTGGAAATAAATCTATTTCTTTATTCATTTGATTGCTTGGGGGTAGGGAAAATAGGTGTGTTCTTTCAATGGTTGACTAGTAAGGTTGACTCAGTATGTACTAACTTTCTAATTCCCCCATTAAATCATCTATTACTTATTTATGAAAACCAATAGTAACTTGGAGAAGCTTCTGCTCTTCATACTTTGAATGAGAATCCATTGGGAATAATCAAACATACTAATTGTCTTGTTAACTAGCCACTTCACCCCTACATATTGATGAAAGGATTCTATGACACCATCTCCATTAATTGTGGGCCTTGTAGTTGCCAATTCCTTATCCACATTGACACTTCAAGTATGTTCCTTAATAGTAGGCTCACAACTAATTTATATAGTTTCCTGCAAAACCCCCAATGTTGTTTTCTAATTAAATTATGATTTATGCCAACTTAACAATACATAATCACAAGTTGCTTCACGCACTATAGAAAAAATGTACCATGTTCCTGGCATCTTTAAGTACTGATTAAGAATCATCAAATTATTTGGATGAAATTTTAGAAGCCAATTCCTCTGGTGTGACATTGGCATCTTCAACTTCATGTTTCTCCAGAAAAAGTAGTACAAAATCAGTCCATTTGAATAATTGAAGTCAAACATGTAAAGTACCCAATATCCTCTAAACTAATAAGAAGAAACATCATTGTTTGCACCTTGAACATTAACTGTAAATTCTTGCCTAACTATTCTGAACTAAGGATAAAATTATGTGATAGGCCTCCTAATCCAGGTTTGCGACAAATTCTATAAAACTATTTATGTTTTTTTCTTTCTTTTAAAACAACCTTCTTCTATTTCAAATACATCAAGTGGAAAACGTAAGTTAAAGTTTGCATCAATTTCATCAACAATATGTTCAGACTCCAAATTAAGAAGGGGCTATAAAATTGATTCAAGAATATTCAATTTATTGTCCTGTTTGATTGCTTCTTTTGTTGCATAGTTCTCATAAGACGCTTTGAGAGAATCTTTCTCCTTTGAAGCCAAATCCACTTAGTATCCCACCATTGTATTTCCCACAATGCCTAAAGAAAACCATATATATACTGCAAGTTTCTAGTTATGAGAGTGCACTGTGGAAAAAAAGGTGATGTTACCCTAAACACTTACCTTGTACATTTTCAATTTAGGATTTTAATATTTGTCTGCATTGCTTGTCGAATTATGTTCTTGTTCTTGTTCTTGAAGAAATTTAAGGGACTTTTATTTCTAATACATAGAAATAAATGGGGCCTAACAATACAAATCATATTTCAGGTTAGTCATGATCAAATTTTGATAGTCAATAGTCAACCTAATAAAAGAAATATGGAATTTTTACAACATATCAACTTGAATGTAAAAACAAAGAGACACCGAGAAATTAACTCGCATCCAATTTTTTATCATGAAACATATGCAAAAAATTAGAGATTTATTTCACAACCTCTTCCTTGTCTGGATTCTCTATGTGTTAAAACTCTACTCTCATTGGTAAAGATAGTGCACCAAGAGCTTGCTCATATATCAATCTAGCCTCAATAATTGTATTCACGTTTGTTGGATTTCTTGTAGGTTTACATCTTTGAGGTATTGTATTATCCATTGTCTTCTATATTGTTTCTAACATTGCAATTATGATGCAGTTAGTTCCCTTGAATTCATAATAAATTTACAAATTATTGACTGAAAAACCTCTCCATAGACGTTACAATAAGTATACATAGATCATATTCCTCGTCTCCTATCAATAATTAAGTAGGAATTTCTCTCTAAACTATTGTAGAATACCTTCAAAGTTCTTTCCAACATTTTTGAAGTTGATAATCAAGAATTTTGAAATGCTACAATTTCTTACCCAACTACTCTAATTTTAAGAGCATGTAGTCTATTTGTTTCAGAGCACTAAGGAGGATCCTATAAAATGAAATGCACAAAGAAAATTAAGAAAAAAACCCATATATCAAACTCCAAAGATGGAGAGTCAATCTAGGAGAGAGATGTATAGAGATAGTATATCTAAGGCCCATGAAACAAAAAGGCATATGTTTGTCATGTTAAGTCAAAGCCATCTCTCCCAACGTCTGAAGTTGACTAGAGGAAGCACACAATATAACCCTATCCAGAGGAAGAGTTGGAAGAGGAGGTGGACAGAGTAATGCGTCTATGCCTAGAGTGATGTGTCTACCGCACTTAATTTTAAAAAAATAACTAAGGCAATGTTTTTCATTGATGAGAGGTTTACATATGTCTGTATATATGATATATTTTCTAACCCAAAAATCAGTCCATGTAAAAATTAATATAATAAAAACACTAATAGCTATTCATAACAAGAGAATTAGAGCAGCACATGGATTATTAAATGAGTATTAAATACCCCCCCCCCTCCATTTGATAAACTTTGTATTCAAAGTTGGATCTGACTATAGTTTTGAGCCTTTAACATAAATCCAATTAGTTCTACCCAAGTTTGTTGATTTTTGTTGGAAATCACATGGGAAATTATATAACTTCATAGAATTTGGTACAAGAAAATTAGAGCAGCACATGAATGATGAAATGAGTATTAAATAATCCTCCACCTTTGAGTATTATATATTTATGGTTTGAAAGACATATCACCTACCCTTCTATAAATTACCTCTTATGGGGCATCAATATGGAATGAGGCACGATAGGGATGAAGCAAACCCTTAGATTAGATATCTTGAATGAATTTCAATTATATTCAAAATTTGCCTCGAGCCGCAATCTCAATGGCTATGAAATGGTCCATCATCTGGGTGTGAAGAAAATTGCAACCACAACTACCATTGTCATTCTATCTTTGTTGGTCTCATTCATGTGTTTGTTAACAACGATTTGTTTGTGTTAAAAAAATAATCTATTTGTACCATGATGAGAGTACATGTTAAGACTTTAAAGACACATTTAGGCCATTTGGGAAGATATCAATATTAACTTGTACAACAATACTCCTAGATAAAATGTTAATGGTGTTTCAAAAACCAAATGATATTATCATAGATATTGATTTCTTCTACCTTTTTCCTTTGTTTTTCCCCAAGGTACTACCTTTAATATACATATCTCATTCATATCGAACTAAATAAATTTTTTTTTTCCTCGGAAAAAATTCATAATTTTATTTCAAAGTAGAACAAAATTACATATCTGCACATGTAAGAGGATCACTAGGATCCCTACATTGTCACATATTAGCTGTCTCATATACACGTAACCAAAATTTACAAAACTGTCCCAAAATATGGATATCACAACCCAAATAAAAAAACAGGTCACAAAAATCTGAAATCAGACATACTGCCAAAAGCAAAGGCCACCGCCTCTGAAATTCCGTCGCCGCCGCAAAGTTCCCGAAGGAGCAAAATGGGTTGCCACGCAAGAGTATATCAAACAGACACCATCACTGCCATATAAGGCAGGCAATATTTCACAGCAAAATCAAACAGATCATGAAGAAGCCATTCGTCCAGCAGCATGTCGCTCAAATCAGTGAGAAACCACAACAAAAGGAAGGAAACGACCTCTCGGTCGACAGCAAAAAATGACCTGCATCCTCATCAGCAAAAGGAAGGATATGACCTACGGCCTCTCAACTCTGGAGCGAGCCCACAGTCTCCAACCTTGGCTAATGGACGGTAAGACACCTTCTCAGCCGCACGCGAGCACCGATTCACTACCTCCTCCATTATTCCGCGTCATGTTGGAGCCAATCAATCTTGATAGATCAAGATCGAAGGCCGAAACCCTCGACCCAGTTCTTGGAACCTACCACTAAAGCGCCAAGATTCAACCATTAACTAGAAATCGCTCCAAACAAAGCAAAGTACCCAAGACACTGAGCCACCACGAATTTCAGACACCGCCTCCATCCTCAAGCTAGTCCATACGCATCTCCTGTGTAAAGGGTTTCAAGAAACGACGCTAAGAAATCGACAATTCCGCGCTAGTTTCGTCCCATGTGAAACTAGAGAGCGACCACCACAGCTCTTCATCGATAAATATCTCTGTGAAATCTTGAAGAGCAAATCGGGGAGTCACGAGCCCCGGCTGGATCTTGATTGCGGGATCGGAACGCCGCACTCGCACAGAAGGGCATAGAAATCCCATGCACCAAGCAATAGGGTTCTTGACGCCATTGATTGGCAGATAGCCGCTGGCCTTGGGCATGAATCCAGTGCCGCAGGAAACGAAACCAGGATATTGGACAGCTATGTCACAAAATCAAATCATCATCTAGCGTGAAAAAGACTGTGTAAACCAAGAAGCTCATTGATCCGCTGTCGGAGATCATGACGGGCGACTCTGGAAATGCCATGGAAATCCCATCGTTGAATATCTGGGTGCGAAACCCCATGCCATTGAGGGCTGTAGGGTTGACGCCATTGATTGGCAGATAGCCACTGACCTTGGGCATGAATCCAGTGCCGCAGGAAATGAAACCAGGACAGCGGACAGCTATGGCACAAAATCAAATCGTCATCTAGCGCGAAAAAGACTGTGCAAACCAAGAATCTCATTGATCTACTGCCGGTGATCATAACGGGCAACTCTGGAAATGCCATGGAAAGCTCATCGATGAAGATCTGGGTGCGAAACCCCATACCATTGACGTCAGGGCTGTAGAGAGCTCGAGGCTGAAGCCCCACAGAGCTCCCCTTTCTTGGAGCCGCCAAGCTTCCCTAAACTAAATAAAATGTATAACTTAATACTACCTTAATAGAATAATTTAAAACTTAATAGTTCATGCATTATACTCAGACAATGAGATATGAACAATAGATATAATTTATAACTTGTTATAATAGATATAATTTATAACTTAATAGTTCTTACTAAGGATAGGCATCTATAAACCCACAAAATGGTAAAGACTCTCAATATGGATATGCCTAAAAACATGAGCATACGAGGGATGGAATTATATTTATGAATAGATTTTAATAAAGATAATTATGAATAGTTAATATAATCCAAAACATGTGCCGTCTTCACAACTTGGGCTTGCCATGACAATGCCAAACATCAAATGGGAATTCACATAATGTACTGTGCAAACCGTGGAGCAGCATGAACAAGAATGTACCTTGGATGATTCCGAAAGAAATTTCAAAGTACGATATGCTCCCAACCAAAATTATGAATATTTATGGCTACATAAGGTTAAAACTATGGTGGGAAATAGATACAACCCAGTTCTATTCTAGTCCCATTCCTCTACTACAAAGGTGTTGGATCAAAGAAGTAACAAAGGTGACAAAATTTGAGAATTTGAAGGATAAAATGCCAAAAAATAGAGATGAAAGGTGCAAGGGGACCTGTATCTGTGTCCACCTGCTCACAACTAATGATGAATGCAGAAGAAAAAGGAAAGACTTATAGAATTTTTCTCGTGTTCATGAAAGACATGGATGATTTAAAGAGATGAATGACTAGGGAAGAGGAGATTCATGGGAAGGATTATGAGGAAGCCAACTATTAGATTGGAGAATTAGATGAGGAGTTAAGCCAGGAAAAAGCTAAAAATAGAAATATGGAGAAAAAATCAATGTCCTTGAAATAAATATGGTTGTACTTCAACAAAGAATTGGCAATTTGGAAATTGCATCTCTCAAAGACACCACATGATGCATTGAAAGGTCGGTTCGTGAAGCACATTCAGGATTTGCAGCACTGCAAGAACTTGGCCAGTTCAAGATGGATCATGTTATTCATTACCCTGATGAAAACTAGGTCCCATAAGTTATGCTCACAGTTTGTTTTTGTTATAGGATTAGAAGTATTCATGAAATTTTATAAACATCATGGGAATATGTAATAGCACGAGGATGGTAATTTCTTTATGAGTTTGTAAGTAGTTGAAATAGTGGTTACAGTAGTTTGTGGGTTGTTGGAGGACAATAATTTATTTTGTAATTTGTATGACATTGTATTTTTTTGGGGGTACTAGGGGAATAAACAGCTTGGGAAGGGATAGTACTTGCGCGGCATTGGGTCTAGGGATCCATTCTTTCTACCATTATACCCCTAGGTGAACCCACACATCCCGCCATCATGGGGCATGGGTAAACTAAGGTTTGAAAAAGTGATGTCACAAGGAGTGCCTTACCAGTACACTTTATTTCCAGACATCCTACATCCCTTCGAGCAACATTGTCTTAGTTGTAGTCGTTCTAGTAGATGTTGGAAGAAAGTATTGTTTTTAAAAATACACACCAACTTTTGTTTCGGATACTTGTGGATGATCCTTATTGATAAGGTTATAACCCATAATACTGATATATTACATACTATCAATCTAAAGTAAGTTGATACTTGGAAGTTTGGGATGGATCTATTTCTATGTAATATCAAGTTCAAAACATTGTCCTTCACTTACTTAATCGAAGAAGTTGTAATCCAATCTTCCCTTATTGACATTATGTATTGAAAGACAATTGGATAAAAGTTAGATAGATGTCTTCTTCTACCACTCTATCTAAAACAACTTGCAAATGACTGCATGATTACAATTTTGTATATTATGAGTAAATGTGCTTTTGTTTCATTTGTGTTATACATGTCAATCAACATGGAGTTTTGTAACTTAAATTTCCATTCAATCTAGTAAGGAAGTCCATTTGTATCACAATGTTGGTGAATGAATTCAGAAGGCTATTTCTATGTGTAAGTCATACAATTTTGGATCCAAAGCATTGTTGAATAAAAGTTCATAATATTTAAGGTAGCATAAGGTAGAGGAACATTTTTAGTATTCTCCATTAATTGTTTTATGATGGTTGAAATTTTTGACAATTAGATAAGCATAGCCATTCTTAGAACTTTCTAGTAAGATACAACTTTTAGATTCGATTTCTTCATTAATGTTTGTTTGATGTTAGCATATATCCATCTTCTTCTTTAATATGCTTGGATATGAAGCAATCTTACTATTCAAATCCATGTGGTGTTTATATGTATCGGTGAATCGCTATGTGGGGAGCAGAGTATTTTCCACACTTATTGAGCACAACATCCACTTTTAAGATTTTTCTCATCCCTAGAAAGCTAACAAGGGTGCATCCATGCAGGTGGGTCACAGTTTTTGGCAAAGAAATTTCAGAAAAAAGAAAAACATGCCCTCGATCGAGTTATTAATACCTTGATCAAGGGTTTAATCTCGATCGAGGTTTTGTCAAACCCTCAATCAAGCTTTTGTAAAACCCTCGATGGAGCTATTGCTAGCTTGATCAAGGGTTAAACCAAAGATCGATCGAGGGTTTAATAAAACCTCGATCGAGCTACCAACCTTGATCAACCTCAATCGAGCTCCAAATCTCGATCTAGGTTCTTGGTAAATTTTTTTTATAAAAAGGCCGCGGTATGCCGCGGCCATTCCCCATTTTCTGCATTGGACATTCTTGATCAAGCTATGAAAAAGAACCCTCGACCGAGTTGTTCACTAGTGGAAAATGAGAGATTAGTGACCAAAAAAATGATCAAAATCCGCATATCAATGACCACTTTTGGTTTGGCGATCGCTGGTGGCTAGTTTACGGTCTTTTATTACGCGACCAAAATTGGTCATTTTTATTTTGGTCATTTATAACTTGTCGATTGGTCATAAATTTGGTCATATATTTGGTCATTAATTTGGTCATATATTTGAATTAATGACCAAATATATGACCACATTTATGACCAAATTAATGACCACATGACAAGCTAGAATATGACCAAATTTGGTCATGCAATAAAAGACCGTAAATTAGCCACCAAAATTGTTTTTTGGTCATTGATATGCGAATTTTGGTCGGTTTTTTGGTCACATATCTCTCATTTTTTTGTCATTTTATATGCGAATTTTGGTCATTAATCTCATTTATTGGTCACTAATTAAGTCATTTTAGTCATTTTACGTGGTCATTATATTTTAGTAGTTTTAATGGTGTCCATTATTAATCAATATAAATTTTTAAGATAATATTATGTTTAAATTAAAAAAAGCATCATACATTATTTATCCTCATCTAATAACACATGTGAATTATGCAATGTCACATTATAATTAATTACAACACTTGTGAATAATATCTAATACACATGTAAATCATGCAATGTCACATTAATTAGTTAATAATTACAACACTGGTACATAATATAAAGTACAACCATATATATAAGTTTTAAACCACATAAATTATATTATATGAAATGTCAAAAATATTACAATAAATATGAGTTTTCTCAAAGAATCAGAATAATTACCATATAAATTTACAGGAAAATCATCACTTTTCAAAATATTACAATGGCTAAACCATCCTACTTGCACTTGGCTGCAAAACCATACTTAGATCCCACGTCAATAACTTCAAAACCATACTCAACACTAAACCAATACTTAGATCCCATGTCAACAACTTCAAAACCATACTTAACAGCTTGAGAGCCTCAACAACAGGATCTTCATAGTGAATGGCAAAGCCTCAACAGCAGGCTCTTCATACTCAATGGCCCACTTATAAGTTATGCTCACTTCTGCAAAATCCAATAAAAAAATATCACTTGTAAAGTAGAAAAACAATGAACTGTAAAGTAGAAAAACAATGAAGAAAATTATTTATAATGTTCAACAGCTAACAACAATAACCAAGATCATGTGCAAAATAGGAAAATATTTCAATTTAAGAATTGTTTAAAATTAAACTTGAATGGCTAAATCTGCACTATTTAGTACCTAAGAAAAGTAAAACTCAGCTCTAAACCAAGAAACAGATTTCAACAGGAAAGATAATCAACGAACCCACAAAAAAATTATGCTCAACTGCACAGGTATAAACATGCATACATAGTGCAATCTATGAAGGAGTTCACCCCTATATTTCATGTGGTTAGTGAATGACATGACAACTATGGAAACTGACGAATGATTTAAGAAAGTCTCAAATCCAACTTCCAAAAGAATAAATAATAGATTTCTTTACCTGTGGAGTTATCATTCTACTATTTATGATTTGGTGCAAAAGTGTAACAAATGCACTCAAACACATGTTGGAAATGCTGGTGCAATAAAAAAGTTAAATGTATGAATTGTGTATGTGAGAAAATCTATATAAAGCTACTTTCCCAAATATGCAATAAACATAAATCAAAAGAGAAGAGGGAAGTGAAACCTTACGGGTATCCTCTTGACGAGCTGGCCTTGTTGGAACAAGAGAAGGTGAACTGAAAACAAGAATTGTCCTTTATGGCTCTGCACACAATGACAACATAAAACCAATTTTACAATTCTCACGCAATATCAGGTTGATTTTGTAGAGCATGATTGTATTTATACTATATAGGATTTTCACAAAGGATGGTATCTAAGTAGAGATGTTTCCCAGTCTTTGTCCATGAAATTGAATTCCTACACCCTAATCATTTATCACATTCATACATTATCATTAGCATTGATATTAGTGTTTTTCAACATTTGAATATTCAAATATCTACAAATGCTTCAAATCCTATTATGTGCATAAGCCTCCTATGGCAAAAGAAGTCCGTAGTCCACTTGAACATAGTTGCCTAACACAGTGATATTATATTCAACCTTTAGTATAATCAAAATCTATCAAATAGCATCAACCATTGCAATGAAAACACCTTTCCCCATCAAACTATTGTGATGTTATACTCAACCATCAGTATAATCAAAACCCATAAAATAGCATCAACATTCCCAATTTCCTACATGCCTACCTTGTCATTGTTTCAAATATATATTTATATATAAACAAAAGAAAATTATAAACAATTCTTTTTAACTTGTCAGCCTCAAAGTGTTCATGACATAGTTCAGGCATCAAGCCAACAACCATCCTATTTCACCCTGTATATCTATATACACTCCAAAAATTTCATGATTTTTTCTTTCTTGGACTATGGACTCTGGAAAATTCAATTTATATTCACTCAAAAATTTTCATGAACTTTATCTATATCTACATACATATATTAGTGACATGCCATAACCCCTGTACCTAGATTCCAAAAACAACACAACGACATTCATACATGAAACACACCTATATCTACATACATATATTAGTGACATGCCATAACCCCTGTACCTAGATTCCAAAAACAACACAACGACATTCATACATGAAACACACCTATACAACCTGGCCACTTTGGAATAAAATCATATATAATAGTATTTGCAAAAAAATACTTCTATGAATTATAATCACGAATCTGAAAAGAACTACTGCTTGTTACTTTTTTTTCCATTTGAACGCATTTGACATGTTGGACAGTCAGTAAAAGACTTCTAGGACTATAATATCTGCATACCAGTGGTAAAACTATTTGAAACAACCTTAATATCATCACTCATGGCCTATGCTTTTGATCTAAAAAACTTTTCCTTCAAAATATAATCATCTGGCCATTCAATTTTCAGAGAATCTTCCATTACTTTATCACTTTGTGTCATTACTTTAAACCTCAAAAAGCCTCTGCAAAAATAAAACATAAGAACATTCAGAACAGTATAAGGTTCTTTTATGTAAATATCATATAATACCATGAAAATTGTAACAAAATCAAGGATAAAATATCTGCTTGAAAATGCATTTATGACAAGCTTGGGTTACTAGGGATTTTCTCTCACATGCACTGCTTCAGCTCTAATCACCTCAAGATGACCAGATGTTTTCTAAACTACCTTGTCAAGAGCAAGTCCACCAAGTTCCGCCGTAAATCTGCAAAATAAAAATAAATAAAAATTGTTCAAGGCCTCAAATCAATGACCATACTTTAGAACAACAGCATAGGACATTGATGTGCCCATAGCTAAAACCTCTATTTCCTTCAAGTTCTGTTGTTAAATGCATACATCTAGGGAACCCAAGTAATTTGGATTCTGTACACATGGTTAAAATAAGCTGGGTGTAAATTTTAATTATTTAGTTTTGATCAATGGCTGCAATGCAATTATTGCCACCCATGGGTGTCATGTCTAAAATTCCCATGGAACTATTCTATCCAATCTTCTTTATAATTTGAAGTCAATTACTTCACCTCTAATTTATGCATGATTTCACATGTGATCTAAAGTTAGTTTCTTCACCTGTGATTTCTGTGAAGTAAAAAAAGAGGACCCAGAACATGAACTTCTAATAGTAGCAATCCCAGTTCTAGCCCCCACAAGAACATGGGCGAGAACACAATTCCATACATGCGGTGCAATGTTTGAACTAGTTGAATGGAATGCCTATGCATGGGCAAGTTAAGAGTCGTGAAATACTAATGTGTCCTATAGTAGCAAAATAAAAGCATGCCACATTCAAATGTCTAGATACAATATTATAGACCATTGAAAAAGAAATGCCTTGCTCCCAGTGTAAAAGAATATCACATTGTCACAAAAACAATTATGTACTAGTGCATGCTACCCACACACTAAATTTATAATAGGTCACATCAAAACACATTTATCACAAGCTAAATATGGTCCATGTCTTAGAGGCTTTTCCACCTTGAGTGAAACTACCAAAATGGTCCATTACCAAAACTCATTGCCCTAAAGTTGCATTGTAAGCTTGCACCATTCATAGCCATCATGAGGATAGACCATGCACAGACTCCCTAACATAAGTTTCCTTTCCTTCGCCATTCAAATTGGATTATAATTGTGAAAAAGAGTTACAGAGACATCCAACAGCTGCAACCAGTATTACAAAATTCAAAATATGTACTTCATGCACCCATCCCTTTGTACAACACACCAGCAGATAAAATCCACAGGAAATTATACCTATTGGAATTTGAATACACAGGAAGTTTATTGATATGTGCACAAAAAAATCACATGACTCTTTCCTAGAACATGAAGAAAATTTCTATCATCTGTTTGTGGGAATGTCACTTTTCCAAAGAAGTTTGGGAAACTTCAGTAACACTGTTGAAAAGTGTAGGTAGATGTATTGGAAATTCTTTAGTTGAAGCTTTTAAATCCTGGTATTAGGATAGGGAGGTTTGGGAATAGAGATACTTCCCAATAGGTGTCAAATTGACGATTTAAAGGTCCAAAACTTAAATTATTTTTCAAAATGCTTCATGTTCTTTGGAGCAAGTAGTTTATAGAGTCAAATTCTGCTTCAAGGAATATATAAATGGTGGAGGAGCAGCAAGTTTATCCTTTAATAATCGATGAATCCTTTCCATAGGGCATTTTCAAAGGCGCTTTCGCAAGGAACCAAGTTAAATGTGGTGTAGGGGTTGTCTTTATTGGAGCTCATCTCATTATATCTCTTTCTCATTGAGCATTGTTAAAGGAACCAATAATTGGGTTGAGCTTATGGCACTGGAAGCTCTTCTATTGAAAGAAATGTGAGGAGACTAGAAGTGTTCAGGAACTCCAAAGTAACAGTAGATTGGCTCAATGGAAAAATTTCAACGCAATATATAGATCTTCAAGCAATGATGGCTTGGTCAAATTACAACTATGAGGAGTAACTTCACTCTAGTTTCTTTCACTCATATTTTTCAGGAACTCAATCCCAGAGCTGATTCCTTATCTAGAGAAAGGGTACATCTAAGGCAGGAATAATGAAGCTAACGGAATACAATGAGGTTTTATATCAATAAACCCTCCCTTCCACTTATTGTAATTCATATGCCACTTACTTTCTTTTATCTTCTTTGATGATGTATGTGATCAAATGGTCAGTGGGTTTCTTCTGTTTTAATTTGGATTTCTGTGAAGCTTGAATTGTAATGGAAGCACGCTTGTGTGTCTGACTTTTTTATAGTTTCGAGAATGGGGCTAGTGTCTTTTTTAAAATGTTGTGATTTTAATAGAGTGACAGATAGAACCTTTTGCAGCACCTTTTACAAAAGAAATAATTCAAGGAGTTGCCAATCCAAATTTCTTAGGTTTCATTATTTTTTAGATAGTTGTTCCAGCTACATCCAAATTTCCTTCAGACCATAGGATCAAGTTCTGACAACATCAAACATTGAATGCGTGGAAATCAGCATTGCAACAACAACAGTTTTTTACCCTATGGTGGCATGTAATTTCACGATACATATTGGAAAATGAAGAAAACATTGAAGTCTAGATGACTGGGCTGCATTATAAAGCATAACATGCAATATGTAATTTCAGCATTAGATGAGCACTAACAGCTGCAATTCCACCATTTGGCATTAGCAATAGATGATTCAATACTACTCAGAAATAATTTGACAGCAGATATTTTTAGAACCATGATAGATTTTCAAAGTTTACTAACCACAACAAAAACTATACAAGGGGTGTAGCACAGAGTTAACTGAGGCTTTACAGAGAAGGTATCCAAAGTAGTATGGATGCTGCTATGATCTCAGCTTAGTCTTCTCAACAATATCTGCAAAGTCCAAAAACCCTACTTTACTATTCCCATTGCAAATGCCCATCAATAGATAAGGCATTACATGAAACTATGAACACAACGTTTGTTGTAAGCTCTAAGCAAGATGCTATAGCCACATATCACAAAGCTTATCCACAAAATACATTAAATAGTTGAGCAGTTGGGGAATTTTGGTTCATCAACGTGCAAATGTCAATAAAACAATTTTGAAAGGAGGAAAACCGTTGTCACTACTAGGTTATAATTGGAACTTCAACAGCTAAAAGAAACAACCGTGAGAAGCATGTGGGGGAACTATATGGAATATAAATGGGCATTACAAATTGAGCTTGTCACAACCACGTTGGGAAGCGAGGGAGGGAGTTATTTATGAAATTTGAGCAGTAAAATTATTTTGATTTACATATTATTATTTTTCATTTTTTACACTCAATTGATTACAGAATTTAGTTTATGGGAATTTGAGGAGAGCTGCAAGTGGAGCTGACCGAAGTTTAGTGTGTTTGATGAAGATGATATTGGGGAGTTTTTGGTAGTGTGTTTTGTGACTTTGGACCGGAGTTTAGTGTGTTTGATGCGAATGGTGAGGAGGCACAGACATGCATCATTGCTTCTATTACCAACGACATTAATCCTGCGTGAGGATGGGGATTTTTATTGTTTTCTCTGAGCTTAAAAAGGTATGACTGAGCTCAACGAAATTATTTTAGAGTTCGATTTTGGTCTTATTGGACTTCAATGTTTTCTTCATTTGCCAATATAAAGCCTTTGTGCACTTGACAGATCCCTCATAAACTGGGTTTCATCAATTAAAAAAAATGAGTTAGATGGGAATACCCACTAATTTTTAATGTTGAAATGGATAGTAAAGATATAGCACAGAATTAGATTGATACCTTATCTCACCTAAACATAACTACTACAACCACTTAACTTATGGTTGGTGAACACTAATAGGCCACAAGCTGAGTGTTACTAACAAGTTAAGTGTTATGAACAAGTTAATTTGTTACTTGTTCTCCATTCTTAATTGTAATCAATCGTTCTAATTTCTTGTTATCCATGCATCAATTATAGTTATTTTTTATATTCTTTTTTTTTAATAATTGTTTATTTTGAATTTTGAAATACTGCCATAAAATCAATCTCCATAGTAAAGTCGTCTCATCCTCATTTATAGATGAAAAAACATAGATCCTAATCCACCCAAAATCTCAAATAAAAATGCCTCTCTATGTCACAACAGAATAACATAATCATACCACTTCTCTTTTTCAAGGAACTAAAGTTTTGGATAGTCCCAAGTATCAAGAATAATGAATTCTCTTTTTCAAGGAACTAAAGTTTTGGATAGTCCCAAATATCAAGAAGAATGAATTACATATGTTCCTTTGTATTGTGTTTCCATAGCTACATGTTTTTTTTTGTTTTAATCCTTATGCAAGGATATTGGAAAAAGGTAAACTTATAAATATATAACCATGCCATCTCTTCACATTATTTTCGGTAGCTCATAGTGTGACATCTTGATAGATTCATCTATGGATCTTTCATGTGGTCACCTACCCCAGCATGTGGTTGGAATAACGCATGCATCCACCATAATTTAGTCTGGGATAAAGGTATAGAAAATTAGGAGGATTGATACATCATTCCCTAGTGCACAGTTGAAACTATCAATGAGACACCGAGTAAATAATCCCTAGTGTAACGGAGGTAAAATTGTAAGATAGTGTTGACTTATCTGTGTGCACATTTGAAATTTCATTTTAGAAAAAAATCAATCTAAATCAATCTGGAGTCCACTATAGCTCAAGCAGGTTTAAATTAACTTGTTGCTACCCTGTTCAATGCATTTATACCAGTGAAAAAGGTCCATCTCTCCCTAAGAGAATACAAGGTTTCTATCAATAGAACGATTCATTTTTTTTCATTTATAGGAGGTAAATGATGATATCGCCCTCTTCAATAGGGGGTAAAGAACAACTCTCGTCAACAAGTTTCCATATTTTTCTCATAAGATATTCTATCTCCCATACAAGATGACTGCAATCACTTGCAAAAGATTTATCTCTCTACATAAATATTATTTAATAATTTCAAAGTTTGATTTTGGTCTGATTTCAGAGTTCGATTTTAGCATTTAAGATCCCTATATACCTAAAATACTTGCATTTCTCTCTTTCTGTTTTGATCAATCCATATTCACTGGATATACATGTTTTCAAATTTTGACTTTAATGATGAATGGGCTCAAAGCCCTGTTTTGTATTTTACATATACATATGACTGTTTGTAAGTCTTAAAAGTAGTTTATGATTATGGACATTTTATTTTGGTTTACATGTTGACTATGAGGTATCACACTAGCTTGTCATGGAGATGAACATTAGAGAGCTCTACGATGTTTATAGATGCAAGTGTTTTCATACTGAACTAAAAGTTTACAATATTTTCCTAAGAAAAAATATATATATTTTCATGAGGACATAAATTCTTTCAATCAATAGATCCAACTACATAATACAGACCAAATAATCTCATATTCATTAGAGAACTAGATAAAAAAAGGATGATGCAACAACAAGTTCATTCACTTGTGATAGATTGCAAGCGAACAGTGAACTGTTGCAAGAGCCATACAAGAGGGAAAAAAATGATCAACATAAGGAAAGTGTAAATACTAAATAGGCACCATTTCGTGATAAATTTTGCACAAGAAACTAAAATATACTGAGCTAGGGAGATTGAAAAACAATTTATGAAGCCTATAAAAATTTGATAATGGTCCTGTTATATCATGTGACAGGGAATGGACATCATTAACTATTGGGAAATCATTTTCTTTCAACAATGTTGGGTCATCCATACCTAGACTCCATGTTATCAATTGTGTACATCACGCATTCTGGTTGTTTCGTTGCAGGCTATCCCACCCATCTCTGGAGGTGGGCTTCCATTTATCACCCAAATGGAAACCTAACCTTCCTGTTTTATCAAACTCCAACAAAACACATGAAATGAGTTTTGTCAAACTCTGAAAGAACCCACAAATGATTGGAATATATTCACAATGTAAATCTCATTGTTCAAACTTCACGTTGCTATTATGTTTCTGTAAACAACAATGGCAGAAACAGTATAGAAATAAAAATGGGGAAAAACAATATTTTGATAAATGGGTGTGAAGGTTAAATTCATCTGTAAAATGTGTATCCTATCAGATATTGTTATCTTAATAGTTGGCATATTATCATATGCTATGTTTAGGATCATTGTAGTGGCATCAATGGCATTAATCCATATATTGAGGACCCCTGTATCAATAATTCTTGTAGTTCTCGAAAATATGATGCAGGGGGTTACCATAATGGAATATGTGATTGGGTATATCACGGATTTTATGATTACATCAGCACTTGGGTGTGTGAGCTTGATTCAATATGCATTCAGTGATTTAGTGGGCTTCTTGGGTTCTGTGTTTTATGAATTTTTGGTTCATTTGCACACTGCCCTACATGCCTTTGCTAAGCTTCTTTCGGCCATCCTGTGGAATATCATTGAGATGTTGGGTTTCTCACTATTGACCATCTAGAACAATTTTGTAGACTCAGTGGCCTCTTTTATAAATAATTTATAAGGGTATGAAAAGAAAAACCAAATTGGAGATGGAGCTAAAAAATAATTCCATGGCTTGGGAGGTCTAATCGGCCATTTGCAAATTTTCATAATGCATCATGGCTGGGGAGGTCTACATTAGCCATTTTCAAATTTTCATGATGTATCAGCATTTTTTCATAATTTATCACTGTTCAAAAGGAATTTGATTGGAGAGAAACCTTTGGATTCAAACTGATGTTCATAATTATAGAAAGATAAATTATCTTTGTGCTTGAGCTGAAATACAATTGTTCAGAAGGAATTTGATTGAAGAGAGACCTTAGATTAAAATGAGGTTCATAATAAACAAAGATAAACTATCTTTGTGCTTAAGCTCATATGTAACTGTTCAGAATAAATTTGATTGAAGAAAGACCTTAGATTCAGACTGAGGTTCATAATTATGGAAAGATAAACTGTCTTTGTGCTTGAGCTCAAATATCACTTTATGGCTTGGGAGGGATGTGTCATTCATTTATGAATATTTCATAATGTATGATAGGAATTTGATTGAAGAAAGGCTTTGGATTCAAACAGAAGTCCATAAATAAGGATAAGATAAATTGAATTAAAGTTGGAGCTCAAATATAATTGGGAGGTCAATAATAACTCCTTACTAATTTTCTACAATGTAGAACAAATATTAAAAATAGCTCTTGGATTCAAACGAAGGTTTGTATATATGGCTTGCGATCCTCTTATTTCCTTTCTAACTGATTGGCCATTAAAAACCTCACCTTTCTTAAGGTGAAATTATATGGTAGCTTTATTTTACCTAAAAAGCTTTACTGGGTTAGCCATGGGTCTTACATGAGCTCAAACAATTCTCTGGCATTTTTCCTTAAGGTAAGGTCCTACACCTTATTTGGATTTGCTCTTGAACTGACCTTATTTTGTGGTAAATTCCATTATTGCCATCAAGGGAAAATCCTTTGGGTGTCACCTAGAAGATGGATGAATAGCAGTTGAAGGCTTTTTGGATGTTGTTAACTGTTAATAGATTAAAGTTGGAAATTTTAGAAGATGGCATTTTTCTTGGTTTTTGTTTTGATAGATAAGTGAATCCTTTTTCATTTGTCATAATTTTCTGACTGAAATCATGATGGAATGCATGTACTAATAGCGATGGGACATGGCTCTCCATGCTGTAAACTTCACTTGAAAATAGGTTGATAGTGATGAGGCATGGCTCTTCATCTTGTAAACTTTACTTAAACATAGGTTAATATGTTAACTGGAGTGTCGTACATGCTTTTTGTTGGTTAACCTTTATGAGAAGCATTGGTAAATATCTTGGGTGTTTATGTTCAAATTCAAGGAAAATAATAGTTATACTTTGTATCATTTATTAATAGCATTTTTATTAATCTCTTAAAAATGAGGTGATTTGTCAATTGAATTAAGGAGGATTTGTTATCCTTTCTACCCAGAGTTGCATGTAAAAAGTAACCAAGTTAAAAAATAGTTGAAATTAAGAACATATTTAAGAAATATAGATTAAATAATAATTGTGCTTTGTACCCTTTACTAATACCTTAATAAATGGTAATACTATGTGCCTAAGATACAGAAAAGGCCGATAGGGTGTTCAGATTGAAACTCTGTTTTTCTACCATTTTGGAAATTTTGGAATGCTATATATTAAACATTGGTCAAATCCTATGGTGGTCAGAATTGGACACTATAGCCTGGAAAAGATAGTGACTATAATGGGATGGGAATAATTCATGCTCGGTTGAGGCAATGAAAGTGTTTCACTTGGATAGAAGCAAGACCCAATTTGAATTTGTATTTAATAGCATTTTTATTAATCTCTTAAAAATGAGGTGACTTGTCAATTGAATTAAGGAGGAATTGTTATCCTTTCTACCAAGAGTTGCATGTAAAAAGTAACCAAATTAAAAAATAATTGAAATGAAGAACATATTTAAGAAATATAGATTAAAGAATAATTGTACTTAGTACCCTTTACTAATACCTTAAAAAATGGTAATACTATGTGCTTGAGATACTGAAAAGGCCTATAAGGTGTTCAGATTGAAACTCTGTTTTTCTACCGTTTTGGAAATTTTGGAATGTTATATATTGCACATTGGTCAAATCCTATGGTGGTAAGAATTGGACACTATAGCCTGGAAAAGATAGTGACTATAATGGGATGGGAAGGATTCATGCTCGGTTGAGGCAATGAAAGTGTTTCGCTTGGACAGAAGCAAGACCCAATTTGAATTTGTATTTAAGCCATGCAGGCCTTGATATCTATTTTGATTTTCAGAAAGTATGAGCTTCATGGCCTCAATCAAAAAATGTGAAAAATAGTCCCAATACTTGATTTTTCGTAAGACAAAATTCAAAGCGTGACACATTGAAGAACTCACTACAGATATATTGTGCCACAAAAAACAATGCCTATTAAGAATAGAACCAAAACTATGGAAATTATTGTGGTGTGTGGCAGGCCATGAGAAAGAAAACACAAATAAGTAGGGTTGATAAATTTTACTCAAATAGCCAGGGCTCTCTCCTCTTGGTGTCATGATGTGCATGAGCTCTAAAAAAAAGTAATATGCACCTAACTGGTACCATTGAAGTAGTAATTCAGGCTGAGGATTTCCAAAAAAGACACCAACATTAGCACTTACAGGAAAATTGCAGTAGATATCAGGTTCCTTCTATAAAAGTATGCAAAAATGGTTAATGTAATACATCACCACAATTGTATACTAGAAAATTCCATTCCAGTGAGACCAAAGGTTAATAGCATTAAAATAGAAACTCTCAGTTGGTCCCAATCCACTGTATTGTCTCCCATCCAAACTGTGTCGACCCTCTAGCTTCCAACAAAAAAGGAACGTGATAAAACAAATGGCCTGTCATTCCCACCTCCTCGTTTCAGAAGACCATCAGCAGAACCTGTATGAAAGAAATATCCATAAGCATTATGAACATCACGATGCTCAACATCTCCAAAGTAAGAGAATCTCTGGGAATTGTTTCCTGCACAATAGAAGGGAGAATCACAGATAAAAAAAATCAAAACTCCAAACATTGTTTTCTCTAGCCTCTATCCTTCCAATGAATTTTATCTATGAATTTCGAAGCTCATAAATTTGTATCTTAAAAAAAAAATTCAAGGCAAATAATGGGAGCCTGTGAGAACAATAACATACATTTGGACAATTGAATACAAAAGGTTCATTCATATCATTCCATATGTACAACGATTGGTATCGAACCCTTATAGCTGCTAAGAGAAAACTTGCCATCCCACCATGATCTGATTTCTAGATTCAGTATCCAAATAAGATGATGCATCTGGCCAACACCAGTTGTCATAATCCTTACCATGGATGTCCTTAACATAATACCCCTTTTGAATTTTGAGTCTCTTCCTTGTGCATTGGAAGTCCATCATCCCTCTTAATATGAGGATCGACAATAGCCACCATTTGTCATACTTTTGCCATGAGCTTATTCTGCATCTCTCCTAGATTCAGAAAGAGCAAGTTGTCCCGTGTAAAGTATCTCTTCCCATCATTGTGCTCAATTTCAGTCCAGAGAACATCATAAGGTATACAAAACTCATCAAACTTGGAATCCACATTGGCTACATCTTCCTTGTCTCTCTAATTCCGGTGAAACTGGTGATAGGCAGTTGCAAAAAGCTGTGGCATGGCAGAAGTTCTAGTAAGACTAGCATATTGCCTCATAACATCCTTGGGGCCGGGACCAACAAAAAAGAATGCATCCACGATACCACTCTCGGCCATCCACATGGTATGGATTGAATCGGTTTCGGGTTAGAATCGGAAGTGGAACCCCCATCCCACCCGGTAGCAAATACATCTATTTGCATTTTGGCAGAATTTAGCCAAAAAAACCGGTTGTGTAATCCTTGTTGTGAGACAACATGAAAGGAATGGAACCGTAGAGTCCAAAGGGGATTCACTGATGTATTCAAAGACATGAATATTGAATAAGCGGTAGGGATCAAAATCGACCTCAAGACCTCTAGTTGGCTTGACGGCAATGCCAGGGGCATGTTCGGGTATCCCATACACATGCTTGGCCCCATGAAAAGAAACACCTAGGTTAATATATTGGGGTCCGGAATCAGTATGACTGCAAAATTGGTCATCCAATTTTTCTTCCTCGTTCTTATTTCTAAGCTGCTCGAAATGGAAAATCCCTTTATTTTTAAACGGGCTATTAAACAAGACCAAATGGTTTATTTTTACCTCTTCTCACATAAATTTCTATAGGATCGTGCTATAGGATGGCCTCGTAGCCAGTGATTTAATAAATGGAAGAAACTCCATCATGCTTGTGCTCGATTCTCTGCAGCTAGAGGCGCCTATCCTCCAGATCTTCAGCCAAGATGTCAGGCACCTCGAACCGCTTTCTCTTTTCATCCTTCTTCACGTCTTCGTCCACCTTGAATCTTAGGATGCCATTTGGGTAGACTGACATTCGAAGAATTAATGCATTTTTGGCCTGCCTCATGGTTTACAGTTTTGGGAACGAGTTTTGCAGTGAGTTGCCCATCTTGCAGGGTAACATCAATAGCTCTGAGGTTTTATGTTCCAGGCTTTCTTGTCGGCAGTCATCAAATTTGAAAGGTGCGTCTTAATTTCAATTAATTGGAAGGGTATTATTTCTCTGATCATTTTAGAAATGAAGGGTAATATAAATAATTGTACAAGTGAATCCTAAAAAAAAAAATATTAAATATCGTTATTTTAATTTTTTATAATTTTAAACAATTAAGCATTTCTTAATATCTATATGAAAAAAATCTTAATATCTACATGGAAAAATGATATATTTTCAAGAAAAATTATTTTGAACACATTAAGTTGTCATATATGTTATAGTAACATAACAATTATTCTATTGTATTTTTTCAAGTTGGAGCACACTTCATTATACAAAAAAACTACTTAGATTATGTCATAACCATATTGGGGCATCCACATGTAATCCAAGCTTGATAGATGTAATAATTATAAGGATTGGGCACCTAAGCAAAAATAATACACAACTAAGAAAACATTAAAAAAAATTCCTACATACCAAGCAAGTTAGCAAAGCTAGCATAAGTCGGGTTAGGGCATCAAAATTTTGTTCAAGACTTGTCTTGAAAGCATACATGTATGGGATGGAGGGGAAATGGAATCAAGCCTAAGTCAATTGAGTCAATTGAATCCTTGAAACTCACTACATGTCTGAGTGAATAGATAGTCGCAGGTAAGAATTTAAGTTATTTAATGAAAACAATTAATGTATATAACCTCTATGTCAAAAACCATTTTCCATGCTGATGCAGGCCAATACCCTCTTTATTGTCTTACCAAAAAGCATGATAATGAGGAAGAAGACCTAAAATTATGGACTTCACCTTCAAAGAACGCCTTGCAATCACATTTGTAAGGAGTGATAAGAAGATCACAACAATCCAACGTGTCAAATCTCAATTGATATTGTTAATTAAACATTTATATGGTAAATTTAATATAAGACTTACTTATAGTTGTCTCTTACTCTTGGCGTCTTGACATATTTTAAAATTTTATGGTTGTCTTTGCGCCTAGACCCAATTCGTATTATAAGGTGAGGATGTGCATGCATAATAATCCTTAGTTATGGCTATGAGATGAGGATTTAAAAAGAAGAGGATGTAAAGACAAGTAATTTTTTTATGTATTTTGGTGGCATTGAGGACAAATGTTGTGAGAAACTAGAAATGTTTGGAAGGACGGAGGGAGATTACATCACGATCATGCCACCCATAAAATTGAAGACAATTCTTGAGCCAGCAATTATTTTTTAAATTTTATTAATAACCATTGCTTCTCCATATCATGTGCCCAATGACACCTCTCTATAGCAATGCATAAATCGACCTCTGAACAGTTTGTGATCCCAACTACATGCCATTATTTCTATTTGCACGACATCAAGTGTGGTTTATAGTTGTCATGAGTCCATGACATTCATGCAAGAAATGAATTCTTGTAGAGGACTTATCAAACCGGCCTTTTGAATTTCATTTTGACAAAAAAAGAGTGGACATTGGTTGCGAGGTTCACATAGGTAGTAGGCACAAAATTTTGAGCTTGTTTATTTCCTAGTAGTAGACTAGTAGTTGTTCTTTAGAGTCAAAGTCACATCTCTATGGCTAGTGCCTCTTAGTCATCAATGATTACTGGTTATCTTGCACAGCTAAGCAGTGAGTGCGTAACATGAGTGAGTGAGTGATTATAATTCATCATATTTCCAATATTTTGAATGATGAGTTGAACTTTATAGCAAAGGAATTTCAACATCTTGAGAAATTTATATGGGTAATTTCAAATGTTTCCCTTCTTTTGAAATGTTAATATAGATTATGCCCTTTTTAATTGGAAGGGTAAAATTCAGATTTTAAATTTTTTTTAAGGGCAATTTTAACTTTACACTTCTAGGAAGGGCTATAACCCTTTGGAAGGGCTGAGAAGGGTTCAATTTTGAATGCTGCTTGCACCTCTTTGCTTTAGAGACAAATGTAATATACATCACTATAACAACATTATGGACTATGTGTTGCTATAGCGATGATTGTTGTGCACATTTTCATTTTTTCCCAAAATTTTAAACTGTTTTTCCATGAAAATTTTGATTTTAATTTATTCATGGCAAACTCTCGCGGGACTTTTGAGCCATATGTAGTAGTGATTCTATGCATAGTACATCGTCCTAATGTGTGTTAATTATAACTTGCAAATTATGACACTGTTTATATCACCCATATCTTTTATTGCTTTGGTTTTTTCCACTAGCAGTCTTGTCGAGCCTTATAAAAACTTATATAAGTATATGCCAAGGTCATGTAAAAATCCTATAAAAATTATAATTATATGCCAAGGTCGTGTCCAAATTAGCTTATAAAAACTATAATTATATGCCAAGGTGCCAAGGTTGTGTCCAAATAAGCCTATAAACCTATAATTAAATGCCAAGGTCATGCAAATTAGCCTTATAATTAACATTATATTCCAAGGTTTAGTGGGTTTAAAGGTTTAGTGCGTTTTTTTATATGCCAAAGTCATGCCCAAATTAACATATAGTTGGGTTGCATTAATTCAATTTTCTTAATATAGGGACGTGTAGATATATATTATATATGTTAGAATTTACTAAATTCTAACACTGTAGATGGATTCAGAGACCTCCTTAAATTCTAAAGGGGTCTCGGAATCCATCTACAACGTTAGAATTTCGTAAAATGTACAAATTCATTGTCAAATTTGTAATTTTTTTCATTGCCGAAGTGACAACTAAAAATGACCAAATAAATGACCAATTGTTATGTGGTCATTTTTAGTCTAGATATCCTGTGACCAAATTTGGTCATTTATCTTGGTCGTTTTTAGTTGGTTTTTATCCCATGACCAAAAGTGGTCATTTATCTTGATCTTTTTTAGTTAGCTCACTTAAATTTATCAATTTTGGTCATTTATCGCTTGAAAAAAATTATGGTGACCAAAATGTTTGGTCTCTTGGTCACTAATCTCTCATTTTCCACTAATGGTTGTAACCTCAGGCAAGCTCCTGCACAAGGGATGCCCACCTTCTCCTTCCACCACGATGTCAGATCCTAGAGGTAACACCCAAAACTTCTAATTGAAATTTAAATGAAACGTTACTCTATTTTTTTTAAAATGTTAGTTTGAAATTGAAAAAAAAATTATTGATGATTGTAGGTTTTTTTTTTGTATAATATGTTTGAAATGTGTGCCGGCAAGCATAAATGTTGCCGATTTTTTATCAATCGTAATTGAAATTTGTTATTTATTTTAAATTTAATTTTTTTGTTTTATACATATTTTGTCAACCGGTAGGGTTTAAGCTGCTGGTTTAATTTTTAAATGTGTCCCCAACAAGCAGAAATGCTGCCCAAATTTTTTCAATTCTCCGAGAATACGCGGAGGGTTGAAAAAATTCAAATTTGTTAAGTTTACAATTTAAATTTATAGTTTGTATAAATATTTCTATCCGACAACGTTTATGCTGCGGGTTTAATTTTAAAATGTGTGTCGGGCAAGCAGAAATGTTGCCCAATTTTTTTCAATCCTCTGAGAATACAGGGAGGATTGAAAAAAATATAAACCCTAGACGCGAGACAATCACGAACTTTAAACCTACGGAAACATTTAAATCTAAACCCATATATTTATTTTAAATATTTTAATATATATTCAAATTTAGATATTTA
>LPNX010957210.1:415359-437370 GCA_001517045.1 Pseudotsuga menziesii
AATCTTCCTTCCTTGCACTAGCAGGTACAGAAATGTTGTGCCTTTTCAAAAGAAGAGCCATTTCATCAAGTTGTCTTCTCATACAGGAGCTTTCTGAATGGAAGCCCCTTCCACAGTAAGGGAAGAGAACCTTGCCTTTGCCATTCTTCTTGCTTCTCTTCGAACCTGAAGGTTCTTTTGACTGTTTAGACTCATCTCTTTGCTTCCCTCTGTCATTCGCTACCTTATCTCCTCTTGCAACAAGAGCTAGATCTTTGGGAGATCGAATGATCCCCATTTGGATCAATTTATCATTCTTAGAAATAAGAGATTGAATGAAAGCATCAAGAGTGGGCATCTTCCAATTTGGAGTAGTGAGCCTTACTGTTTGGAAGGTGGATACAAATACTGAGTAGTCTGAATTGAGCTTTGTGAGAATAGCAAGAATGAGCTGATCTTCATCCTTCTTCACGTTGCATTGCTTTAGATGATATATCAGGTTCTTGAACTTTGAGAAGAATTCATTTAGAGATTCGAAGTCTGATGGATTGAGAGTAATCAGATTATTTTCTAGCTGGTGGATCCTCATCTCATCGTGCTTATCAAACAAAGAAGCAAGCTTGTCCCAAACCTCCTTGGGAGTGTCCAAGTCTTGAATGTGAAAATGAAGATCCTTAGAGACTGAGTATTGCATGAGTCCAATGGCTTCATCAAGCCTATTCATGTACTTAGCTTTGTCTTTATCTGATTTTGGTTCTTCTTCTGTTTCTTCTACGAGTCTGAAGAGATGCTTGGCGCGGAGCAATATTTTCATGTCTTCCTTCCACTGGTGATAGTTGAAGGGAGTGAGAGGCTCTATTTGATGAGCCATTTCGAAGTAATAGGAAGAATTGAGTTGCTGTAGCGAATGTAATGAGAAGTAGAGGTTGCTTGTAGTGAATGCTGTAAGAAAACGTGATAACCTGTCACACAATCAAACAAACAAAGTGACAGCAGAGGCTGCGCCCCACCGGATATCCACGTGCTTGGAAGAAAACATGGCCGTAAGCTGACCAGTGAGGAATATGGAGGAGCCAGTTAATTCAGAACTATAATGCGCATCCTCTGCAAGTCTGCTTATGATACGAAGTCTCTTTCATCCTCCCTGAAAAAATCCCTCTCGCGTTCTGCTCACTTCAATACCCTGGAACGCCTAGCTTATCTCAAAACCCTAGAAATATTACTTCCCGTTCACGTCAAGCTCGTTGGCTTCTCCAGAGACGATCGTTTCCAGCTGCAGAACCAGATCGAAAAATACATCTCGGCCCTGCATTTCGACGATTAGATCCACATAATCGGCTTCGAACCCCACGGTCTCTCGGTGAGAACGAAACTCTCCCTGGATGTCACGGCTGCTGATGACTGCCTCGCTGATCGACTCTTTCAGTCTATATGCTCACATATGGAGACCTTGTCACCGGTGATGTGCTCGTTTCTCCACTCAGTGCCATACACGGTCGTCGATGAAATAATCCGGTAGGACCTGGAGAGCCCACGGTGTTTTCTTTTTAATAAACAAAGAAAGTGGGGAATCGCTCCTTCTTGGATTATGTCTATCCGAGCTGAATCGCTCTTTCTGGAAAGCGATTTCAAGAGGGTCAAAGCGCACTCTTCCAAGATCTCAACATCTGCAGGAATGCCATCACGATCGTTGCTTGAAATCTGGGAAGTAATTTCAAGCTGTTGAATTAAAACGAAAACAGTTCCCTCTTCCACTATGGTTTCTGCGTGCTCCTCGTCATTTTTGAGAATTCCCTTAAGGGCACGAATAGCTTGGGCCTTGTTATCTAATTCACAAGAGCTTTCAACATTAAAAAAAACAAACAAAGTGATCCGGTTGGAGATCTGAAGAGGAGAGGAGTCTTGTCCACCGAGGCTCTGATACCATGTAAATTTGAGCATATAGATCTGTAGACAAAAACAAAACTCACAAAGAAGATCTCACAATTTACTCAGCAATTAAAGAATGAAACAGTGCAAAAGGCTTGCAGCTGTGAATGCTTTCATTAATAAAAAAATTAATTCAGATAATCATTACAATGATGTAAAATGGCTTTAATAGCCACAAGCAATTCGAATCCACATGAGGAAGTTCGAATTGATGACTCTACTTGACTGTAGGTAACCAAGACATTGTCTAAATCACTATTGGAGGACCCAGTAGTTAACTGTCCTTGTCTAAATCATAACCGGAGTTCTAAAAACACAACCAAGTGTTACATTTAGTATTAAATAATGGTTAACTGACTGTGGTAGGTGAGAAAAGCACCCCACATGTGTGCAATTAATTAAACCATTATTTAACTGAATGTAGAGGGCTAGAACTGAATGTAACTAACTCCTAACTTGGCTTGACTAGTCATTAATGGAATTGAACTGACCTTTGTTGGTTTTGGCACTCCCAGTTGCTTCCTAAATTGTAGGGATTGATCTAGGAGACTCCTAAACTTATGCAATCAAGTGCAATAAGTGGCAGTGAGCCTCAATTAGTGTTCCCCACACTTTGGTAACTGAAACATGTGCCCCAATTAGGTCAAGTTTAACTAATGGTGCTAATGACTATAAATAGACTAGATGGATTCCTGATTTAGACATGACTCCCGATTTAGACATATGACCAAATTTGGACAAGGGAGGATTAATAATCCTAACACTCTTTCCCCTACAAAGGCTATGTCCATAGCTCTTTGAAAAGTAGCTCCTGCATTCATTAATCCAAAAGGCATTTTGTCGTACATGAAAGTACCCCAAGGTGTAGTAAAATCTATTTTTTCTCTATCATCCAGATGCATGGCAATTTGATTATATCCTAAAAATCCATCAACCATATAAATTCTTTGTGCACCAACTACTTTCTGCAATATTTGTTGTATTTTTGGCAAAGGGTAATTGTCCTTCAATGAAGACCTATTCAGATTTCGAAAATCAGCACACAATTTGATTTCACCATTCTTCTTCCTAACAGGAACTAAATTGGCTACCCATTCAGAATATCTGAGGGGAAAAATAATCTTAGCATATAACAACTTTTTCACCTCCTTTTCAATAATAGGGAACAAAGTTGGATTTATCCTCCTTAATTTATGTCTAAAAGGTTTAACATTTGGTTTTAAAGACACTTTATGCTGTATAATTCCAGTATAATATGTCTTCAAATCTTCATATGACCATGCAAAAACATCAACATACTCTTTTAACAACTTGATGTACCTGTTTCTCTGCTCTGCTGTGAGTGCTTTTGAAATCTTCACCATTCTAGGATGTTCAGGGGTGCCAATATTACAGTCCACTGCATTTTCTTATGAGGATTGTACCACTGGTTTTAAAGGTGTATCATCCTTTGAAAATATCCTCTCTAAAGGCATTAAACCCTTACGAATGAAATTACTTTTAAGTTCAATAATCTTGTGACCTGCAATCTCATTTTCTACAACACCTTCAAACTCTTCAACCTCATCATCTTATTCTTGATTAATCATGGAATTGAAAAACTCACCTGTCAGCTTCAAAAACCTCTTTATTTCAATTTCATCTTCAAAAACTTTCAACTGTTTTACATTATTAGGCACAGAAGGTCTGTATGTAACCTCAGTAGGATACTCTAGCTATGTTGTTTTGGGAATCCTGAAATGTGTGGCTGCTAGCGCAAGATAATCAAAAGTTTGGTTATGGTCCCTAGGAATATAAGTGATGTTAAAAGCCACAAATTAATTGTCTATCATATCCCATACTTCATTACGGTACACTTTCAACAAATCTTGTCTTACTTGATAGTTGTTTCTTACTTGCTGAACAACCAACTCAGAGTCGCCATATACAGAAATCTGTTGAATACCTAAATATTTTGTAGCTTTCAAACCTAACAACAAAGCTTCATGTTCTACAGTATTATTGGTGGTAACGAATTCCAATTTATACATTAACCTTATTGCTTCACCACCATGAGATATTAGAAGAACCTCTTCTCTAGTACCTTCTTTGCATGATGATCCATCAAAGTACATTTGCCAAAGTTCATCTTCTTGTTCCCTAGTGTGTTTGAATGGATTTTCTTTTTCAACCTGTAATAAACCAGCAGTATTATCATCATCACTAAAATGCAACATACAAGTACCCAAATATTTGTCAACATCATACAAAGGATGATTTGTAGGGTTCTTGTCATCAGTCACAATATAGGAAAATTGTAACTCTCTATATAACCTTCTGTTTTCTCCTCAAAATATAGGAGTGGTGGCATATGTCAAATCCATTTGTAGGGTCCCACCAACCTTCTTGGCCCAATATCTAGAGAGGAGCAATCCAAACTTGGGTGTAATGTCAGCCACTACCACATCCATAATCATACTCTTCATTGGTAACTGAACTAAACTAACCACCATATCTTTTATCACTCCCAAACATTTTGCAGCTTGTGAATCAAAAGCATACAAATCATGATAAGGTTTTGTTATGCTCAAACCTAAAGCATCCATGACATCTTTTGGCATTAGGTTATGAGATGCTTCTGAATCGAAAAGGCAATTATGTATCATCTTCTCATGAATAGTCAGTGTGATGTAAAAAGGAGGTGATGCACTTGCATCATTTTTAGTTTTTTCTGCCAGAGCTAATCCAATAAAGATTTTAGTGCTTTCTTCCTGTAAATTCACTGTGTCAGAGGGAAGTGGACTATTTTCTAAACCAATCATTTTCAGAACTGAATTTTTGTAAGAAGGATTCTTCATTAACTTAGTAAAAGGCATAGGGATCTTGATTTTTCCTAATTCATTTTCAAGGCTGAAATTCTACATATTTTTATTTACCTCTTCAACTTCAACAATATTCTTTTGTTTATCCTAACTTTGTTTTTTCTTTAACACTAGATTAGACTACTGTTTAGGAGGCAAGACTACCTTTTTCTTAGGGTTTTGAACTACTTGCTTTGGACCCGATCTTAAATTTAAATTTTTCTTTGGATCATTCTGATATGTATTAGCAGTTACAGCAGTCATTTCAAGATTCAAATCATTTTCTGTTTCAAACAAATCTGCATCATAATATTCTGAGTTTAGAAAATATTCTTCAGTCACAAAACCCTCATTCAACTGTTCTCCAAAATAATTCATATCCTGATCCGTATCCTCAAAAAACACTTCCTCTTCAATTTATTCTTCATCAACTACATTATTCTGAAGTGGTGGTGGCACTTTTTGATCCTCAGTTTCTCTCCTTTCTCGTTGTGTATCATTGTTTCTTCTCTCTCTGGGAATAAAATGAGGTACAAACTGTCTTCTGAATTGGTTTTGATTATTAGGGTTTCTATCTCCCTCTTGAATAGGTTTATTTGAATTTTTCTCTAATTCCAACTTGTTTAATTTTGTTGTTAGGATCTTTACTAGCTTGGCCATCTCATCAATTTTTCCTTCTGTAGAGTGGGATGTTGAAACCCCTGGAGCTGTCTCTTTCTTACCCTTCATGTCATATATCTACTAAGTTGTATTTCCCTTCAATCTAATAGAAGCTAATATATTAGACTCCACCTCTAATGCTGCCTCCTGCATGTTCAATAAAGTAACAGGTCTTCTTTCTCTCAAGAGTAGGGAAAACTCATGATCAAAATCATTAGCATAAGTGATTTTTGCAGAAGTTTCTGAAGGTTTAATCTCTGCAGGGCTTCTTCCATACATTTTATTGAACCTCTTCGAAAAATCAGCTATGGTTTCATCCTTCTTTCTTCTAAGGGCTCCAAACTCAGTAATGTACTATGTGCGATCCTTGGTTTCACCCCATTGTCTCATGAAAAGGTCCTGAAGCTCCTCTATGATAGTAATAGAATTTGCAGGTAACTCTCTGAAACATTTTCTAACTTCTCCATTAAGACTCTGTATGAACATTCTCATCCACACACCCTTGGCCTCAATATTCTGATTATCAGCATAGCTGAGAAAAGCATCCCAATGCTCCTCAGCTGTGGTCTCACCTTGTCCATTAAACCTTGGCAGGTATTTCTGGTAATCACCCTCAGGAAGTGCATTCAAAGGCTGAGGTAACACCAAAGGGGCATACCTAGCTGCCACCATTCGGTCCATCATGTCTAATGGCTGATTTTGCACTGCCATCTTTAAGTTGACTAGTTTAGGTGATGGAAAGACTTGACTAGAGCTTGGCTGAAATGGTGTTTTGCCAACTTTGAGATGAAGCAAAGGGATTTTTCTAGGAGATATTGTCTTTGATTTCTTAAAATATTGAGGATCAGTGAAAACTTTAAAATTAATAACATGGATTGTAGGCTTCAACCAAGATGAATCTTGTTCTTCTCCCTTCAAAACAGAAAAAGGTGATGAAATATCTAACTGATCAGGGTTACATAGGGCTGGTGATAACTGAGACCTTCTGATCTTCCTAGCTATTTGCAATATCTGTTCTGGGTCTAAGACACCCAGCTGTAAAGGTGAACTAGGTCTACTCCGTGTTCCAACTCCCTTAGTAGCCACTGTGAAATACTGGTGAAAAGTAGTCTTTAAAAATTTGTTGTTTTAAGTTCACCTCTCAAAACTAGTGAAATGATAAGTATCCTAGGGAAAATAGGTTTTCAACTTCATCCCTGGCAATGGAACCAAAGATGTTAGTGCCAGAATTTGTTCTTAGACTACAGAAGAACAAACCAACACAATCTCAATAAACTCAATTAAGAAAAATAGGTATTCTCGGCATTTTGGTTGTACAGTTTGAAGACAAGAGGGAAAAAAATCATAAGACCAAAGCAAACACAAAATCATAAGACCAAAGCAAACACAAAATCACGAGCATTTAAATGACTGATATGCATAACATATAAACCATATACCAAATAGAATAAACACAGTACCGATTTTCACCCATAGTTAGCAAGCATTTCAAGCATAAAAAACATTAAACAGGAAATGAATATACCAACTGAGTAACTAACACAAATTAGAAATGAAACCAATCAATAATATAAATGGCATATAGTTGCATATATTTCATAGTTCAGTCATCAAAAACACATATGATTCTTTACACTTAGCTCATGAACCAACCTAATAGCCTCCCCTTGCAACCAAAAATCCAACAATTGGTCCTCTTTTAGACTTAAATTTATCTTGTTGCTTCAAAAACAGTTGCATAACTGAACCCTAACTACTTTTAGGTCATCTATTCGAATTGTTCAATATAAACTATCTTTATACAAAAATAAAATAACTTTATCAGACTAACTAATAACTGGTCTTCTTTAAAGTACTTTACAATTCTTTTGTTGCCTTAGCTAGAAGAGCAATTCCCTCTAAAGCCTAAGCTTTCCTTATAGCTTTCATGTGGTCTGCTTCCAAGTCTGCAACTCTCTTTGTTAACTCCTCATTTTGTTGTGTCAGCTCTTGGATAGTTTGCCTTAGTTCCGTAAACTGATTCTTTGTCTGTCTTTTTCTTTTAAGAGCCTCTTTTGAAACTGCAATCAATTCCTGGTAGTGACTGTTCACTTCTTCCAAGTCTTCTGTAAGTCTCCTATTTGCAGTCACTAGTCCATCATTGGTTTCCTGCATATATTCAATTTGATGCTTGTATTGTTTAATGCTCCTTTGTAGATTTTCCTTTTCTGAATCAATACATTTACCTTCTGATATTGATTGCATCCCTTCCGGTATCCATGGGATCTTCAACTTATTGTATATTTCTTCATCCTCCTTCATATGCTCTATGAAGGTCACAGGAATCTCTAGATGTTCTTCAGCTTCAATATGGCACTGAACTTCTTCTTCAATTATCTCTCTTTTCTCCATACAAGAACTCTTTATATCATTTTGTTGTTGTTCTTGAATCATATTATTTCTAACCTCCATGAAAATGTCTGAGATCTTAGTATCAGTGAAGACTGGTTTATCTTTCGACACTATTGGTTTTTTACCTTTCATAACTTCTTTGTTGTCATCTTCACAATATTCCAATTTCTCCTGAGATGATGAATATTCTTTTACTGTAACCTTTTTCTCAGCCAGTTTTGGATTTAATAGCTTCTTCATGTTTAACCTAAGCTTGTTCTTCGGCCTTGTCTTGAGTCTCCAAACTACTCCAACCTCTCCTGTCATTTTCATAACCTTTCCTTGATGAGTTATAGAAGCAAATTCAATAACCTTCATTCTTTTCTTTTGTGACATTGTCTCCTCTTCAAAATGGGAGTGTATTTCTTTCTTAGAACAAACCCTAGCTTCATTAGCAGTAGGAGCCCTAACCTCATTAGATAAGTATTTTTCATCATCTTCAGACAGTACTGTAATAGGGCTCTGCTTCTGCTCCTTAACATATTCCTTTACACCTTGATCTGGTTCTGCAAGTAAAACATATTCTACTAGCTCAACTGCCTTCACCTCTAACTTTGAAACTTTACTTTCTTCAACATTAATTTGCTGTTCAAGTTGAATGTTTTCATCTTCCTAATTCGAAGATTTTCCTAGTTCACCAGCTTCTTTATCTTTGACTGTGACTTTATTTTTGAGTTTCTTGATCAGACTCTAATATTTGTCTAACTGTGTCTTCTGAGACTCCTCCTCCTTCTCAGTTTTGAAACCTAACCAAAATAAGAAGTGTTCCCATGTCTTCTCTCTTTTCTGCAATACAGTACTTATGATCAATTTCATGATCCCATGGTGAAAAACTGATTGTTTTGTATGATCCTGATATTCTTTCACCCTACTTGACATCTTCTATAAACTTTTCAAAAAGAAGAAGGGGAGTTTCATTTTGGATTCATGACTGAGATGTTGAAGGAATCTAAAACGATACTTAAACACAAAAGCAAATATCCCTTCACATGTGATATAGGTTTGTAATATTTTGATAGGTTCAATCCACTCAGGTTTAAACTTTTGAATAGGTACTCCATTTCCCCAATCTTCTATTACACCTGGAAGTAGATATCTCTGAGCATCAAAAGTGAAAGGCACCTTTTTGAACCAGAATTCACCCTCATCCAGAATTTTGGTTGCTTCTTCTAGTAATTCCCTAGTTAGTCTAAACTTCAAAGTATCAAAAGACACTACATCCTTATCAAGACATTGAGCAAATTTGTAAGAAACCTCTGAGTGATAGCCTTCAATCTTTTCAAAGAACACTAACCACCCTGCTTCTGCAAACAGTTGTGCACAATCTGGAAAGTTTTGAACCCAAATTAAGTCTGAAGGTTCTGCTTATTAGTATTACCACTCTTTTTCATTTTGAATTATTGTCAAATAGCTTCTGTCAATAAAACACACTCTGACTATCTTCAAATTTTGATAAACTGACAGACAATACTATATAGGGGAACCCTAAAAACCCTAAATTGAACTCTTCTTGTTTAAGCTGGTAAATATTTTAATTCCATGACTGAGAATCCATCATTTAGTATCAATTATGCTTAAAAACTAATAATCTGTCATTAATTCGGTCATTTATCCTCTGTTTAGAAAAAACCCAAAATTTATGAACCTTGGTAATCAGTTCACAGCCTACCTGTTAAAACGACTAATCTAGCTGCTGGAATCTTGTTCTCTTAACTGTCAGGTGTTGATTTGCATTCCCCAATCTTCTCTGACCGCTTTGATAGCTCCAGACGACCGCTCCTGAAAGCCCTAATTTTCGCTCTGTTTCAAAATTCTGATTACCAAGTGCTGATTTTTCATCACGACCTTCACCTGCTCTACATGCACTTCAAGGAATACGTGATTCAAAATGCCTTTGTCTCATTATGGTCTGCTATCATTATTGTATCACCTCTACAAGAAACCACCACAATTCGCCCTCATGATGATATTCACACCTGTCACAATGATTAATCTAAAAGAAACACATATCAAATCCATCACCCAATATGATTAATGTCTTATGTGTGAGAATTCCAAAAAAAACTGAACAAGAAATGATGATTTTTAACTTGTGCGACTTTCTTGTAGCACATGTGTGCATTTGTTTTTGGCTTGCGCTACAAGAATGTCTATGTTAATGATTTGCAAAAATTAAACTCATGATGAAAGTTTAAACTTGGTTTAGGAACCTTAATCAAGATTTTATGTTGGTTTTTAGACCTTTTAATCCATATAAGCCTACTATAAGCCCTCTAATTTATAAAATTAAACCAAAATTTTCAAAAAATAAAGCTAAGAAAAGAAATAACATGAAAGTTAAAGGAAAAAAACTCAAATTAACCTAAGCAACAAAATTTTCTAGGAGTAATGCAATAAACCAAGCTTCAAGACATAAATAAAAGTATAAAAAGATGGAAAACAAAAACATGATCTAACACCACCTACACACCTTTTATTGAAAAACACATTTTCAAGATTCCTATTGCATAGTATCATAGAAATAAAATCCCGCACTGTGTGAGGAGCTAGTTCTCCATCCTAATGTTTTTTGCAAAAATTTACAAATGTGTCATAGTATAACTGGAATTCAACATGGTATCGACAACAAAAAGTGTCTCGAATTGTATCCAGACTAATATACCACAGTTTCAACTTATTGAACATGGTAAATGAGATCTAGACACCGGGATTTGATTCTTTGAATTCGTCGAACAAAGGAACTCATGTCATCTCCATAACATGCTTGCAATTCTCCTTATAAATTCCTCTACCAAAATGCTGTCATAGGACATGTTTTCGATCTGGTGTAGCACGAGAATGGTTGTCCCAATACTCTATTACCTTATTTTTGATGCCGTCTTCCATCTTGTTTTTATATGCTTCTATGCATATAAGAGCCCAACAAGAAGCTTCATCATTTTCATCTATCTTTACCCTGAATTTAGTGTATTTGTGCAGTGTTTTTCTTGAAACGTGGAGCAGCTTTGACATTGTTGCGACCATTCATTTTCTTGAGGTGCTTCGTGCCACAATAGAAGTTGTAATTTCCCTACGAGCAACATTGATATCAGTTTTTCTTGACTTTCCAAATGTAGATAGTGTAGTTGTTACATTCTCACATGCATTTTTTTTTAACATCCTTAAAACCCAACAACTTTGTGGAATGTTTCAATTTTTTGTGTTTTATCAATCCATGTAGTATTTGAGCTTGTGTAATAACTAATTGTTGTTCAAAGCACAACTTGATTATGTTACTAACATTCTCTCTGATTGTCCGATCAAGGGTTGGGTTCCTGAACTCTTCTTGAGTGCCATCATCCAACCCTCTTAAACAATTAGCAGCCATTCCAACATCATTGAAGCTCCCAATTACTCTTGAGAAATCAGAGGGTACATGATCCTATGATGGCTGGCTATGATCTAGCAATAAACAAATACAAACTCAAAAATAAATTTACAAGCTCAAGAATAAATACAAATAGATGCAAGCTCAAGAATAACATTTAGTTGTCAGAGCGAGAGGAGCAGCACACGCTAGGGCTTGCGCAGATCTAAAATGAGTAGAGGTTCAGGCATGGCAGCGCCTGGGGGAGGGGAGGACGCCCCCCCCCCCCCCCCCCTTCAATCTCGAATGAGGATGCCTTCAGAAGGCTCCTCCAGAGCAGAGGAAAAAAGATCTCTCCCCTAGTCATTCCAAAATTTATCAAGAAACTAGAAGAAATCCCGGAAATCGCCCTTCCTGAAGAAAAACCAATGAAAATAGCCTTGGCTCTGGCTAAGAGAGGCCTAGTGGGCCAGTTTATGGGGCTATGGCCTTCAGCCAAGACCACAGATGACTAGATTCAGAGGAACTGGAAACCCAACCTGAAACAAGGCGTAACCTGTTACCCCGTTGGGAGAGGGTTTTTTGTGTTTGAATTCATCTCAGAAACAGGAGCTGATTTATCTGAGGAAGGTGACAATGAAGCAAGTAGTCCGTTAGTCTCTCCAAATCAACCAAAGCGGGGATGGAATCCTGAGAAGAAAAGAATGGAAGAACAGTCCTACAAGGATGTAGTTCAAGGCTCACAGCACACCATCCCAGAAATGATGAACACCAGATCAAGGTTGAAGATTGGGAAAACCCCGAAAGAAGGCCATCCCTCTCAAATAGGTAAATAATGCAATACGTCTCCTAGAACTACAGAGGACTAGGCACCCCTCTAAAAGAAGAAGCTATAAGGGATTTAGTAAGAGTATTGAGACCGGAAGTCCTCCTAATCCAGGAGACGAAAATGGAGGAGGAAGCTCTCCTCCGATCTAGGAACTTGTTTTGGAAGAAAGGCCCAGGTAGGGCTATGAGCGCTAGAGGAGCTTCGGGAGGCTTGGAAAATTTCTGTGACTCCGCAAAGCTTGATCTTGTTGAAGAAGAAAGCACCATGCATTGGATATTCACCAAGCTGTACCATAAAGACTTTGGTCACTTCGTAAGTATCTTTAACCTGTATGTTCCTGTCTCTTTTGTGGAAAAAAAAGAGTGCTGGGATTCTTTGAAAATCTTCCTAAACCAGTATAACCCTGAGAATCTAGTTGTAGCTGGAGACTTAAATGTAACCCTTGCTCTAGTAGAAAAAAAAGGGGGATCAATAATCCGGGATCCTGCCAGAGAATGGGTGGAAGACTTGATGCTGGATTGGGACCTTGTAGATATCACCCCTGTCAGAGGAAAGTTCACCTGGTCCAATAAAATATTTGGGCCTGGTCACATAGCGTCCCGCCTAGACCGTTTCCTTATTCACTCCTCCTTCCTTACCCTTGGCCTCATGGCTTCCTCTAAGATCCACGCGCATTACACCTCCGACCATAAACCAATCTCGCTCACCCTCTCCCCTGAAGCTCAGTTAGGCCCCATCCCCTTCAATTTCAGCCCTTTATGGGTAGATCAGGAGGGCTTCCTTGAGATCGTGAACAATTCCTGGAATGAACCGATTTATGGGTCCCCTTTCTTTGTCTGGGAAGGAAAATTAAGAAGGCTCAAAGCTTATCTGAAATCTTGGGCTAAAAGTCTAATATCCCCCACAGATGAAAGGAAAAGAATCCATAAGGCTCTGGAACGGCACCAACTGGCCATGGAAGAGTCCCCTATTACCCTTTCCTTGCTCAATAGGGAAGCTAATCTCCAAAGGCAGTACCAAAAAGCGTGCAGAGAGGAGGAAACCTACTGGAGATTCAAATCAAGAACACTCTGGCTGCAAGCTGGAGATAAAAATACCACTTTTTTTCACAAGCAGGCTCAAGCTCAGAAAATCTACAACTCCATCAATGAAATTCATATGCAAGACCAAATAATAAAGGACACCAACGGCATCAAGGAGGCTGCCCACTCCTTCTTCAAAAAGATTTATTCTGCCCCGGACCTAGACTAGGTGGATCCGAACTCCTTCCCCCTCTCAATGATTCCAAAGCTGATAAGTGAAGAGGACAACCAGCTGTTGAATAATCCTGTGAGTATTCGTGAAATTAAAAAATCCCTCTTCAACATGGATCCGGACAAAGCTCCCGGGCCGGATGGATTTACAACCCGGTTCTATGTCTCTTGCTGGGACATAATCAAAAGGGACCTGTACAGAATGATCAAGAAGACTCAGATCTATTCCAAATTGGGAGGCAGCACTAACTCCTCATTCCTGGCTCTCATTCCAAAAGAAAAAGGAGCCCGGAATTTCAATAGGTTCCGACCAATCTCCCTCTGCAACACTGGTTACAAAATCACAACCAAAATAATGGCCAACAAACTCAAAAAAATTCTGCCAAAATTGATTCCGGAAAACCAAGGTGGGTTTGTTAGAGGCAGGAAGATTCTGGACAATATAATCTTAGTCCAAGAATCCATTCATTCCAGCTACAGGAATAAAGAGAAAGGAATGGTATTTAAGGTGGACTTAGCCAGTGCTTTTGACCGAGTCAAGCATGACTTCCTCTTTGCTGCCATGAGAAATTTTGGGTTCAATCAGAACTTTATTCAGTGGGTTAAAGCCTGCATATCAGCTCCCTGGATAGCTCCACTGATCAATGGCCGGCCTACCAAGTTCTTCCAGGCTTCAAGAGGTTTAAGGCAAGGCTGCCCTCTCTCTCCAGTTCTCTATGTCATCCAGGCTTCCGTTCTAAGTTTCCAGGTGAATAAAAGTCTCCAAAACAGAGCTCCCTCAGGCATAAGAATAGCTCCCAAGGTCAAGGATGTAAACCACGCCCAGTTCGCTGATGACACTCTGCTATTGGGAGTGGCCAACATCAGAACAACCAGGAACTTCAAATCAGAACTTGACTACTACATGAATAGCTCTGGAAGTGAAATAAACTTCCACAAAAGTAAGATTTATGGCTGGAACTGCTCCCCTCTCGAAATGCTGAACATCTCCCGAATCCTTGACATGGAAGGCATTTCTTACTGGGACACCTTTACCTACCTGGGCATCTCTATCTTCAAAGCCTCTCCTAAAGTTGCCCACTGGCTGCCCCTTCTGGACAAGCTCAAAAACAAAATCCATCTTGGGGAGCAACTTGGCTCAACAAGGCAAGTAAAATTATTTTGATTAATTCTGTCCTCACCAGTCTTCCTATTTATCAGTGTTCAGTTCTGTTAGCTCCCAAAACCATAACGAACAAAATTGAAGAGCTACTCCGGCATTTCCTTTGGGAGGGGGGACTAAATAATGAAAAGAAGTTGCATCTTGTTAGCTGGGACAAGATCAAAAAGCCAAAGCTAGAGGGGGGCCTTCAAATCAGAGACGTTGCCACCCAAAATCTAGCCATGGGTGGCAAAATCCTCCGGAACATGATTTTTGGCAAGAACACTTGGAGCAAGCAGATCCTCCGAAAAAAATAATTCACGGGAAACAGGAAAAGGTGCCTAGAAAAGCCTCCTAAAAGGTAGACTGGTTCTCCAATCTTCCTGCTCTGCAAAAAAGCCTTGTCTTTCTTCACAGCCAAGCTCACTTGGATACCTGGAAATGGAGCAAACATAAAAATCTGGGACGATTCTATTCTAGGATATCAACCCCTTAACTGCCTGAACGAGCTGAGGAACATTCAATCCTGGCTTACTGACAATAATTGCAGCACGCTGTGGGATATTTCCTCATGGGGAAATGATGATAAAGAATCCTGGGTAAGCTGGAAGCTTGGAGATTATCCAGACGAGCTGAAGGAGGAAGCATTGATGTTGTTGGATATTCTTCAAGGGAAATCGCCTATCACTGCCAGATCTAAAGATAAACGGGGCTGGGGCTCTGGCACAGGTAAATACTCTGCATCTGCCGGTTATGCTGCTATTCTGGAACGACCTTGGGCTCCCCCCAATCCAGGCCCGTGGGAAGCTCTATGGAAATACCCGTCCATCCCAAAAATCGATATCTTCACCTGGCAATTACTTCATAACAACATTCTCACCAATGACAATCTCAAGAGGAAAGGCTGGGATGGTCCTTCTCGCTGCCCACTGTGCAAAAACGCTGAAGAAAACGCAAATCACTTGATCATAGCCTGCGATTTCTCTCAAGAGGGCTGGAGAATAATGCTTGGTCCCATCGATATCAGTTTGCCCAGCTCAGTCGTGGAGATGGTAAGTCATTGGCTTCATCTTTATCCCTACGACCTGAGCAATAAGAAAATCATTAAAACCACGTGGATGTGGATCCCCAAGTTCCTGTCATGGAAAATTTGGTTGGAGCAAAATAATAGAATTTTCAAGGATGAAAGCAGGGTCCCAGCTCAAGTCGCTGTCAAAGCCCAGGTCATGATGTCTGAAGCTTTAAAAATTAAGGCTCCCAAAAGCAACACGGCCCCTCTCTCAATTGAAGAAGATCAATGGTTTAACGAGTTCCAGACAGCTCAAAATAGCAATGAAGCCATGAACTCGCCACACAAGGCCAGCTAGGAAATTAGACTGGCTGAAATGGATTTTATCAAGTGGAGATCAGTGCTAAATGAATGGTGTCTTTTCTTTGACGGGGCCTCGAAAGGGAACCCCGGGCAAGCTGGAGGAGGCGGTATTATTTTTGAACCTTCAGGCAAAATCCATTTGTCCTATGCATGGGGCCTAGGACAAGCTTCCAACAACCAAGCTGAAATCCTGGCGCTGTGGCAGGGCCTAATCCAGGCAAGAAATCTGAACATCCAAAAGATTAATATATTCGGTGATTCCAGGCTGATAATTAAAGCGGTCCATACCAAGAAGGTTCCCTCGGACATTTATCTTGCCCAAATTTTCAGGAAAGTCCTCCTCCTCCTCTCTCATTTCAGAATTTATAAGGCTCAGCATGTGCTAAGGAATCTAAATAGCCTTGCGGACGCTGAAGCCAACCGTGGTGCTCTTATGAACAAAAGTCAATTAATTGTCAATGGAGGAAGCTCAATTTGCACGATCCTATAAAGAAAAGAAAAGGAAGACCATCAAGATCAGAAGTTGTAAAGGAATTAAGCTGGAAAGGAAGACCAGAATAGTGAATTTGAATATGCTATGTAAAGGCCCTGGCAGCCCATTTGCCAATCTTTAATTATAATTTTAACTGTTTTTGTCAAAAAAAAAAAAAAGAATAACATTTTATTTTACTTATCATATTTCCATTGTTAGTTAAAAAATTAGCAAATAAATTATACAAGCTTGAATAACATTTTATTTTAAGTTTATAATATTGTCATTGTTTGTTAACAAATTAACAAATAAATGCAAACAATGGTGGCTGTAGTAGTAACTGGAGATGAATATGGACCCCAGTTTAAATCGGTTTCCTAATGGTTAAAAGGTAGTCACTCGACCACCAAGATTGTCTCAGGCTTGATTATTGGGATAGTACCCCTCACTTCACGATGCACGTAAAACTGCTAACTGCTTGGCCACAAACGACAACTCTTTGGTTTTCCTCATAGGTGGGAATCTAGTCAATCTGGTAGGAGTCATTGCCCTTTTAGCTTGGTAGGTCCTCTCATTGGCCAGCTACTTCGGGGTTCCTGTGGTACTCCTCATAATGAGTTTTAGGGGAAAGCCCAAGTTTTTCCCACAATTGTTGCGGATGAGACTTATGTCCCAATCCGGATGTTATTAAGTATGATTCCTAGTTATTTGTACAAGATTGTAATGTACAATGTAATTGTAATGTAATTGTAATTGTAATTGTAATTGTAATGCAATTATCATCATCATCATATACTAGAATACAATTATGTTCAAGTTTATATTAATACCCTTGATTCACTTGGTTGATGTTATAGTCTCATAGGTCTATTTGGTTTCAACCAGGATGTTGAAATCTTATCAGTTTATACAATTAGAATCATTTTTTCTTATATATTTTTCAGAATGCACCCAAGATCAACTTTGAGAGTTAAAGTCTTCGAGCATGCCTTCCTTACAAAAACAAACAATAAACACATTGTATGTGGCAGAATGAGGGCATATATTGTTGTTGAAGACTTCATAGAAGGGATTCCTAGTTCCATCCAACTTTTCTTCCATACATAAACCATATACTTGTATAAATTAGGCCAAATATGCCCCAAGCAAACCCACACCAACTCAAAATAGTGTTCTAAGTTTTTCCTTGCTTGACCTTGTAGGTCTTAATCAATGGTGATCTCTTATATCTTAATCTGTCCTATTTTTAAATGCTTACCATAGATACATAATTCATAATAAATAAGGTGTCCATATTGAATTATCCTTTGTTATATTCCTTCCTCTTCTTACTTTCTCCTTGATATAAAGCATGCAATTTTGAAAAGACTGACCTTAGGAATTAGTCCTACACATTGAACATGAAGGAAGGAGAATATGTTACTAAATTTATGATGCACATTCAAGACGTGGAAGGATAAATTGATTGTTATTAGACTCAATATGGAGGAAAATTACATTTTCAGAATAATGATCAACATATTGACAAGTGTTTTAATCTTCTTCTACTAGAGTTAATATGTTACATAAGGAAATTTATTTTTGTTTAGATTAACTATGCAATATCTTATTGACATGGTCTATGTGTTTCTTTGAGAACATTGTTAAATCATCCATGTATATTAATGTGCTTCTATAAGATTGTATTGTGAAGTAGAATCCAACAAAGAATCAACCTTGGTCTTCATGATATGGAGATGTTGTGTCATCTCCTTCTCTTCCTTATGATGAAGGCTACTTAGATTGACCTCCTTCTACACTGGAGTACAAAAAATACTCTTACATACATCTAATATTATATCTACCTCTTTCCTTGAATATGTCATATGTAAAATTGTAATTTGAACACTATGAAAATGTCTATATACATGAATATGAAATTAAAATTGTAATTGTTTAATGTAATTAGAGATCATCATTATTATTTAATGTAACATGCAAAATTGTAATTTGAACACTATGAAAATGTTCATATACATGAATATGAAATTAAATCAATATTAAAATTGTAATGTAATTGTAAAACTGTAATGTAATGTAATGATGTAATTATTGTAATGTAATGTAATTGTAAATGTAATGTAATAATGTAATGATTGTAATTTAATGTAATTGTAAGATTGTAATTTTAATGTGATCTTGTAATTGTAATTGTAATGTAATTATCATCATTATCATAGTGTAATGTAAAATTGTAATTCAAGAACACTATGAAAATGTTTATATACATGAATATGAAATTAAAATTGAATATTAAAATCGATTATGACCAGTGCAATCAACTCCTATTGAGAACAATCTTTGTGATTTTTCCATAAAAGTTATATATATGAGAGTCTATATTATGTAATATGCAATTATAAAATTATATGAAATTATATGAATATGTAAATACTAAATTATACAATATATATATACACATGCACATACAATGTACATATAACTTTATGAATTAATTACAAAATTATAATAAATTTTAAAATTGATTTAACATGTACATGTATATATAAAAATTATGAACTAGAGTTCACTATGAAATTAAATATATGAATATGCAATTTGTAAAATTATATGAATATGAAATTATACAATTTACATACAATTATGAATACATATATATGAATTCAAACATGCACATACAATTTATATAATTTTATGAATTATTTACAAAATTACAATTACAAAATTATATTTACATTCTAAAAGATTTAACACACACACACACACACACACACATATTAATTATGAACTAGAACACTATGAAATTAAATAATGTTAGAATATAATCCGTAGGGATTATATACTTTGTAAATAAATAAATAAAACTGATGTAGGAAGCCAAAAAGGCTGGGTGGGAGGTGAAACTCAACCGTCTTGTAAATTGTATAAATATTTGCATTTGGCTATGTAATATGATGAATCGGGAGTTATTACCAACAAGTGGTATCAGAGCTTGGTTACCTACCTGCCATAACTCCTGGCTGCATTGCATGCCTGCCATTCTGCCTGTGTTATCAGAGCACTGCCATTCTGTTGCCAGTCGCATGCATTTCTCCTGCCAAGCCTGCATACATTGATTGTATGCGTTACAATTCCTTCAGGTTGAGTTTGATTGTGCTGCGATAGAGACTCCTCCTCTTTGTGCCTTCAAACCTATTTTTTTGTCTTACATTGGCGGCTTTTTGTGTTTAGAAAATTGTCTATTCTGCCCTATAGAACATCTAAGAGTGGTTTAAATTCGTCTTCTCTCAACGTTTCTCTTGGCGCATGTTACCTCTAGTCTGCCTTTGTAGATCTGGTTCATTTTTCCTTCTGGATCATTTCCCTTTCCTCGGGGTCGATCCACATAGTGCACTCCCTTAGAGAGTCTCAAAATACCAGATTATAAAGTTGCTGATTCTGGACTGTATATGGTACCGGCTTGGAAATTGAGGTTGCAACGATCAAAGTAATGTTTGAGATCTGTGCACAGAGACCTGCGTGATTATCTATGTATAACCTGCAGTTTATTTGTGAATGTTGTAAATGTTCTATGAAAGGTTGATCGCAAGTAAACTGTCTAAGACTGCTTGTTCGTTTCATATTCCTGCTCAAACTTGGATCGCCATGAAGATGTTTGTCTTAAACCCTAATTTTTTGCGGGCTCCCTTTGGTGTGCTAAAACCCTAAATCTATCCTTTTGCTGCGTCTGCATATTAATTTTAAAGACTACGTTGATACCATTTACTTCTTGCTGCCACTGAAGACCAGCGTGGAGTGAACCTGAAGAGCCTGAGTTGAAGACTGGACGGTTGTGATATATATTCTACATATATATTTGTGTGAAAGCTGCGTTGAAATGACCGTGCGGCATTCCCACCACATATGTGACCTTCATCCACAGGATATTCGATGTGTGAAATAATCCTCATACTATTCTCTCGAATATTGAAATAATCGACGTGCTGAGTGAAGTCACGTTGTTGCAGAGTAGAGACTCGGTACTTATTGCATGTGAATCTGTGATGCACTCCATTCACTAGACGATTTCCAAAGATCGTGGTATTCTTGGAGTTTTTCTCTTTAAAGTGAACTCGTGGTGATTTAAAGTGAACTCATGGTGAGATATTGTGCATATTCACTGAGTCTAAACGTGAGCCAGTCACAAGAATATTTCCAGTATTCAACTATGGGGAGGTAAAATGCTTTGTATTCTGCATTGAAATTATTCATTGGGAAATACATAAACCCTAATTTCTATGCATGGAGTTTAAGTGAAAAGTCTGCAAATATTTTCATTTGCATTGTTTGAAAGAGGACTGTGACTTATGTATATGAGATACTGAAGACCTATCAGTGGAGAAATAATGTATGTTGAAGAATAATGTATGCTGGAGAGTGCTGCGATTTTTGCTGTGTATTTGCTGCTGAAGATTGATATATTGTATGCTGCATATTTGAAGACCGATCTCAGAGACTGAATACTGAGTCTGATATATTGCTAGTCACTGCTAGTGACTGATATATTTTGTATTAAAGAAGCCTGTGTATGACTGATATATTTTGTATTGACTGATATATATGCTATAAACTTGCATTGTATTCACCTTGGCAGAGACTGTAGACCTTCAAGGATATTATTTTTCTATTTCTCTTTGTAAATCACACTAACAGTTGAAAAAATGCAATCTATAGCACCTATTGTTGGTGATGTCCTCAATGGCAAGGAAACATATCCAAAATGGTCTAGAAAGATCAAGAAATCAAGCGAGCCTGTCGAAGAATCCCTTGACTTTGTTTAGAAAACAAAGAATCGGTTCAAAGACCCTTCCAAGGGAGATTGCAGCAAGAGAGGCAGAGGGGGCAGAAACAACTCCAGAAAAAGATCAAAGTGCAAACATTGTGGAAATACTGGGCACACATCAGATCAGTGTTGGGCTTCGTGGGACTCCATCAAAGACAAGCATAACCAGAAGAAAGATGACCAAGATTCTATTAAATCTTTTGATTCTTGTATTGTTGCACATTGTAATCTTGGAATTAATGAATTGACTTCACTTTAATCTTACAAAGATTGTTGGCTGCTTGATACTGGTGCAACATCACACATGACATTTAGAAAAAGATTGTTTTGAAGAACTTAATGAAACAATAGATGGCATAGTGTACTTTGCAGATAAGTCAAGTATTAAACCAAAGGGAATGGGCACCATTCGATTGAAGATGCCTGGATTCCCTGATTTCTTGTTGAAGAACGTTCTCTATCTTCTAGAGTTGCAGAGAAGCCTGCTGTCCTTGGTGGAGTTATTACCAACAAGTGGTATCAGAAATAAGAAAGTCGACAGCAAGGCCATTCCATCCACATGTTTGATGGAATTGTTGAAATAAGAAAGTCCTCTGACAACCCAGTCATCATGACTGGATACGAAGATGGAAAGCTGCTGAAGCTCAAGGGTTCATCCGCAAGATTTCAGAACTATGCCTACCTCTCTCAGCATGGAGAAGGTAATATGTCATCTAGTTCATTGTGGCATGCAAGATTTGGTCATCTAAATTATAACAATCTTTGTTTGTTGAGAAAGAATGGTGTATTTGGCTTGCCCACCATTCCTAAAGAGAAGAATAAATGTGATGCATCTATATTAGGGAAACATAGTAAGCTTCCATTCCATGAATCTAATTTCAGAGCAAGTAGGAAATTAGAACTAGTGCATTCTGATTTGTGTGGCCCAATGCCAACTC
>LPNX010957221.1:4596-20239 GCA_001517045.1 Pseudotsuga menziesii
GAATCCCACATGGTTTGATATATGTTCTATAACAGTTTATGAAATCCACCCCAACTTTGTAAAATATAAAATTTGTTAAATATATACATTTAAAATCTATTAAAACAAGATATTTTGTAGAATTTAATGAATATAATAGTTTTTTGAATTAAACTTATGGTAATATATGTGATTGTTTAACATGATCTATTTAACTGCTAAAAGAGATTTTCAAAAATAGTGTTTAATATGGAGAATGGTTAGTTCACCTTATCAATGTGTTGGCTTGAAAATCAATTGTCCCCACAAATCTAAAAGTGATGGAGTTTTAAAAGTATTAACAATACTAAATACTAAATCAATAGAAGTTATATGCACTATCACTCATTGGGTGTCTTTATGAATTTTTGAAGCTCCTACTTCTACAATAACAGTTGAGGTTTGTAATTTTGAAATAATGGAAGAAAAACATTTATACACAGCGAGACAATGCTACAGACGAGTGGTTCTCGATGTTATGAGGAGAACCCAGTGTCTGTAGAAGACTCAAGCTGGCGATGGTTGTTCATGGGTGAATGCTGAAGTTGGAGGCCGAGAATTTTTTGATCCAGATCCTCAACTTTGGACTTGATGGCGGCAAGTTCTTCTTCCATTTGTTTATTTGCTCCGACGTGGGTGACAACCATAACTTTTTTTTTTTTTTTTTTGTTCCACGCAATGGGTAGAAAAACAAAAATGGAGAGGGTTTTAGAAAAGAACATTTTTATTTGGGAAAAATTTGGGGGGGTAATTGGGGTTTTTGGGGTTTTGAACACTTTTTTAGGTACAAGAAGTAGAAATGGGAATTTCAGAGGTGGGATGAAAGAATTGGAAAATTTGGTAGAGAGGGACAATAAAGCAGAAATTGAAAACAAACAACGTGGAAACATTTGAAGGCGATTGGGTGAGAATCAGAGAAGTTATGACAAATTCTAAAAATTGACAAATGTGGAATTTCAGCCTTGAGGAAGTGAAATTGGGGATAATGGCCTCAATGAAGGAATATGCAGAATGGTATCATGGGGGTGACAGTGAAATTTCAAGGAAAACAAAGCTAAATCAAGGAAGATATGGCTAAAAATAGAAATTTATATTGATCTGTGGCGGTGCTAGAAGCTGTGTTTTATCAATAGGAAATGGAGTAAATGGTCTGTGACAATTCTGAAATTTTGCATGTTATCAACTGTAAATAGAGATGGACCCCAGGTATATTCAGCTTCCTATTGGTTCAAAGGTAGTCACTCGGCCACCAAGGCTGTCTCAGGCTTGAGTATTGGGGCAGTACCCCTCACTTCACGGCACAGATAAAACTGCTAACTGCTTGGGAAAAAATGACAGCTCTTTGGTTTTTCTCACGGATGGGAATTTAGTCAATCTAGTGGGGTCGTTGCCCTTTTCACTTGGTAGGTCCTCTCAATGGCCAGCTACTTCGGGGTTCCTGTGGTACTCCTCACAATGAGTTTTAGGGCTACGCCCAAGTACTTCCCATAGTTAAGTGGATAGGGTTTAATCCCTAATCCGGATGAATAATATTGATGCAAGAAGAAGAAGAACTGCAAGGTGCACAGATCCACGAACCACGACCAAAAAAAAAAAATTCTCGAAATGCCACCCAACGAGCCCAAGAAAGTGCTCTGATACCAAATGTGGAGAACCTCTTGCAATGAACAATCAAAATGCATGATATAACAGAAATATTGGAGCACAAAAGAGATTTTATTAATCACGGGCCACTTCGAGGGGGTAACCTCCTTTGAGCAAGCTCAATACAAAATAACTCTTCGATGCTTTCATTAGCCTCAACACATACTTATATACTAATTCTAATCTAAACAACTCAGTACTCCACATGAATATGGGATAATGCAACCTATTAACTAGACGACTTAACAACTATTACTTACTCCCCATGAATGTGGAATAATACATCATACTAATGGGACGACTTACAAAGCATGTGCGTCCGACAAAATATACCGACAAAATAAAGAGGGGGGCTGACACAGGTTCTTAACATACTCTTTGTATGATACATTGATTATACCTCTAACTTACCTTTGAGATTGAGTCTCATCATCATCGTTGTTGCTCTCATCTTCCTTGGACTTGTGCATCTACATCTTCTTTGCACTTGTGCATCTATTGCAAAGAAGATTCCCTTAATAAATGATGATGAACATATTTCCCTAATCATGTGATTGGTTTATCTTCATGTTTTTCAATATTTTTAATTTCTCTAAAAAACACATCACAATTATAAATAGTCATCCTTGTGACCAAAATTTGTATTCTTTAAACCAATAAAAACTTATTTTCCTTCTTTGTTTTCAGCCTTGCTCCTTTTTCTCATTGGGAACATTCACATAGTCATCCTTGTGACTAAAATTTGTATCCTTTAAACCAATAAAAACGTATTTCCCTTCTTTGTTTTCAGCCTTGCTCCTTTTTCTCATTGGGAACATTCACATAAACATCATAGTAAAAAAAAGTAAGATGTTCAATAAAGGGTTTCTTTCCCGTCCATACCTCATACAAAAACATTTAGGGGCTATATTTCACCCATGGGATAATTTTCCATTTTTTTCGTAAAACATATTCACTAATATCCATTTTTTTCTAAAATGGTTTTCCCAAATTTTATAGGATACAAATATTTTACTCTAAAGAACACCCAAGCTTTCTAGAAACTATATAAAATCCTTAAAGTTTCAACATTTTTACAATTTAATATCATCAAAGATATTATGGTTGGCATTTTAAGAATTAGTAAGATCCTCCAAGGTTTCTACAATTTAATATAAATATGGATCATTAAACCCCCCCACCCCCCGCCCCCCCATGTCTCTTGAGGAGTCTTATCAACTAGTGTTTGATATAGGTGCTCAGTTGATTAGATAATATGTACTACTTATTTACAACATTGAGCATACCTCTTTATTTTTCCATTAGCCTCCCATTCATCCTTTTCGCAAGTTCATTTTACTAAGGTGTATGGAGTTGTTTTTTACCATGCTATTCCACACTGCATATAGAACCAATATTTCTCATGGAACTATCCTCCATTATCTGTCCTAAACACTTCTATTTTCTTCTTTGTCTGGTTTTCTTTAAGAGGCTTAAGCTCTTTGAATTTACCGAAAACCTTATATTTAGTGTGTAGGAAACAAAACAATGTTTTTTTTTGGTGATATAATTTATAAATTTGACATAATACTATGTATCAACTCTAGGATCCCTTTTTCTCTTGTAGAACCAAATGGGAAACTCACCCTATTTTGTTTACTATATACACAATGTTCACAAAAATCAAAATCAAAAGAACAATAAGAGATACCCTCAGTTATACATTTGTTATGTAAATCGTGAAGGCCCTTTGCTTCAGTATGTCCCATTCTCTAATGCTAGAGAATTTCCTTCTCTACCAGAAGGATAGTTATGTCAATTTTATTATGAAGAACAATGGTACTATGACACCCATCAATAATAGCTATTCATGTTAGTTTTTACAAGATTATAGCAGTATATCTTAGTTGCAAATAAACAAAGGATCTCTAGAATAAATACAAAGCACAAAAACAAATAACATGTGAATTTATCCTAGGCAACCCAATCGAGAAAAACCTAACAAACCTTCGTATAGAGATAATAATCTTCTGAGAACATAGAGAGAGAGAGAGAGAGAGAGAGAGAGAGAGAGAGAGAGAGAGAGAGAGAGAGAACTTCCCTCACATATATAACCCCAGAAAACACTCTCCTAGACTGTTGTAGTGCACCTTTTCTCTCTTAGTGTAGTCTTGTGAATGTGTGAAATAATGAGAAGGGGTGCCTCCTATTTATACTGATTTTCCTAGTAGAAAATCACTGGGGTTGACGTGCTAGTTTGATTGTGGTTGACCTGCCTTGGGGAAATACAAATTATTTTTATTTTTATTATTTTTCTTTTATGAGCTTTCCCCATGGTTTACATTTAATATGTCTAGGGTTTACATGAGTAGTTACATTTGTATAATATCTTGTAGGAGTTACAATAATAATATATTTTGAAGTTGCACGAGTTCCAATACTCCCTCTCAACGAGGAAGGTAATCTTAAGATATGGTAAACATCAACATTATGAACAACTGGGCCTCTTATGTACATCTCATTTGTCTTAGTCATCTCTATACATACTAAAGGTCATCATCATTATCTTTTTCCGTCAAGAGGATTCATCAAGGTATCATATGTTTGTCTCTACCTGAGAACTTGGACATGCTTCACACAACCATCTACTATCATTTCATCTCAAGTGATGGTGGGAATTTTCCTACACCAAGTTGATAACCTGGGCTAATAGAGGTCACCAGTGTACATGACCATCCACAACTTGTTACTAACAGCTAAAGGTTAGCAATAAAAGATACAGTCAAGTGATCAGTATTACAAAATCTCAATTATGTTAACTCAGCAGTTCCCTTTTGTAACAAGAATAAGGTTTACTTGCGTATTGTTTTATTTCATTTTACTGATGAGTTTCTTCATGTCAAGTAGGTGGAATCTAACTTTTGAATCCGGGGCTTACTTATCATTTACGCTAACGCAGAATATTATTGGTTCTTACAGTTTTACAGGTATGATCGAACGAATAACATTTTAAAATTCATAAAGTATCCAACAGTGTTTTATTTTCAATTATAAAGCTTAGTAATTAAGCTGTGAAATTCCAAACAACTTCTGTGAGGTAAAACCGTTTGGCTTCCTTCAATTTTTCTTGTAACATAGATCAGATGTACGTAGCAACAATAAGATATGTTTTTTGGCTCTAAAATTATAATCTCAGTTGCAAAGCAACTTCTACTTTAGTGTGCATAACTTGCAATTTTATAATGATTGTTTTGTCAGTGTGTATACATTAACATATCATCTTATCTGTGTAACAACTGTTCGACATTTATCTTCTACGAGGACACTTACAGCCAATAAACTTCTTGACAAATTATAAGTTTGATTTGTGCAAACAAAAACCATAATGCCTTCTCACATGAAATCATTATTTTCCTATACTTCTTAAATTCACGTCGAACCATGTGGTTCTAATGATTCTAGACTCAAGTAGGATCATTCCTATTCAATTTCTTATTTTTCTATAATACTTCTATTGTATTAAGTTACTGTCTACAAACAGTGTTTTCTAAGATTGACGCTTTCGAAAAAGGTCGACTTTCTAGTTATTTTGTATAATTCTATAACCACTTTACTAACCAATAGACATGGTGAACCATTAGCAAATACCAAGTTGAGTCACAACCAAATTCTATCAAAGTTTCATCGCTCTGAACTATGTAAATGAATTTCATAAGTGTTCTTACAATACACTTTGCCAACTTCATAGTTTGCTACCATTTGATTTATTAGTTCTTATATGACTTATAAACATGCATAAACTATTTTGTGACCACATGGTCTTCTCCTAGCCAAGTGTTGGAGATATAGGAATCATTGTAACCCTAACCCTTTTCATTTATCCTCCGCAGTTCACGCTGGCCCTTGAGGCTGCTCTGTATGGTTTTCATGGCGGCCGTAAGTTCTCCTCTGTTCCAGTTGTCCTGAGTCTTGGGTTAGTGTTGCCTTTGCCTCTGGTATTCGATTTTAATGCCATTCTTGGTGACTATGAGTTCTCTCTCTGTAAGTTTTGTTGAGTTTAGTGTTTCCCTTGGCTTACTATCTGCTCAAGCTTCCTTTCGTCGTCCTTGTGGCTCACCTTTGCGTGATAAGTTTAGCATTTACAGGCTGGGTCTATATTTTGCAAAAGTTTGTTGGTGACAGTATTTCCACGAGACTGATCGACGTTTCATTTCACAGGTAAAAAAAATTTAGTAATAATTTAACTTGCAGCAGGTGTTTTTCTGTTATGATAGCATAAACAAATCTTAAGTTACTCATTTTTTGACCCTTGTATTTAAAACTCTTTGCAGGGGGCTTGAGACTACGTACATCCATGGTGGAGGAAGTATGCAGACTGTCTTCGAAAAGCCGTGGCTTTATACGGGTAAGCCCTGTGGTCAATATGTTGGGTTCTTACCCTACTTGTATCAGGGTGATCATTTGGAGTAACCCAGAGTTGGGGAAGCTTTTCTATGGCTTCCCCCGTAAGATCTCCCGAGAGAGTGTCCTTAGGTTTCAGGGTAGAACTAGTTCCTCCAGGTGTCTTTTGATACCTTTCTGCTAAGTTAGTGGTTGGGGTATTACGTCCCGTGTAAAAGTTAGTAGGAATTTCAATATGTTTTCCTATATTAACAAATCTACCCTGAAGATCTCTAAGTCTTCTCATGAAAAAACTTAAACTAACAAAAAACCTATGCTACTACTATTGTTGGATTTGGGGGCGCCTTTTATAACAGATGCGTGGGTTCTTACCTCTCACCTTACCGCTCCCCTACCACCAGCCTATTACTAAACTTCATAAAGAATTCTATATATTCTACCTTACAGAACAACTCCCCAAAAACAATGCCAAAATGTTGGGTGTTATATCGTCTAGATTATTTCACCTAATATTTAATTATCGACCGGGGTTGGTAGTCTTAGAGTTGACAAAAAATATATGCGAAGGTAGAGGGATTCCTATGGTGTCATGGAAATATTTTAACAAACAAAAGATTGAAAGATCTTTCAAACTGAAAAATCGAGTCAAACTCCTAAGAATTCAACTATTAAGGTAATTGAACCAAAACAGAATACTAAATCACAATACCAAAAATACACTATTCCACTCTATAAACAGTTACTAAAGAATAAAGATATATACACTACTACTTCTATACAAGAAAAACTACTCTTTCTAGTAAGATTTATTGAATAGTTTCAAGAACTAATTATGCAAAGAAAGTGTATATTGGAAACATAGGTACAACAACTAGATTGATAATTTATTTTATAAGCAAATAACTTTAGATTGAAAAATGATACTATCAACAACTAACTTTTCAAGTGAAATACTAGGATGAAAGGAAGACCTCACTTATAAATAAGTAGAAAACTTAATAAAGAAACAAGTAGAAAACTTAATAAAAATAACTTAATAAGAGAATCAAGTAGAAAACTTAATAGGAATAACTTTGAATTCTATCCTACAAGTCTCTTTCGGTAACCACACAGTGAAAAATGAACAATCTACAAAATACTAGTATATTTTCCTAAGGATAACACATCTAATACTAAGTTTTACATGCAAATGGATGAATCAATCCAAAGGCATAATCACAAAACAATACAATAGTAAAAGAAATAAGAAATAAACACAAGAAACAAAACACAACATAGCTCAAAACATGTTCAAGGTGAAAAGAGGTAGGGATAAGGATAAAAATTTAATAAATAACCTAAAACAATATAACTTTTAGCCTTAATGTTAAATAGGACTGCCGTCTAACTATTACAGTCAAAGCATACTTGAAATACTAAAGAAACGGAGCTTAAAATAAGTTCGAAACACATTAAAAACACTAAAAACAAAACTACGAACTAGATGACAAACGAAACTGTAGGTCTGAAAGGGGTGTCTGAATAACAGTTTAAATAGGTTGTCCGAATGACATTCTGCACAATTAAAATAACAAAAAATAACCTAAATGATCTAATCTTCAACTGAATTTGTGCACATGTAAATACAATGCATAGAGGCAGTAAATAAACCTACTTATTAATCAAATTTGAGAGCGAAATAATCTTAAACTAATTCATAAACATAAAGCAATCATTAAGAAACAAACTAAAATTTAAATAAACTTATAATAGAAAGGGAAATGAACATAATTGAATCTATTTTAACTTGATAAAAGCAATCTATTCTATATACTTGCAAATACAAAACTAAATAGTAAAACTAGAAATGAAATGACTGAAAGAAAATTAAAAGCAATCTATGCGCGCAACTAGCTATTTAACTTCGTAAATAAAAACTATACTAATGAAATACATGAAGCAATGAATTAAATGTTTACAGTAATTTAACAACAGAAAGAAACTAGAAATTAAACTAACTACAAAAGAAAAGGTGACGAAACTACACAAGAAAAGAAACCTCTAGTTGATGAGGGGCCCTCTCAGTAATCGGGGGTGATGCCTCGCTAATGCTTACTCGAACGCAATCATAAATAGCAGAACATACAACTTCTATTAAAAATATGGAATAGAATTACAATGTACTTAAGAACGACGAATCGCATGCATAAACTAGTTAAACTTCTAGCTAACTGATCTCTCACATAGAGACTGATATATATATTGTTTACAGAGATGAGCAAGTCGACCCTTTAGTGGTCGACTGCTCTCTAAATTTAGTCAACCATTATGACCATTAACTGATCAAACGCCAATGCACAACATTCTCCTTCTCCTTCGCACGTCGGCTCTCTTCATCGCGTGATGTGGCATACAAGCTCCTTCTTTAGCATAGCTGGTGGAGTGGTATCATGCAAAGGAGATCACACTGGTGAGTCTTCTAGAATGAGAATCGTGCTATCATCCAAACACGTGCACTGGTGGTGTGGTGTCGAGCAAAGTCAGTGTGATGGCGAGTCTTCTAAAACGAGAGCTTCTTCATCATCTACACGCATGGACAACAAGTAGTTTGCAGACCGTTCCAATGTTTTAATCCCTGTAGTTTGTTATCAACAGCGCACAGTCTGGTTAGCGATCTGGACGGTAAGCTAGACAGTGAGTTGGATATGCTCTACGCATATCTAGCTGAACGTGTGTCTGTTTGTTAACTTTTCCAAAGACTATACAACCTGCAAACAAATATACATATAAATTAATATATCAAATGCGCTTCAAACAATGTCAATTTTAATCAGTAAAATTGTAAAATGATAATAATAAATAGATTTTATGTAAACCTTAAATTCATTCATACCTCGGGTTGAATAGTGAGCTGCATGACAAAAAATATGCAAAAAGATGACAAAACATGTGTTTAAATGCGTAATTTAACTGCCAAAAATGATAACAAATATGGGATCAATAGGTGGTATGCCCCATCTAACCCCTATAATACTGTAAAATTCCTCAATGCCCTCCTCAAAGGATGGAAATGGCGTGGCATGGAGGATTCCTTCCTCTGATGAAAGAAGACCACGGAGAGTAAGGACCCATTGACTGAAGGGCCATAAGGGTACATGAAGAGGTCGCAACTGAAGACTAGTGTCTTGTGGCTGAAGTAGAGGACACTAGAGCATGCAGGAATGGAATGGAGCCATGAGACCCAATAGTCAACCTTTAGGGGCCCCATACACCAATGCTGAGGTTAAAAACCTCTTTAACGGGAATTCATCAATGTCATTAAGCCATAGTACCCTTAAAGGAGGACTAGAGTATCCAGCCATGACCAGCATCACTAAATAACACCCCTCCTCGTCGAAAAATTTGGTCCTCTCTCCCTGGGGTACACCTAAAGGTGCGTTAGGTACAAGTGCGGTGTAACACTGAATCCTATTTCAGGAAGAGTGCTCTTCCCGGGAGTGCTTGAGAACCTATGAATCTGCTGGTACCAATAGACCTACACACATAACAAATTCCCAAGATATCAAAATCATCTAGAAGCAGACACTTCCGTCTTGCCTTGTTCACAAAATGAGGGAAACAGACTAAGAACAATAAACTAACTAGACATGAAAAGAATTGAAATGCAATGCACAAAAATATGCCTAATGCAACTAAACCTACCTACTCTAAGCATGGTAATCAAAATAGGTTAAGTGAGATCATACCACCAATGTAACCATTTAAGTAAGCAATTCATACCTACCCTCTTACCTTTATCCTTTAGCGTAATCCGAGACAATACCTCATTGATGCTACATTGAGTTTGTACCAAGATCTTTATCTTGACAAGTGCAGGAAATTGAACCTTCTTAAGAACCTGGAAAACTTGAAGATGGTACCATGGAGAAGCATCACTTTGACAGGATTTGTTGATCCATTCTTCTAGCGGAATTATGTATGGGATACCTCCATCATACATATATTCATAAAATGTTTGCTTGAAACTCGCCCATGAATCCTGAACTTGGGAGACTATCCGTGGAGTTGAAATTTACAAATATTCATATCTGAGCCGCAACCTATCTCTACATTTACTCAATATTTTATTTGTACATACAACTATATTACTTATATTTTCCACAATCATGTTAGTAACCCCCATAATCTTTGAACTTTTGAAATTGTCCATAATATAATCCATACCTTCATGCTTCAAATGAAAAGATAAACAATAAATATTATGAGACCGAGGGATGAAATTCATACATTTCCACCTACCTTCCTCTGTCTTGTTGAGATGTATCATTAAGGGCATGTTGATGTAGGGTATAGCAAGCTGAACAACTTCTTCTATGCTTCTTGAGGGGCACAATTGAGAGTGATAACCTAGGCTCATCATATGTTGGACATATGCAAAAGCTTCCCCTATGCGACAAGCTTTCCTACTACTAGATGAGTATGATGGTGACATCATGGAAGAATCACCAGAGATACGAGGTTCAAAGTCCTCGAACTTTTCATCATAAGGGCCCATCTTCCTACAACAACTATCTGCAAAGTCTAGTGTTGTTCCATCTTCAATCATGGTGGAAAAATGGTTGAGCCACTCTTCTTCATTAACCTCATAAGGGAAACTAATGATCATATCTATTTCAACAGGGTCTTGATAAGTTATGTCTTCAACATCCCTGCTGGAGGTGACTGAGAGTTCCTCGTCCCAAATAGTGACAAGTTCTGGCTCTTCCTGAGTAACTTCATAAATCTTATCTTCCTTCCTGCAACACATGCAGACAATGCTACCTAGTCTTGAGGAATCATATAAAGGAGGACCCATAAATTTCCAATAACCATCATCCTCAGAATTCCTGTTATTATGTTCCTAGAGATCCAGTATGTCATCAAGAGTTTCTGTATGTTAGAAGGTAGAACTCGTCATATCTTCTTGTTCCTCATCTTCTTCAATTAGGACTTCTGGATCGTCACATATGGGACCATCATCTTATTCATCTACTTGGGGAGATTCATCCAGAGTGCTCAAGATATCATCAGTTAGACCCTGAACAATGGTTGCTTCAAACTTATCTTTTCTTTGGGCTTCCTTACTAAAAAAATCCTTTGCATGCTTAATATGAGGTATCCATTCGTCACGGTGCCCTGAATCCCAGTGGTTGCAAAATGTTTCCACCAATTCTGCAAATGATGATATCGTTCCTTTATCTAGGACCACGAACGAGGCAAGAGCCTCGCCTCCCAGGTGGAGGACAGATGATCACATGTAAACATATTCTTCTTCCTTAATACTATATTATGAAGCCATAGTCATAAAACATTCCACATGATGTGTGATATTATCATGGTCACCCTTGAAAGTATGCAAGAATGTCTCTGGTAACTCATTTGAGTATCCTGGGAATGCTGATAGATCAAGAGGAGCAAAACCAATTTCCATTTGTGTAGCAGTCGCATTATCAGAATCTTCAAACTCGAATGGAATACCATCTGTGGTTCCTTCCCTTGCATTGCCTTGAGTCTATATTTTTCCCAAGGTTTCTTCCCATATTTTGTCAATCATGGCCTTTCTTTCCTGTTCTTCTACATCGTAATCCCAATCCGTGTTGAATGCATCAATGAATTTCCCGAGAGAAGAAAATATTTGCGAGGAAAACCCTCATACCAATTTCTAACAAATAATTTGAATTCTAGGTGAAGAGACAACAGAAATAGCCTCATCCTGATGTCTTCATGCACGATGTTACTTTCCTGGATGAATCGCACAAATGCTTGCACATGGGATGCAACATGGTTCTGATACTGCTGTAACAATGGGAATAGTGCCTTCCCACCATATTTAATGGTGTACTTCTGTGAGAAACCTTGAACGCATGAGAATTCCACTATGTCTATCCACAATTCATAATTGGATGCCATTGTTGATGTATTTGTAACTTCGGAATGTATTCATCTATGTATCTTATGTATTATAACCCGATGTTTATTCCAGGATGTTTCTATTATGTATTTGAGTCATGTTGTCATGCCCCGATGTTCCGATCGGGAGGATCAATAATGTAAATAAGTCATGTCAAGTCATTGTTAAAGTCCCCATAGTTTCGGGGCACTAGGGTTATTATACACTCATAGAGATGTAGGCTCTAGTAAGTAATTGTTAATTTGGGCCGACATGATTGAGTGCACTTCAAGTGGACGGAAGAATATAAATAGAGAGTGAGAGCCTCTCTATTTATCACTTGTAACACACATCATTCAATCACTCAAGTGTGGCGCATAAGTGAGGAAGGAAATACACTGGGACTAGACAGAAGAAGAAGACTACCGCTTTGGGGCTTTTACTGTTTTGGTGCTGATTCTATCTGTGAGGAAGTTGCGGGGTTTTCTCCTTTATGGTTTCCCCGAGGAAAACTCTTTGTTTCTCTTGTCTCTTGTGATGTGCTTGTGTTTGATTGCTGTACTTGTTATTCTCTCAGTAAAGATCCTAACATAATGCTAGCTTAATGTTGAAAAACTAACAGCCATCTTGTCGGGCTTCCATGAATTTATAGAGTACTTCTTTTATTTTTCTTCGTTTGGAGTCGCCAAAAGAAACCTGCCAGGTTAGTTAAGCAAATCTCGCCAAATTAGTAAATAAAATAAGGGTGTACCTAATAGATGGGACGAGATGAGCTCTTTCTGGAGTTGTCAGGTAAGCCTGCAGGTTAGTCCTTAAAAAATGTAAGCAATCATATATAATTAGTACTTCAAGACTTAGCAAAGTGTAAAGCCTTGTCGGGCTTTCTTTATGGAGTCACGAGGTAAGATATGCAATATTTGTCCTCAATATAATTTTCAAAATACCCAGAAATACTTGCCTCAATTTTCTTACTAAATGTCGTTCTTTCCAGGGTGTGAATGAATAAGGATCAACTACTTCAAATTTGAAATGGCCCTCAGCAACAGCGCCAAAATGTTACCGGTTGAAATGGCAGGTACTGCCGTCGATAAACATATACAAGACAAGTGACCACTATCACCTTAGTCACTGATCCCTAACTTCTTCGGAAGTCAAAAACTCCTAGGGGAGAGCCCTGCTTGACCCTGCAAAAGACACTTAAGTCCCACATATATCTCGAATGTTTAAGGTTAGAGACCAGTGCCTTATCGGAGTCCAATATGAAAATAGAGGAAATATACAGATATTGCAAACTTTGTAAACAAGCGATATCCACGATGTATCCACAATATAAAAGAAATTATTGATCAAGCATAAGCATTCATCATCACACAAATATTGATCAAGCATAAGCATTCATCATCACAAACATATAGTAGCATGCGTAATTATGTCAACAAAACATCGTATTATATGCAAGTATATTTCACTTACCAAGCAGGTATGGACCAAACAAAAACCGAATATGTACTCAATCAGTGTAGAAGATTAATATATCTACCTATCAATATTTAATGAGGTGATCAAAAGTAGCATCAATAGTGATGTTGGAAAGTGATTTGGTAGTGTGTAATTAAGGTGAATATTATTTATATATAGAATGTGATCTTTCACTGAATGGATATTGATATTGATATAAGACTGAAGATCTTTAATTAATATGATGATCAAAAGTTACCATCAATAGTGGTTGGAAGGTGACATCAATAGTGGTTGGAAGGTGATTTGGTAATTTGCAATTAATGTGAATATTATTAATATACGAGTGTCCTTTATTCTATGGCAATGATAACCAGAGTTTATAAGAATTTTTTGTTGTGATGACAAAGCAAATTTCAAGTTTTTGTGTGAAGTAGGATATATGGTAATGATAACAAGAGTTTTTGTTTTCACAAAAGTCTTATCATTTTTTGTGATGACGATGACATGGACATTTCAAGTTTTTGTGTGAAGTAGGATATATGGTAATGATAACAAGAGTTTTTGTTTTCACAAAAGTCTTATCATTTTTTGTGATGACGATGACATGGACATTTCAAGTTTTTGTGTGAAGTAGGATATTGCACATGCACATTTCAATATGGTTAAAAAGTGGTTTGGTAGAGTTTAATTAATATGAATATTAATGATGCAGAGTAGTCCTTTACCCTCTATTCTATGGTAAAGATAAAGATATACAGAGTTGTTCTCTTATATAATGAACCTTGCCTGAAAGCAGTTCTGAATGAGAAGATCACAAGGGGATGAAGTTCTATGTTTGTTTTTGTTTTTCCAAGTCACATAGTCTTCATTAACTAGCCTCTGCCATATTCTGCAAGATTTTCTGTGTATTAAGCAACCATCAAGAAAGAAAACGGGATTTTATATCAACACATATCTCAAAAGCTCAAGAGAGGCTGCTGCCGAGATTTTATATCAACACATATCTCAAAAGCTCAAGAGAGTCTGCTGCCGAGGTTTGAGGAACATTAGTCGGATAATTATTATTATTGTTTAGTCTTAGGAGAGGAGAACATGTATATGTCTATGATGAATATATGTTAGCCCTGATCAGGGCGTGTTTTCTCTTTTTTTTTATTATCTAATATAAATGAGGATGTTCTTTCATTTAAATTATTTCTAATCTGGAACCAGCTTGACTCTGATCGTTACATCAATTGGAACATATAACTAATGGAGTTTTACAAGGATATTCTGAACTAAAGTTGGATTATCCGCTAATTGATATTTGTGGCGAAGACTGGAAGAAGGTTAGAGAACTTTTTCATGATTATGGTATCATTGACGATGTTTTTTCTTATTTGTTAGAGACTAAGATTAAGGCTGATAGATACTAAATGAACTTAAGATTTCTTATTTGTTAGAGACTAAGATTAAGGCTGATAGATACTAAATGAACTTAAGATTAGATTAGTTCGAGAAACTAATTTGAGGTATTAGATAAACTAGCATATTCACATAGTTTGTGGCTGGAGTAGGTCAATAGAGATCAAATGGTTGAAAGATAGTTATGAAATGGAAAACAATTTGGAAATATTTTTTTATTGGTCATATTATTTTAGTTAAACTGGTTCAAGTGTGAGTTATCTACACCTAGCTACATGTTATCATCCTCATTTATCAACTATTTCACGGAAAAAAGCGAAGTGCTGTTCAGACTAGTATGGGGGAGATCGTGTCAGGTTAGGCACGTTATGCTAGCTGACATGAATAAAAATATTAAAACATTAAAAATTAAAAATCTAAATTATTATGGACTTGATTTTAAAAAAAAATAGCATAGACCCATTTAAAACCCACGTACAAAAGGGATCCAAATGGTAAAAAATGTACACCTCAAGAAATTGGATTCCTCTCCGGGTTTTAAATTGATCTATGCTAGTTTATCCCAAATTCTTCTAGTTATCTGTCATAAAGTGTTGGTTATCCATGATGAGTAATCTATGCATTGCTACCAGTTAGCTAGCAATCAATTATTTTTTATATTCTTTTTTTATAATTGTTTATTTAGAATTTTGAACCACTGCCATATAATCAATCTGGACAGTACATTTATCTCATCCTTGTCAATAGATAGAAAAACATAAGCCATAGTCTACCCCAAATCTCAAAAAGTCTATTAACATAATTAAAAAAATTTAACCAAAATAGATT
>LPNX010957233.1:0-15000 GCA_001517045.1 Pseudotsuga menziesii
AGCAATCCCTTCAGAAAGTGAAGATATCTTGGGCTGCAAATACCAACCAGCCCCTTTACTGGCCTCCAGAGCCCACCAAACTTGACCCTGCTCTCGCACCATCTCTCTCACCTCATTGAAGAGATTCGCATCATCAAGAGTCCCTTCAACAGTGAAGGAATACAGATCCAAAAACCTCACGGAATAGCAGTCCCTTCATTATTTTATCTCCAAAACGAATGAATACCCCTTTTCTCATCCAAAAAAGCAATCAGAAGATATATCAGGTATGTGTCCACCCTAAGGAAGCCAGTGAGAAAATGGATGGTTCCCGCGAGCGCCATTATTTTAGTCAAGTCATTCAAATGGGTGCATATACCTATATTTCTTGTGAATTCACATTGAGATCGATTCACCTCCAAGCCCAATGTTCACCTAAAATACATGTATTCTCAATGAATTTAATAATAAAAAATGTGTGTTAAGGTTCCCTTACCAATATTGTCAAAGAGTAATAATGTGTTGCTTTCACTCACATTTATTGCCTTTCCTTGGCCTCATGCTACCCAAATTCATCTTCAAAGTGTTGATTGTATAATGGAAATTGTTGCTTGACTACTACTCAATAGAAAGAACATATTTGAAGAAACAAACAACATTCTTATGGATAAATATGGAGACCACATTTACAAGCCATTCCTTAGGTGATATTAGTTAGTTTATCTCATTTCCATTGGATTAATAAAGCATTTGTTCACTCTCTCTCCCTCGCCCAATTGTCATTTAAATTCATATTTTGAATGGTATGTTAGTTAGTATGCATGCATAAAGGTTAGGATGCTATATTAGTTAGTATGCATGCATAAAGGTTTGTATTCTTATCTTTTTCATTATTTATACATATCTCCTAATGATTGAGTGAGATTGACTTTTGGTACACACAAAGAAAATACATTAGTGACACAAATGATAATTTCCATACTAATATAAAGTTTACATAAAGTTTAACCAATTGATTTTTTAAAACATATAATATGTCATAACTTTGTCGGTTCCCTCACGGGTTTATAGGAGAAAACAACAATGAGCCAAGAAAGTTGAAACCATAGAAAAGAATAACAGTTTCACCAACTATAGAATAGAAACTATTAGAACCAAATTTATACATATTGCATTCCAATTAGGATTGGCATGAAACATCATTTTACAATACTATGGGACCAACTAGCACTTGCAATTGATCATGAGCCGTCACTTAAGCGACGCTTGCTAGGCTAGCCGTCGCTTAAGCGACGCTTATGAGCCTAGCCGTCGCTTAAGCGACGCTTATGAGCCTAGCCGTCGCTTAAGCGACGCGTATGACCATAATTTTAAAAAAAAATTGAACTTTGTGCTTGCTTGGTAGGTTGAAAAGAAAAAATCCACGCGCCGTCGGAAGTAACTGTCGCATTTTGCATCAAAATGTAGTAGTGGTAGCTCTTTGGCGGTCGACATCGTGGGGGCACTGTCTTTATATTTACAAACAATGCAATAAAATTAGTGTATAATATACAAAACATATATTTAAAATGATAAAAGAAATTGTGAACACATTATCAGTACTATTACAAGAAGTACATTATGTAATGAATAACATCTTACCAAGGGATGATATTCATACCCCCTTTCAACATGCTTCTTCTCCTTATAATGGTTTTCAGCTGTTTTTCTTAAAACTCTTCTAGTTTGCAAACCTCTCCAATCATTGCAAGGGAAATAACACTTTCCATCACCCTCCGCCTCCAATGCTTCCTTAATCTCAGCATACCTCGTATTGCTTTCTTCCGAGGTATATTTATTTGACATTCCGATAGCCTATAAGAACAAAAATAACTCATTAATCAATATATAACGTATTAAATTGAATAGAGTATATATATATATATATATATATATATATATATATATATATATATATTAAAAGAGACCAAAAATTAAAGGAGGTGATTAGAGGATTATCTAATCACGTGTAGAGGACTTATATATATATATATAAAGAGACCAAAAATTAAAGGAGGTGATTAGAGGATTATCTAATCACGTGTAGAGGACTGCCTAAGTAATTCCCTTGGATTATTACATGTTGTTCCAATAGGTATTGCCGTATGGTGGGTAATGGCTATTCACTCTAAATAACATGAATTTATATATTTCCTTAAAAAGGGGGCTAAGGAATTGTGTTATGATGTCACAAATTAGGAGTTTACATATTATTTCAATGCATACATTGGTATATTAATAGATATGGTGTTTCCTTATAAAGTAATGAATTGCTATGTAAATGTCCAAGCAGGTTAGTATGTTGGGTTAAGTGTATTTGTGAAAGGATTTGTTACACCATTTTGACAAGTGGTAATACCCATAGGATAATGAGTGGTTAATTGGTTCCCTACATTGGTTTTATAATTATTAATTGCAAGAAAGTATACATTATGGTTCCAATGGATCTAATGTAGAATAAATTGAGGGGTCGGTAATATTGTTCATGAATATGTTCATTATACTAGAGATTAAAAGGTTTCAACACATTGACATGATATTGTCAAATGGGATTATGAATATAGATGTAGACCCTCAAAGTTTCAAAGGATTTTCAAATGGGATTATGGATATAGATGATAATGTCGATATTGTCAAATGACTAACAAAGTTTGAAAGAATACACCATTGTGGTCTCATTGGTTATCTATGAGGGGGCTATTTAAATCTAATTAGAATGTGTACTTGAAATCTACGATTGTGGTCATGATATTAACATTTTAACACAAACCACCATTTAAAAAATTACATTTTGACACAAAAACCCCAAACTATATAAACATTTTCTCCATAGCATTCAAGCCTCATTTGGAACATAAAGGGTGCAACCACAAAAAATACCAGTGCATTGTAGTCAAAATAACCTGGAAAATAAAGGAGATAGAAAATTCGATGTGTCAAACCAGTACTAGACTCTTGAAATCGTAGAACAAAAAACCAATAGAAAGATCACTAGAACTCTAGAAAATGATTGTGAAAATATGACTTCAGAACATGTATTTATAGATAAATGAGGGTCGCAGTTCCAGAAAAAATGCACAACGATCAAATTTCAAAAAAACAAAAAGTCAATGACCGTTAAAAAAAGAAAAAGAAAAAGAAATTTTTTTCCCTCTATGTTCATCACTTTAGTGATGAATGTAATATACGTTGCAATAGTGACGAACTTCCATCTCTATAGTGACGTTTTGGACTATGCGTCTCTATAGCGATGATCATCGTGGACATTTTCATTTTTTTTCAAAATTTGAAACTGTTTTTCCATGAAAAAATCGATTTTAACTTATTCATGCAAAAAATTCATGGGACTTTTGAGCCATATGTAGTAGTGAAACCATAGTCATGCAGGGGAATCTAAAGTCCGCACATGAAATATCAACCCACAGTCACGCTGGGGAAAATCCACAGGTAGAGCCATGGTCATGCTAACGGGTGGTCACATGGAACAGAGCCACGTGAATGGAGTCACACTTAGTAGACCACGCCGATGTCACATGGAGGAATCATGCAGAGGGGTTTTTTGGAGGAAGTATGAGGAGGAAGAAATCATGTTGAGATAGAGATGCAGAGGGAGAAGCAACTATGGGTTGCGCTGAAGGAACCCATCACACTGAGCACACAGAGTAGAGGTGAGCCACGAGAATATATCATTAGAGATAAGATGAGGGATAGCCCAACAAAGAATCCAGAGGAATTATATACGTATGTAAATTTTACATTAAACCTTAATTTGTAAACTCGATATTCCTTAAGATAGAGTATCAAAAGTTTGAACATTAATAAAATGGTCCAACTAGTAAAAAATCGTAAACATAACCAATGGTCCAAAATAAAAAGAAAGGTTCAATGATCATAAAGTAAAATCATATAAAAGGGGTCCAAAAGTTTTATTAATAAAACCATAAAATGTTTTTTTAATAAAACCATAAAGTAGAAAATATGACTTAGGATCATAACCCATAAGGTAAGAGTCAAAGGTGCACACATAATAAGAGTGCTAGGACCAAGTAAGATAATGAACCATGAGTCAACCGAGGGGTTCACAATAAAACAATACATACCCACAGGATAACATGAACCATAAAATGTGGAAAAACAACTCTTTTATAGGACCAACAAGATCAATAATTATTTTCTCTCTCTCAAGGTACATTGTTTTATATATTTTTGTCATCACTATATAAGGGGAAGATCCAAACTGGATGGTACGATATTTATTTGGTACTCAATACTGCTCCTAAGGGTTAGGTGCTAGTGGAATCATCAAGTGGTGGCCATTCCCCTAAGAAACAACCTAGCAGTAACTGATTAGGAGAGAGGACATCACACACCGTTATCTTGGTTAACTAACCAAGATCCCCCATTATTTAAAGAATGTCTCTCAATCCTAGGATGAGTTTCAATCCTAGACTAAATCAAATTCCTAGTAACTGACCAGATGCCTCCATTCTCCCCAGAGAATGGCCCTCGGTATTAAGCCAAGCTTCAGTCCTAGACTAATTCAAATTCCTTGTAACTGACCAAGTGCCTCCATTCTCATTGAGAATGTCCCTCAGTACTAAGCTAAACTTCAGTTCTATCCCCTAAAGTGTAGACCACTTGGCAACTGTGCACTTGTTAAGGTGTACAGGTTGTTAAGCATGTCAAGGGTTCAAACCTCGTTGCAGCCTGATATGTGTTGTGGGGGTCAGCATATTCTCCTGGAGGTTATACTGGTAGCGGTCGGAATCGACCCTGTGTCACAGGAGTATGAAACCAGCTAGTTTTTTATTACTCCAGATACAAAAAAAAAAATCTAAACTTCAGTTCTAGACTGAATCAAATTCCTGGTAACTAACTAGGTGCATCCATCCTCCTAGAGAATGGACATCAGTACTAACCTGATTTTCAATCTGAAACTGAAAGTTGATCAACCACCTACAGGACCTACTTGGTCCCAGGCCTTGGATCAAACCTGGTCTCAGACCAGGAATTTTTTTTCATCTACCTATAGGATCTACTTGGAAATCGTGTCCCTAGTCCCATGCCAAAATACCCTAGAGGCACATAGGGTCCCTAACCACATGCGAGGGGATTTCCCATGACATCGATCTGTTTTTTCCTAGACCAAGAACCCCAGGAGACTACTTGGGGCCCTAGGGTATTACTCTGCCCTAGTTAACTGACTAGGGTACCATTCTCCCTGAGAATGGATCTCACAACTCCACTAAATTTAACATGAATGTACATCATTTGTTAAGATATTAAACTTGCATAGGAAAACAACTTAACACTAGGAAAATACTTTAAAGAAATGCACCAGATCTAAACATTTAATTAGAAAATTGTGTACATACATGGAAATGATGAGTAGAAGTAATTGGTGACATGCAACATTTATTTAATAGGAAGAATGATGCAAGAGAAATTATCAAGTCTACAAGTGATCCATGACTGCTCTCAAAAAGTAGCTCATGTAATCATAACAATAGGACTATCATATCTGTTGTTTCCTTTCATTCTCAACATGTTGCTACAGTAGACCACTTCACCACTAAACAATGGCTAGACTGTCCACTAGAGCTATCTTCTTCACACATATTTGAAAGCAATGAGTAACCTGAACATATGCTATTATGATTGTGTGTTATTATCATACACCAAGGAGCAACTCAGCCCTCACTAGAACTTAACTTGATATATTTGCAACACTTTCCTATTTTCCAAATGTCCCCATCAATAGAAAAAAATATAAACTTAAGCCAAGTAACAAAGAACTAGAAATGTAGTAGAATGTCAACACTCAACCTTTTAAAAAGAGAAGAAACCCCAAGGAGAAACTGTTAGCCAACAATTTTCCATGTAGGAGAAACAAACCATCTATACTACCCCTAACAAATGAAGTTAGAATTAAAGACATCCCATGGGTCCCAAATTACATTCATTGGCTGAAAACTCTTTTAGGAGGATTATTCCATGCTTTGAGGCCCTATGCATAGTCAAGAAACCATAGAAACAATGTTATTATCTTAAAACCCTAGTTTTTAGATTTGAAGCTTACCATAGTTCTATAGGAACATCCTTGGTGACCTAAATCTCAACATCTATCCAATATGTTAATCATGGAAATTTCCTTCCCTAAGGCATGTGCCATGATCTATGGATTTATATATGAACTGCAAGTCATATTCGTAATTTTTCAATAGATTTAGGGTTTTATGCAGAATAATAAAAATCCAATATACTTTATTTCAAAATTTTCATTTAATAGACAAGTACTGAAACTAAACAGTAATAAAACATAATTTCATATCTTTCAACTTTCCCTTTTTACACTACCAGTTAGGTCACCATGTTAAAGTAATATTCAGTCCTTTAACACTACCAGTTAGGTCACTGTGTTAAAGTAATATTTAGTAACATGTCATCAGAAAATAAAATAAACAAATTGTTTATTTAGAAATAGAAGAGATATGTGAGGAAACTTACCTGTGTGCAAAACCCTTCCTTTAAAATACTTAGAAAATTTACTTTCAAAAAAGACTGAACCTCTCAGAGGTTAGTCAACACTAGGAATTAAGTGACCCTAATAAAGGGTTAGTACAAACCTAAGAGAGAGAGATGACTGGGTTGAGTCAAACAGGAGTGGTAAAAGACAGTAAAAAAACATATAAGTAGTACCAAAACTCAAGACAAGAGGTCTGGTCAATAAAGTTAGTACAAGAAATATTTAAACAGAGAACGCAGAAAAAACTGATGAGACTTAATAAAAAGGAAAAAACCTCAATGAGGTCTCATTATAAAATAAAACAATTCAAAACAATTCTCAGTAAACTGGATCATATTTAGTGTACATAGAGCGGATCTCAACAACTATGACCTCAAAGAAATACTCATATCAGATCTAAAACAAAATGGTTGATCACCATTAGTTTCTAATCATATCCCGGGGATGATGACCTCCACCAAAAAAGTCTTTCGGACCTCACAGTCTACAAAATAAACACAACCAGAAAGTAACTGAGTCTAGGGTCACATGTTTAGAGTCTAGCAGAAGTCAAAGATATTGTAGCTCGTGAATAAAATATCAAACCTAAAACATAGCAGATCAGTTCTCAACATAGAAGGAGCGAGCTTGAAGAAGTCAGATCAAAACTCAAGTAGGTAGACTGAACCTTGCAAATGACATATCTGAGCATAAATACTAATTTAAGGCTAATTAACCATAAATAAGTTTGTGAGTGGAGGAAATGAGTTATAGTTACCATCCAAACTACTATATCTCAATATTGGGTCAAAGACTTCACTTTAAAGGACAATTGAGGAATTAAATGTGAATGCCACATTTTCACATGTGAAGTATATATCTTGAATTCTATAGAATGCAAAGTATTGTTTCTTACCCAACTAGCAAGTTTCTTTGATTCTTGGTGATTTTCTTGTTGTTGATATATCGAAACAAGTTACTTCTTGCTGTTGAGATATCAATCCCACCTCATTTTTTGATTCCTATCATTTTGTTTTATATGGACCATGTCTTGGCATTGCAGTTGGTATCCACCTTGTGTTTTATTGCATATTGGTCTTATCATTTTTTAACCTATCTTCCATAAGCCTGTTGTAACAATAATAATAAATACATTAAATATCAACTAGTGATATGTAATACTAGGTTAAGAGATGTGGACCTTCATTCATGGCTATCCACACAATATATAAGGGTGGATACAAATTGTAATCTATCATCTATCATACATCTTACTTTACATTACTTGTCCTTTATGGCATTTATACGTTACTTATACCAGTTATTCTATTATTGAGGAACTTTGTTCCTTTCATTGGTAGCAGAGCCTCGTTTGGCTAATCTCAGCCTTTGGCCTTAATTCTTAGACCTTGTCTGATTTTTGGCTTATAGCCTTATTTTAGGGTTTCCCTAAAATATTGGACATTGTCCAAAAGAAAAAGAAAAAAAATGTAAAAAAACAAAACAAAGGAAAAAAGAAAAGTAAAAAAAAGAAAAGATTAAGTAAAACAAGCACATGGTTTTGCTTTCCAGCTTCAGCTAGGTTTTACTTTGATTCGAATTATTATAATATATTTATAATAGTTCAATTTTTTGTTTTATTATATAAAATAATAAAATAAATATTTTTATTATATAATAATTAATACAATAATTAATTATTATTTAAAAAAAAACTATATATTAAACTATATATATAGTTTATAAAAACATTAATATAATTATTAATTAATAGTTATTATTATAAAAGAAAAAGGGAAGAAACAAAAAAAGGAAAAGAAATAGAAAGAAATAATATTATTGAATATTAGTTTTGGAAGAAAAGAAAAAAAGGGGGTAATATAACCTAATCAAATAAGATCTTCTACCATTAAAAAAGAGAAAGAAAAGAAGGCTAGACAATCAACCGAAATCCGCTATTAAACAAGAAGACCAATTCGAAAAATTGGGATTCAAGAAGTCATGGCGACTATGATACAAAATTACAATCACAGTTACGGGCAGTTTCGAATGAGCTAAAAAGAGTGTGAAATCGCCAATAATAGTCTACTATTTGAAATCAACAAACAAAAAATAAGGATTACTACCTCGGAAATGAATATTGGATTTTTGGAAGATAGTAAAAGAAAACTCATAGAAATGCTAGCAGATAAAGATGAGAAAAATCACGTCTGTAAGGCATCATTCAAAAACTTGACGACCATATAATAAAGTAAAAAAAAATCAAAGAACATCATGTCGAAATATTATCGAATTGGAAGAAGAAATTAGTCATCTTAACAAAGTCGTCATCGACAAAGAAGATGAATTGGTGCAAGTACATGAAAAGTTAGGAAATCAGGAAACAGAATTACGTCATCATCAACAACAAAAAGAAAGACTCCAACAAACACATGATGACAGTAAGAAGACACATAAGTTGGAATTGAAAAAAGTAAACAAGGTTTTATCAAGCAATACCAAAGTGATTTGTTGACTACGAAATCATAACAAAACACTCATTACAAAGATCAAAAAATTGAAAAACAGTAGCAAGAGGGAACACTCCGGTGAAGACCTCGAAGGAAAAATACTGGAAAAGAAAGAAGAAAACCAGTTTCTAAATAATCATAATCAGGAACTACATAATCAAATCAAGGAGTTATAAATTGAAAAAATGTCACAAGATGAAAGAATCGAAAAGATTCAGAATCATAACAAACTACTGGAGAACCAAGAAGCACAAATCTAGGAAAATGCACCTAAAAATCAAATCGAGGAAGTGAAGACAATCCTCGCTGCAGTCCAAAAGAAAGAAGAATAAACAACACCTACACCTTATAGACATCCTAATTATAATCGTCATTTTGACCAACGACAGGGTCAAAATGAATATTCATAGAAGACCTATGTGGACTTGTGAAAATATCAACATACTAAGCAATAATTGAGATGAATCGTCCCACAAAATGATCTCAGAGCTCCGATAAAAATAGATTTGGGATGGACCACAGCAGATACGATGCGACAATTCACCTGGGGAATCTGTAACTCGTATTGGCTCATTTCCTCAAATGTCGCAAATACAAAAAGGAAAGGATCCCAAGACGATCATTCAAAGGAAATCAGACATTGCTATCAATATAGCTTTGAGGACAAAGCTTCCCTTAAGGGGAAGGCAATGTAACGATAATAATAAATACATTAAATATTAACTAGTGATATGTAATACTAGGTTAAGGGACGTGGACCTTCATTCATGGCTGTCCACACAATATATAAGGGTGGCTACAAATTGCAATCTATCATCTATCATACATCTTATTTTACATTACTTACCCTTTATGGCATTTATACGTTACTTATACTGGTTATTCTATTATTGATGAACTATGTTCCTTTCATCTACTTTTTGGAGGACTACATGTTTTTACCATTCCACTCACCTCAAAGAAAGTGAAAAATCATCAAATTTTTAAATGGCCTTCACTATTGTTCTTTGTGCACATGTGTGTTCAGGAATCAAGGTTTGAGTTGTCTCAAAAAAGTATATTTGTTAAAAAAAGATATCTAAATTTGAAAATTTTCTTATATCATTTACAAATGCTATTAGACATCTATGGAGTCTAAATTTATTGTCTCGAATGCTCTCATAAACCTATACAATAAGTGAGGAAGTATAGAATTAGAACATAAATTGTTTGGAAACATATACAATAAAAATTTGATCTCATGTAGTGAAATGATTGCTAAGTAATCCCAAAATGATCATAAAAATGATGCCTTGCCACATTTTAATGTGATGTTATTGGAGATAATGAAACCTAATTCCATTACCATGGTCTTGCACTCATTTATGAGCTATACAATTAGGCATGTGTGTCCATGGTTATATAGTTAGAATTGGATTTGCATACTAAGTTTTTTCTATATGGAATTTCCTTCATGATATGTATGCTAAGGGTGGATGCTCATGCATTTTTCACAATTTTTTTATGACATATCTTAAATAAATATAGTGTTATGGTGTGTAATGATTGTCGGGTGTTTCCATAGTGGCTACGTAAATGAATATTTGATTCTTTCTATCAAATGCTAGTAGCAGAATGTAACACCAAATGTAGTCACTATGATGATTGTGACACTAACAAATACATATCCAAACAACTATGTTACGTGTATAAACAAAGTAATTCATAGTTACCATCCAACAACTGCATCTCCAATTGGTGAGGATTGATAATTTCTAAAGTTGTGTCATATTTCGCCCTATCAATTTGAGAGATCTCTTCTTGTTGAGTCTAAAATTATACTAGCTACCTCTGATGATGGCCCATTTTCTCTTAAAGAAAGTGAATCATTTTCTTGAGGGTTCCATGGCCATTTTAGGGTCTTATCCAGGATGAACATAGTCCAAGTATGAATGTATCACACCAAACTTAGTAATTGCATATTTCTCTTTGAAAATATTGACTACTAGAATACATAACAATCCTAGGTGCAACAAAAATTCCTGTATAATGCCAACATAGATTGTTCACATGATTAATGGGGTGCATTAGGCCTACATGTTTCAATGCCTCCCTCATCAATGGATTCAACCTAGATAAAATGTTTCCAAGCTACATTCTTTTTCCAAATGTCACATAATTTAACTCATTGACTAGCCATGGAACAAATTATGAACAATATCAACTAGGGTTATGGAATAAATTTCGTTTTATAAACCAAGGAATCCGACGGTAAATGGACAATTTCAGAAAACCATTTAAAATTTACTAAGCAATACAAGGGTAAATGGTAGGAGACTTACCGGTTTGGGAGGCATTGGGTCCCTTGTGGCTATGCTCAATGACCTTCACTTCCTCCATGACCTTGACCTCCTCTACAAGCTCTAGGACCTCGACCTACGCTTATGACCTTGACCTCCTCTGAAACCTTTGTGACCTCCTTTGCAACCTCCTAATCTGTGACCTTTGGGACTGGTTCGTGAGTGACGTAAGAACTAGAGTGTTTCTCTTCGTGTATAGGAGGGGAGGAAAGTGAACTATTTTGGTTTTAAATGTTAAATTCTTTTATGTAATTTATTTATTTGTTTATTTTATATTTATTATTTAATTTTTTATGTATAGTTTATTTATTTATGTATAGTTTATTTATTTTAAATGTTTTGTTTTAAATAAATTTTGATTAAAAAAACAAAATGTAGTGATGATGACGCTAACAACATTGGTGCCAATGATTATTATCATCATCACCATCAAAACCATCCTCATCAATATCATCATCGTCATCATCATGATATTTATTGTCATCATTATCATCGTCATCGTCATGATAATGATTTTCATCATTATCATTGTCATCATCATCATCATATTCATCAAGAACATCATTGTCATCATCAATAATAATCATCATCATCATTAGTGACAATGATGATGAGGTCTATAACAAAATCATTGGCATCATCATAGTTTGCACCACCACCATCATTGTTGTCATCGTGGCCATCATCGTCGTCATAGGGATGACCATCATTAAATTATCATTGTCGTTATCATCTAAAACAAAAATGTCATAATTCCATAGGTAGAGGTTGAAATCGAAGACCTTGAGCCATAAAAGTTACTACTAAGACTCATGGATAATGCATGGGGCCTTTTAACGACAATGCAAACCTTGCAAATGTCATCTTTGGCCTATGTTTGTAAAATTGTGGGCATATTAAAATTTGGAAATTAGTACAAATACCTAGATTTAATTGACTAACAATTCCTTCAATGAGCTAAAAACCATAATGTTGGAAACAAAAAGAAAATAAAGCAAATAAATCGCCCGAAATTTGTTGTGGATAATGAATATTATGGATATGTTGGATATCCGACAAATGTAGTTAGATAACCTTTATCTTCAACACATATAACATTTAACTCTTTCAAATATCAACCCTTAACATTTATATTCCCTTACATATAATGCTATGACTTTAACCACTATAATTAACAATAAAATTATAAATCAAACTATTATAATCACTAATACCTAACTATTGTAATTTCTAATCTTTAAATCATATATTATCCCCTAACAATTATAACCTCTAATATAACTTCTATAAACACCTATAACCCCTAATACATATATTTTTTAAAGCTTATCACTACTTATCTGTAAGCCTTAAAGCCTCTAACTCTTAATGCATAAACCCTATAAACTATAACACTTATGGGATAAAAAACCTAAAATCTACAACCATTATCACATATGACTCTCAACACATAAGATCACTAACCCATGTTTTACCTAAGCCATTTTACCCTATAATTGCTAACTCTTATAAACATTATCATGCACAACTCAAGTACTCCTAGTATAAACCATATAACAACTAATATTTAATTCTAATAACATATATCACCTATAACCCGTAATAAAATCAATAAATACTACAACCTGGCAGTCCTATAATTATAACCCTCAAAACCCCTATATCCAAGACACAATAACCCTTTATTCCTAACCCCAGAGTTATATACTCCAAGTACAAACACATTATCACTTCACTCTATAACAAATCCTTTATCTTATATATAAGATAGTAACCCTAGCACATATAATTCTATAACTCTAACATCAATACCCAAGCCTCATAACCATAATCACTATCATGAATAACCCTTTCTTCTTAAACCTTATCACTCCCAACACCTAACCATTATAGGCATAACCACTATCATGAATAATCCTTTATCTAATTACTAACACCTAAGACATATAACCATTATCATCTATAGCCCCTTATCAGTAACCCTTAACATAACCTTAAATCCCTAAAAAAATTAACACTTATGACCATGAATACATAACCCCTACCACCTATAGCTTTTAATGTTAACCCTTAGTTGTTGACACTTATAACATCTAACAACGAATACACATATAGCCTTCACACATTTAACATATGACCCTTACTCATTATAATCCCTTATTCTATAACACTATAATGCTTAAACACTATAATCCCTCACATCTAACCAATAATCTCTAATCCATTACATTTTATCACCCCTAATCACTATAACCCTTAATATAAGAAATAAATATTATAACCCTTAATGTTGATAAGTTCTAACCCTTATAATCACGTAATCCCCATAACCCTTAATTCCTATAACCCTTAGCATTAATACAACCCTTAATAATTATAACCACCAAGTTATGTATACAATAACACCTATGATCGATAGTCCATATAACACCTAGACTTGTTAATCCATTTAACTCTTAATCCCTATAACATCAAATAATTCAACTCTAAATCTATAACCCCTAATAAGAAATAACTATTATAACCCTTAATGTTGAAAGTTTTATTCCTCTTCATCCCTTAATACCTATGGCCCATATAATTGTTAATCAGTATAACCTTTAACACTATAGTCCTTAACACTTATAACCTCCAAGCTATATATGCCATAACACCTTTAATTTCTAACCTCTAAATCCTTTAGTCCATATAGAACCTAAACCCATTAATCCATTTAACCATTAACCCCTAAAACATCTAATACTTCAAATCTAAATTCTATGAACCTTTCATATAATCTTTATGTCTTATAACCACTACCATCTACTACCATTTATAAAATGAATTGAAGTAACCTTTCTTTTACATTCATTAAAAATCCATTTTTTCTATTGTTGTGAATTTAAATAAGTATTAATGTAGTAATGATATAAATAACATTATCTTATGTTTATGAATACGTTTCATGTTAACATTTGCATCTTTTAAAATTCTTAAAAAAATATTACTTTGGTATGGTTAGCATAAATAATGAAGGAACATTTTTTCATGAAAATCTTGCAAGGAAATCTAAGGGATGTAATATTAGTAACAATTGAGTTAACGACCTTTTTTGGAAACATCTTGTTTCACCTTCAAACACTTGTGAGAGTGGAGAAAGATTGTCGGTATCTTGCCAACGTCAATCAAGACACAAAAGGGAAAACATGTCACAAATGATATTTGGACCTAGGTGGGGTGTATAACAACTTATCATTTTAACCACCCAATTTAAGACCCAACTAACATAATATTAAAGGAAGTTAGTTGATGTTATTCAAATTTAACATTATACAAATTATAGATGGTGTGTTGTAATATCATCGTCATCACCACCACCACCATCATCATATTCATCTTGATCATTATGGTCATTGTCATCATCATCATCATGATCATCCTCATCATCACCATCATTGCCATCCCCATCATAGTTTTCATAATCATTATTCATCATCACAATCGTAAAAAACAATAGGTATTGTTATGGTTTTTTGATGCTCCATAAAACGTTGGTCTTGTTTCTTGATGAGTTATTTTACTCTTATTTTACGCATGATGATGATGATGGCGATGAAAATGATGATGATGAAGATGATGATGATGATGA
>LPNX010957233.1:17500-66341 GCA_001517045.1 Pseudotsuga menziesii
GGGGTGATGGAGAAGAAGGCCAGCCCTCTAGTTCTTTCTGTGTGGTTTCTAACACCAGGTTTATCAAGTAACCAAGCCAAAATCCTTACTCCTCACATAGTCCAAATACCAACCATTGCACTCAGGCAACCAATTTAGCTATTACAGCTTAAACAGGGAAACAATTCCTGAGTCATTCTTGGCCCTATCGTGGCCAAAATGACTCAAACGAATTTACAACAATTCCAGGAAATCGTGGGCAATAGCAGCAAATGGCTCCCAGCTTGCTGTGCGGGAGGAGGATCAGACAAAATCGTGAATGGGAAATGCACCAGCAGCTCCCAAATCGTGAGGAAAAACAACCCAATCCCCAGCACTACAAAGACGACCTCCCATCCATGGGAAAAAAATGAAGCCAGCAACCAAAAACGTGAATGAAAGACAGGAAAAACTCCAGCTGCTCCCAAAAGCCCCAACGTGAAGGAGAATGGTGAGGAAAATGGAAAACGTGGATGCATAGCAGAATGGCATACGTTTTTGGGCATTTTTCTTGCTAAGGAAGTCAGAACACGATTTTCAAAAATGGGTCTCTGCCCAATTCGAATTTCTTTGCCCATACTCTTCCCATTCCATGCAATAACTAACTCAACCACATTCTGGCAGAAATAAATGATTGGAGAAAAAGACAAGAAAGGTAGTGGACAGCTTGATGGGTCTTCTCATAGACATTTGGCTTTTCCCCATTGGTCCATAGGTTAAATATTTCACCCCCCTTATTCTTAGGAAATCATGCCCCATTCGATTTGGTTTCCGCGACCGTAGCTGGTTGTGTTTATTTTTATTATAGATGCATATTTTACATGATGACCATCATAATATATGCCGCATGCCCCGATATACCATCGGTGACAATTTAAATTCCAATACATAGCATAACCGATCAACGGCGGGGCCTTGGCCTTTAGCTCCACACCATGATCATTACAATATATACATCATATACACCTAATGTAACGGGGTCAAAACCGGGACATTACAATGACGATAATGAGGATGAGGATGATGATTATGAAGATTAAAACGATGGGGATGATGATGATGATGATAAAAGTGATAATGATGTTCACGATGACAATGAGGATGATGACGATGATGATGAAGATGATGATGATGATTATTATTATTAATATGATGATGATGATGATGATGATAACAATGATGATGATGATAATGATGATAACAATGATGATGATGATGATAACAATGATGATGATGATAATGATGATAACAATGATGATGATGATGGTGCCAATGAGGATGATGATAATGTCGACGATAATGAGGACAAGGATGAGGATGATGACGATGATGATGAAGTCAACATTGATGGGGATGATGATGATGATGACAATGATGATGATGACAATGATGATAATGACAATGAGGATGAGGATGATTTTGACGATGAGGGTGGTTACAATGATGATAATGACGATGAGGATGATGATGATGGTTATGAAGATGACAACAATGTGGATGATGATGATGATAATGATGATGAATAAGATGATGACGACGATGATGATGATGATGATAGTGATAATGATGTTCACGATGGTAATGAGGATGCTGCTGTTGCTGATGATGAAGATGATGATTAAGATGATGATGATGATGATGATGATGATGACAATGAAGATGATGATGATGATGATGATGATGATGATGATAAAAATGATGATGATGATGATGGCGATGATAATCACGGTGATGGTGATGATGATGACAATGAGGATGATAATGATGAGGATGATGACGACGACAATGATGATGATGATGATGATAAAAATGATGATGATGATGATGGCGATGATAATCATAATGATGGTGATGATGATGACAATGAGGATGATAATGATGAGGATGATGACAATGATGATAATGACGATGAGGATGAGGACCATGATGATGATGCTGAAGATGAATATGATGGGGATGATGATGATGACAATGACAATAATGAGGATGATGATAATGAGGATGATGACAATGATGATAATGACAATGAGGATGAGGATAATGACAATGATGGAAATGAGTGCATTTCATTATCACACTTTTCTTTGTTTCAAGAATAATTTAATATTCTCTACTAAATAGGTACAACCACATGAAGGTGGAAGCTCATATCATCCCCCCCCCCCTTCATTTCACTCACAATTCCCTATAGCCCAACACAATATATGTACAAAAAATAATTTATTATGTCTTTTTTCATACTTGAGAAGCAATGTCTCTTATAACATATGCCAACATACAAGAAACTGAAAAAAAAAAAACTTAAAACACATCATATATAGAGTAGAGTAGATATATTAAGGCATACCTCATACACTTAAATGGACTTCATAATATTCTTCATCCAAACCACCATATGTATCATCTGATTTAGATTTAACATTGTAAGGATTGGCCATATCATCATCATCATCGATGTCAGTTTCGATCATCATGTCATCATTGATATCATCTTCATGGAAATTGTTTGCTACATCATCTAATTCAACTAATTATTTGTCATATTCCTCAAGAACATGATCATATAACTCATGTTGATCATCATCAACATCATATTCTTCTTCAATACCCTCTTCATTATCTTCCTCCACATTATACTTTATTATCCTTCCCCTTGGATTGTGTCTCACGACAAATGACCAACCCCCTCTACCTAGAACCTCAGAGTAAAATACATGTTCACATTGTCTTAGAAGAGCATAGGGATCCATTCATGGCTCAAACAACCTTTTATTAACCATACCAAATATATTATCATGTTCAATAATATTTCTATCAGGATCACATTGATTCAAATGTATCCTATACCATTTGACAACGAACATAACTAATTTGAAGGAGTTAAAATAACATTGAATAATATAGATTTTGATTCTAGAATTTTTAGTGTCATTAATGTTTGGGTATGGAAATCCTCCCACATTTTGAATGCATGTGTCTAGTCTAACCATGCCAAATTTCAGTCCTAGCAAACACAAATTTTATAAAATTCAACGTTGGCCCCATGCAGCACACTAATTAATCTAGAGGTATGGTTTTTGATGCTTGAATTGCTAGTGTCACTCATGTTTGAGTTTGGAAATATTACCACACTGTTAATGCATGCATTTAGTCTAACCATGCTAGATTTCAGTCGAAGCAAGCACAAATTTAAAAAAATTCAACATTGGACCTGTGGAACACATTAATTGATCTATAGGTATGGTTTTTGATGCTCGAATTATTAGTGTCAGTCATGTGTGAGTATGGAAACTATCCCACACCATCAATGCATGTGTCCATTCTAACCATGCCAAATTTTAGTCCAAGCAAGCACAAATTTAAAAAATTTCAACATTGGCCCTATGCAACACATTAATTAATCTATAGGTATGGTTTTTGATGCTCTAATTGTTAGTGTCAGTCATATTTGAGTATGGAAACCCTACCACACCATCAATGCATGAACCTATTCTAACCATGCCACATTTCATTCCAAACAAGCACAAATTTAAAAATTTCAACGTTGGCCTTGTGTAGGACATTAATTAATATATAGGTATGGTTTTTGATGCTCTAATTATTAGTGTCAATCATTTCTAAGTCTGGAAATCCTACCACACCATCAATGCATGCGCCTAGTTTAACATGCCATATTTTAATCCAAACAAGCAATAATTTAAAAAATTCAACGTTGGCCTCATGTGGTACATTAATTAATCTATAGGTATGGTTTTTTATGCTTGAATTGTTAGTGTAAGTCATGTTTGAGTATGGAAACCCTCCCACACCATCAATGTATGCATCTAGTCTAACCATGCCACATTTTAATCGAAGCAAGCAAAAATTTAAAAAGTTTCAATGTTGGCCCCGTGTAGTACATGATCAAGCATGCCATTTGGGTTAACATGATAATTGTGCATTTCCTTACTGAGATTCTCTTTGTTTCAAGAATAATTTTATATTATCTACTGAAAAGGGCCAACCACGTGAAGGTGGAAGCTCTTATGGCCCCTCCCCCCATCACATCACTGTCAATTCCCCATAACCTGACAAAATCTATGTAAAAAAACATAATTATGTTATTTTTCATACTTAAGAAGAAATGTCTCTAGTTATAACATATGCCATCATACAGGAAAATGACAAAAATACTAAGAAATAATTAATTTATATGTACCAATAAAATTCAATAATTTTATCGCAATATTAAATCAAAATATATAGAGTAGATATATTTAGGCATATCTCATACACTTCAATGGACTTCATCATCTTCTTCATACAAGTCATCATCGGTATCATCCAATATAAAGTCAACAATGTAAGTATTGGCCATATCATCATTGTCATCGATGTCAGTTACGATCATCATGTCATCGTCGATATCATCTTCATGGAAATTGTCTGCTACATCATTCGATTCAACTAATTCTTCAACATCTTCTTCTAGAACATGAACATATAACTCATGTTTATCATCTTCAACATCATATTCTTCTTTGAGACCCTATTCATTACCTTCCTCTATGTTATACTTTACCATCCTTCCCCTTGGATCGTGTCTCACAACAAATGACCAACCCCCTCTACCTAGAACCTCAGTGTAAAATACCTGTTCACATTGGCTTGGAAGAAAATAGGGCTATGTTCTTGGCTCAAACAACTTTGTATTAACCATGGTAAATCCATTTTCATGTTCAATAATAGTTTTATCGGGATCATGTTGATTCAATCGTAACCTGTACCATTTGACAACGAATAGAACTATCTTGAAGGAGTTTTTTTTTGTAAATAAGATAGTACCTTATATTTCCTTCCATACAATTTACAAAACAGAGAAATTAGAAAAATCCCTCCTTACATAGGGAAAACAAGCTTAAAGTTTCAAAAAAAATATTTTTCCTCTAAATAAAACCAGGCTAAAACCATTTGGTTTGAGAATTATTTATTGCAAAATGTTTGCAAGTATTAATAGGAAAATAAATGTAAACATAAGATTAAAAGAGACTTAGTCGATATCCAACTTAATATCAGAATCCATAGGGATTTATTCCCCTAATTTGATGCCTAGGTGATTGGTGATCTGTTGCATATTGTTGGACAGTTGATCCAATTTAAGGAAAATAGCTTCATGCGCTTCCCCTCTGTTCACAAGAGACTGAAGCCTAACATACTTTTGTTTCCAAAGATACTCCATAGTTTTCATATGGAGAGAGGTTCTACCTCTTCAATAAACAATATAAGGGATTAAAGCCTCAAATTCCTCTCTCACCTCCTGATTAGGTATGCAATTTCTAGTGAGCTTGGCCTCACTTTCATAATTTTCTATTTCCTCTTTCATAGGGTCAAGAATTGAATTCCTGTAAAGACGGGATGAGTGGAAAATGCTTCTCATTGCCCTGTTTGGGGGACTAGAGGAGCAAGGCTAAGGAGTGTGGGAGTTCTTACATGTCATCATTATAAGTGGATCAAAGTAAATCCAAAGTAGGAGAGAAGGGGATCACAGATGAGGCAGAAACAAATAAGGAGTGAGACTAGGTTCACTCGTGGCCCATAGGAAAGACTCTACCCAAATTGAGTGGCAGGAGGGCTCATGGGTAATGAGAAAATGTAAGCAGACAGATATAGGATCTGGAAGGGAATTGAAACCTACCTTGAAGGAGTTAAAGTCACGCTGTAAAATATCTTCCAAATACCCATAGTATCATTTTTCTGAGAGTTCTAGATGTGTGTCACTTCTAGAGGAAACATTGGTCACCTCAAAGACTACAAATATCCCACAATATGAAGTTTTCTTCATTTCATCCAAATTTCTGATGTGATATTTACAGCCATTTTACCACATATCCTTATGGTGTTTTACCTACAACAATCCATACACATAAATATTTCATTATGATCCATTTATGAATAAGTGCATGTTTATGCCCTACAGGGAAAAATCAACGTGTACATCATTATGTTTGCAAAATAAATAACTAGTGTGGTTGATTAATATTCTTTCCTGCTTATCTTTTAAACCATATGATAAATCAATTTCCCTTTCTGTAAGATTGGTATGTCCATTACGATGTACTGCTTTAACCAATGAAGCCACACCTTCCCATGATATTCCATGACCAGATTGTTCACATCGTTCAATCTATACATTCATCCTGTCAAGATTGTTTGTGATGTATAAATGAAGCGCATCCCAATCTCGACCAATTGTTTGATGAAAATAAAATTAAAATTTAATACAAATGTATATTCACTTAACAAAGTATACACTTTTAATTGATGCATATTGAATATTAAAAATAGAATATGTATGATATATACATAAAAATCAATAGTCAAATGTATTATATTAATTAATATCCATTAGCTAATAATTACCTTTCACCTTCCTTGATCTACCTTTCCCCTTCAAGTACTCGCCTCCGAAATTGTTATTGGAGTCTGGATCACAAATATGACCTAAATTGAGCTTTGGTGCTAATATATGAAGGAATTCAATAATATACATCATGTCATGGTATACCATATAACCCTCCATCATAGAACCCTCTGGATGTGCTCGTTGTCTAACCAAGCCCTTCAAAAATTTGAAGTTCCTCTCAACCATCCACACAGACCTTGAGTGTATTGGTCCACACAATTCAATCTCCTTAACTTGGTGTATGGGATAGTGTTCTTGTGCATTTTTAAAAAATGTCGAAGGTAGATGCTTCTACATTTCACACATGAGACAAGGAATTTATCTCCTCCAATACTTTATATCTTCTTTATGGATTTATTTATATGACAACCATCTACAAGTGATGCAAAACAATCACGAGATTTGACAAAAAAAAAATTATATTACATAACATGAATTAGTGTACAAAAATCAAATATAAGTTCTACAATGAATTAAATAAACACTAAGAGCATGAAAAAAATCGCTACTAACCTCGTGTATTTCCCAAGATTATATATAACTTCTTTGGCATTGTTGTCAAAGTTGTCTGGGAGAGAGAGAGGTAGAAAATATTGTAATAATATACAAGCCATTTACTTTGTTTTACAAAAAAGTAGACCCCAACAATATGCACTAGAATAAAAAATATATAGCAATAATTATATCCATACCATAATAATTACCTTCATGAAGATATGCCAATCATGCATTTTCACCCGCACAAAATCACCTTTCTTTGTTATGATATTCTTCATGTTCGAACAAAATCCAGTGGGAAATTTAATTTTTCGCATGACTTCTTTTACAACAATACTTTGTTTCTCTATTAACATTCATGGAAGTGAGTTTATATTAATGTTGTCTTCATTTCTATGAAATTGAATGACTTCTTTCATTGCATGGTTGGATTCTCGAATGTCATTGAAAATTTTGATAATTTTTTCTATCTCATTCCTTCCATACACTATTCTCCATAATGTTCTAGCCACATTCTTTTCGATATGCATTGTATCCAACAAATGAGAAATTTGTAGGTGCTCATAGTAGGGAAACCTACTGAATTGTTTAGGATAACTTTTTATTCCTTGTGGAATCCCATTAATTCCTCCATGATCACAACGACCATCATGAATCATAGTTTATAAAGAAATTACAGAAATCAATGTCAATTACAATAAACAACACACAATAAAAAGAAATTCATAACATTTCATTTACGATTATTCATATGTACCTTGATGATTTCTATTGTATTGCAACTTCCATAGGTGAGGTTTCATTCTCTACGGTTTTAATGTAGTCTCTTGCTTCCCATTGAACAAATGGTTTTTGGTAGTTCGATACCTATGATTCTTAGAGAGGAAGTTCCTATACTCATCAAACACCACATTTCCTAAACTTTTGGAAAAACGAGATTTGATCTTAGGACCACAAACTCGACATTCAAATTTTCCCTTTGTTGAAGAACTACATAAAGAGATAGATTATCTATGTCAATTATAATTATATGGATTATTTAAAAAAACACGCATGCATAATATATTAAGTAGTTCATAAAAAGAAATGCAATTAAAGTGGAACTTATAATTACAAACCAAAAAAATGGGTTAATCCTGGGGCATCATGTATTGTCTATACAAGCATTGCATGGAATCGAAATTGCATTTTTAGTATTGGTCTAGATACGTCATATATAGTGATGTCATTCCATAACTTTAGTAGCTCATCAATGCTCGTCAATAAGAGGTTCGATATATACATTCATATCTTTAACTTGGTACTTACCTGATTGATTTGAACATATAAAATATAGAATTATTACAAACATTTAGATATATAAACCATGCACAAGAGAAAATTAATATATATATGACATTATGCAAAAAAATACGACAAATGAGATGCCACTACATTAAAAAAAAGGTTATAGACACATACCTGGAATAATCATTGACAACATTATGTACTCCCTCTTTATTGGAAACCACGGAGGAATGTTATTGTTGATAACAAAAATATGCCACACTGAGTAGCAGATCTCATCTCTGTAAATGGATTGACACCATATGCTGCCAAAGAAATCCCTAGATTACGAGGTTCTTCTTTAGAGTGAGGTCATTTTTTCTCCATATCTCTAAATGCATAACCATCTATAGGCATTCGAATATTGTCATCTTGAATTTTGTTCTGTGCATGGTAATCCATAAATTGTGCTATGTTTTTGCACCTGAAGAGTCATTGCAAACATGGAATAATGCGAATATAACGAAGAACCTTGTGAGGCACTTTTTTGTTATTTGATATGTCCGATATCTACTAATATGACATTCCATACATTCAGTTTTAAATTCATGTTGATTATAATATATAACATGGCCATCGGGGCATGCATGAATTGCTTCATACTGCATTCCAATTTCTTTCCTCATGGCAAATAAATTTCGATATGTGCGAGGTAAAATATTTGACGGTGGTAACAAAAATTTAGCTATCAATCTACAACAAATTAAAATAAAAATCTAGTTAATATAATATATAAATAATATTAATGAAACACATTTCTTCCATATTAACTTGACTTATGAATCAACAATAATTTTATTAGATGAGGAGTGATAACATTTAGCACGATCATATATATTATTTGATGGAATATATTACATTTCTTAACATCTGTGTGACTGATGTGTTTGAAAGACCATTCATAACCTTCAAGTTCATTATCAACAATATAGTAGAGAGAAGATTTGTGTTGAATCCCTCATAAAGGGGTTAGTATGCCTTCTCAAGAGGAGGAAAATCATGAACATCATCAAATTCATCATTTTCATGATCATGATCATCATTATCATCCATTCTAACATTAAATGTATCATGGATCAATGTATTTGTACCATCATCTTCAACTATGTTATCAATATGATCATTAACTTGTTCTCCATTATTCATAGTTCCATATTCCTCTGGTACTTGTTCTGAAAGAACATCCTATGGAAGATATGTCGTAGGATCTCTTTCCTTTATAATTACATGAAACCATCAATAAATATTAGTTAATATAAGAAATATTAAAATAATACATACATTTACAAAAGCAATCAATATAAAAACATATATAATGAAAAAATTACAAATTGACGATATTCATGTCCCCCCTCAGTGTGCCCATGTTCTCTACAATGGTTTTTTGTTGTCGTGATATTTATTCTTCTCATTTTAAAGACCCTTCATTGACTACATGGAAAATAAAATTCCCCATCACCCTTTGTTTTCATTCCATCCCACAATGTAGCAAGCAATTGTTGATTTTGTCCATCTAGATTAGGAACATTGCTATTTGACATTTTCTCATAAGATCTTAAATGAAGATTCTCGATATTAAAAAATAATGCTCCACACTTCACTATTTTTAATCACAAAAATAATTGAAATAATTGTGTGTTCTTTTATGGAAAACAGTCTGTGTGAAGAATATAATTCTACATATTGTCACTTGTATAGAAAACATGTCGGAATGTTATCATAATTTATAATTTTTAAAATTTAAAATTCATTAGATATCCGACGAGATTACCATAGTTAATGTTATCATGGATATGTTGGATATCCAAAGGATGCCATCGGATAACCAATGAGAGTCGTCAGATAACTAACAACCGTTGGATATCTAACAATGCCATGTATCAATTAAAAATGATCAAAATTCATAATTTTAAAGGTGAAATCCGACGACACAGTCAATTTCGTCAGATTTCATCGAATTTGCTCGTTGAATTTTGGGTTCAAATTTTTTTGTGAGAATTCCTTCTTATTAGATGGACATTAATAGAAATCAACTTTAAATAATAGAGAGTGATTCAAGGTTTTCGCTTGATGAATCCCCCATTTTCAGTAACCATTTCATGGGACTCTTTTGTTTTTACCCTATGGAATCTCACGAAGACTTTCGAATTCCATAGGAATGAACAGAAGGTAAACCCATAAAGAGAGAATAATATTGGGAAATAAGCAAGTCATACGGAGATAAAAATTTTCTCATAACACAAATCTATAACTTTTTCCTCATAACATAAACTTTAAATTTGATTTCTCATAAAACATCATCTATATACTTACTTTTCACCAAGTCACCATGGAAGATACATTGTTTCACCAAGTCAACATCCATCCTGAAATTTGTGAATTGTATATTGAATGTGAGAAGAACTATTGAAAAGGAATTTATGATTTAAACATAGAAGAATTTTTTCCCAATTACTTTCCCCCATCAAATTTTGTTAATATTATTATATTATATATTAAAAAGTTATTATATTAATATTATAAATAATAAATCCAATTTATTAATAATTTTAGTTGTGACTAATTATTTAGTTATATTTTTTTATCACATGACTAAAATAGTCATTTTATTTAATCATTTTAAGCTTAAAAACAATCACATGACCAACGCTTTTAGTCACTTAGTTATTTATCTCACTTTTTCTATTAGTGATTGGCCGCGTGGGATAAAGAGCAACTAAAAGGCCCCTTTATTCCAACATTTTTTCCCTATTACTAGTCACGATTGTGAGTGTAAATTGCAGTTTCCATTATTTTTCAATTTTAGCAATCCAATCTTTAGTTTATAAAATGTAGAATACGTTGTCTGGTGAATTAATGTTAAGACTAGCATTAACATTACTTCTAGAGCATTAAATGTTAGGCTAATGTTAGGATATATTAGCCTTCATTCATGATACACATCGCTTCTTCTACTTACAAGTGGTTTTTTTTTATAGTGAGTGCTGAATTACAAGTGGTTTTTCTTATTGTGACTCCAGGCATGATAGGAAACACATCTTCAAGTTACAAGTGCATCACGTAATTTTTTTCAAGCCAACGATTACCTTGGTTGTACGCCCAATATCCATGTTCATCTTCGCTAGTGGCAAACCCTGTTGAAGCATCCTTATAATATATAAGGTCAGCATATTCAGTTCTATCAATTTATTTTTTGTCCACGTAAAGCACCAGAAGCTCAACAAAAGGATCATTATCAATATAACCATTCTTGTCTAGGCCTCTGTTCGTGAAGCGTCTATAAACATGCTGGCATCAGGTAGTTGTTGTAATGTTTCTTCATGTGTATGTTTTTTTAATTGTAGTTATAAATCAGATGTAAGGATATAATATCATATTTAGGAAAAAATTTAATCCACAATATTAATGCAAATGGACTCTCTTGGCTTTTCTTAGATCACCAAAAACTCTGGCATTTAGCATTTTAATTCATTGAAATCTCCCTTTCTAGGGCTACCTAGAATTATTATTGTAATAAAATTAATTTATTACAATAATAATCCATTTTATGGATCCTTCTTCTTGAAGCATAAGTATAGCAAGACTATCACCACCACTAATGTCACCCCTCCAATTAACCCTAGTTGCGTAGAAGGGTACAAAAAATAAGACTTTCATTTAAGAGAGAAACAAATATAATTAATATTGAGGATCTGTAATGGATAACTTCCTTACCACAGGAACAAATATAATTAATATTGAGGATCTGTAATGGATAACTTCCTTACCACAGGAACAACCACTATAGTAGGACTCCCCCAATGCTCAGTCAAAGAATTACACTTCGAAGAATCTGAACAATTAAAATAGTAGCACTTCAGAATTCAAAATTAGACAATTAAAGATAGATAAATTTACATGGACATTAATGATTAATATCAGCTATTCAGACATTCACAGATAAAGATAACTAAATTTACAAGGGCATTCTACAAAATAATGTTGGAGAGGATATTTTAATTAAATATACCTTTATGGAATCCATGGCCCTGTCTCCAATGAAACCGTCATTGCAGGATCATATATTTGCTGGATTGGCCGTGTTTGGAGAAACGAATCCACAACGATACTTGAGAGAAAATTTCTATAGTCAGATTTATTCACGCTCTTATAGGGTATGAAGTGTTCTTTTGTGGATAGACAACGAAAATTGGAGAAATTGCACCCGTGAATCTTCTGAATTGAGAATATGCCATCTGCACGGTGGCCTTTTCTTTCTGCAGATGGAGAATCATAGAGAGAGCTTCATTTGATGCGAATACAAAAGCATTTCTTTCTTCCTGGAGATCGAACTACATTTTCTCGTTAGCTCCTCGTATCTCTCAAGTGACTGTCAATGAATTAATCAATGGATTCGAAATCTTCCTCAATTCAATGTCTGTTGTTCCTCCTGATCTCCCAATTTTCAAATCTGCTACATTCGATCCTAGTAATCTGTGTCTAAGTTTGACAATGGTATTTTTTAGGTTTTTTCGCAATTGATCACGTCCCATTATCAACCCCTTACGCAGCACCTGCACCATCGTCCTTCCTATAACGACTTTTTCTGAAGGACCGTTTACGTTAGGTATTTCGATAAATAATACAATACATATAAAGAAAAACCCTTACCAAAAGTATTATTGAAGTGAAAAAAAAACTGTTTGGACGTGTCTATTGGCGATCCTCTCTGGCATCCCTCACAAATTCTGTATTTTGAAATGTTAAAATTTATATATTTCTTGCTCTAATACTATAATGACGAGTTATTATTGTTGCTAAAGTTTTAGATAAGAATGAGTGGCAGGTTATGTGGCTTGCACTACAATCCATGCCGAATGAGGACTCCATTAGCAGTAATATTTGCTACTGGGTATCCTTCTAATCTGATATTGTCATCACTCAAGCATGTATATATGTTTTTGGAACCATTGTCGAATCCAAACTACTGCCCACATTTCTTGGCCAAAAACCAAAATAAATAAATAAATGCTTCGATTGAAGTGCACAAGTGCTCTAATTCAAGCACTGTTAGCTCAGGGCAAAACTACAAAGCTGTCAGTTAAAATTCCCATTATCTAAAAATGCCCTCAATGCCCTCATTCAGCCCAAAACTACAAAGATATCAGTTAAAATTCCCATTATCTAAAAATTCCCTAACATATTTCTAAATAAAAAATTCATTGAGCAAATACCATTAATCTTACCTGGCCAACCTAGTAATAATATACAACTAACCCAATGTTTCCCCAAGGCCGCCTTTATTTTCATAAATTTGAAATACAAAGGATCAAGCGATTGTAATCTATGCTAAGTGGCAACACAAAAACAGTGAATTTGATTCTAAGAAACTCATTTAACTGTTAAATAGAAGGGGTTGAAGAGAAATTACAGGTAGAAATCCATCGAACTATATAGAATGGACCATCTTGGCGATTTTGAGAACATATTTGTCAATCGTCGTTTTGCATGCCTTGCATGTCGATCTTGAAGATTTGGCGTACTTGATCCTCCATGGATTTGGAGGATTCTTCATCGAATCTAACTGCTTAGGGCTTCAATGCTAAAAGCGTGCAAAGGTTACAGTGATACACACAATAAAAGGGGAAGCTTCCATTATGCATTCATGCAACTATCTGCTAAGTGATTAATCAAAGTGCATAGCCCCATGCACCACCTTTTATAAAGAGAATCCACCTTCTTGGTTGTTCGCAAATGAAGCCACAAAACCTTCAAGTCAATCCGACATGAGGTAGACCATAGCATTAGGTAGCTCGACGATAGCATTTGGAAGCTCCACCATGCCATTTGGCAGCTGGTCCATTATTTTTAATAATGTAAGTATAAAGTGAAAACCGACCTAATGAATTAATATTACAAAATACATATGACATGTGGCTTATTTATGGTAGCAACTTTTGTTAAACAACGGTAATAGTAAGCAAGTGGACTTTAAACAGAGGAAGCATCTGCTTGCTAGTTAAGGAAAATAGCTTATTTTTCAGTTATGGCTTATCTATCTAGTTACTGAAAGGCTCTTTTTAACTTTATGTTTAGGGCTGTTGTGGTTTTTAGTTCGCTTCTAATTCTTGCTCGATGTAGCTTAGCGACTCCGTACCTAACTCAAAGTATATATAAGGAGCTAGTCATGACCAAGCCCCAAGCATATATATATATAAGCAGAAAAAATGCAAGCCAAGGGGCTCCCCTTATGTGAACCTGATGGCAATAAGCTAATTTTTAACTCCGTCTGCTTTTAATCTTTATTAACAAACAAGATTAGCCCTACCTACCTGATTGAGGGACCTTGCAAGGCTACGACCTCGTATGGGAACTTCATTACAGTTAGTAAGGATCATTTGGTATGGTTAGTATTCTTTTCTCTTCTTTCTGAAAGATCTATCCTGGATGAAAAGAAAAATCCTTGCAAAGAATGCCATTCCTTTTTATTCGTTCCTCACCTTACTCGGTTGGGTCATTGAAGCAAAGGAAAAAGAAAAACCAACAACGATAAAGGAAAGAATATACATGCTTTTGTTTCAATTCTATTAGGCTAGTATTTAACATACAATGCATCCAAACATTGATAAATACAAGTTGCCTAAATACTATTGAAAGAATATATTTTTAAAGTCATTTTTACAATGCTATATACTACCTTCAACAGCTCACCTTGTGTTCCTTGTTATCACCTTCATATTTTGATCCAACAAAAAGTTCATCATTAAAAAATATGGCATTATATTCTCCATTAACTTACTTAAAGACATTACATAAAAAATATGGCAATATATTTATGGCATTATGTTAATCTACAATTGCATATAAAAGATAACATAATAAATCATGATAATTAGAAGTTTTGTAATATATGTACTGACTGTAATGGGATATATGCATATTAAATGAACGTGTAAATAGTAAATTGTAGGTCGGCTTGGTAGTGGGCCTATATGGCAAATGTTTAGGTACTAGCATATCTAAAAAATTATTAGTCCTTAGAACTTATGATAATTGTATTTAAATGTATTTTGTATTTGGAAATATTTTCCTAATACTTAAGGAGTTATTGTGTGACTTATTATTATCATATTTTTGGGAGCTATCTTCTATGTCAAATGTGTGTATGAAAATTTATCACATCTTAACATGATTTAAGTTCATTACAAATTTCAGTAACATTTATTTGTTCATGAAATGCTTTTGTAGCAACTTCATATTAAGTGTATACACATAATTACTTTAGGTCTTTGCATGGAAAGGATTTTACTAGCAATTAAACCATAAACTTGTTGTTTATGACTAATGAAGGTCCCCTTCCACCTTAGTAGAATAAGGGATGCACAAAAAGTACATAGTGTAAACACTAATGTGTCATAGACACCTTCTAGCCCTAACTAGATTGAGGAAAGTGTATCATGTGCCAAATACTTCATTGATGCATATTTTTTATAGAGCCATAATGGTTTATGTTTCTTTCATCACATCCATTCTCACTTGAAACAATATCATCACATCTTCAAACTTGTAATGTTGGAGTGAAATATCATTATTCTAATTATCAATACTTATATCCATAAATCACATCTTAATAATCACAATATGGGATGAGAAGAGGGGTCCTACATCCCAATTACTAATGATGCATCCCATTTGGATACAATTCCCTTACATATATGTCAAAGATTGATGATACTAGTGAATTGTCACATATTGTAGATACGATGAACTAACATAGATTTTGATAACGTAGATGATATATGAGGAAGTAATTCTATTCAAATATAACAAATAATATATATACATACATACATACATACATACATACATACATACATACATACATACATACATACATACATACATACATATATATATATATATATATATATATAGCAATCTTGGATAAGCATATAAAAGAAAATCCACAATATAAACATATAAAACATCATTCAAATTATTCTATTTAGGAATTACACACACATGTATGAGTGTATGAGAACATTAATAAATTTCATCGCTACTACATTTTGGGTCAAAATCTGGCATTTGAAGAAAAAAGATCAGTTCTAATGTTGAAAATTACTTAAATTTTTTTACTTTTCTCTTGCTCGTTTTTGGTCTTTTGCCCTCAATAAACATCTATTTTTTCGTGCTAGTTGTGACAATGGTGATTTGACATGAATAATGTCAATTATATAACATGTTTTGGTGCATGATTAAATTTTACAAGGTAAAATTTTATTATAGCCATCACTTGTTGAATAACCAATGATATTAGTAAAAAAATTACCTTGGGATAAAACAACAAGTACTTTATACTTTCAACAAATAAAATAGATATATAATGTGTTTTGAAAACATCCATGAGACCCTAAACCATATTTTTGTCTAATAAGAGTTGGGATTAACTAACAAATTAGGAGTGTAATTTTTTACTTCATTCTTGAACTCATTCATATTCTCTCCGTAGTTGAAATTTATTTTGGATTGTAAACAATATTTCATTGCTTTATATGTGAGTTTTTTAATGTATGCTTCTTAAACTAGTTTTTGTATGGTTGAATGTTTTATTGAAATAGAAAATTGTATCAATTAACACTAACATGGGTATTGGTGCATCTGATTGGGTGGCTTATATGCATAAATTAATTAAAGGAACCTTCTATCTCGTTATAGATAATGATATGAGGAAATTGATAATCATGTGCATACAAGAAATCTTAAAAAACAATCTAGGAATATCCCCGAATATGTTGATATTGATGATATGAAGTGTTATTTACCTTGCAAAAAATGCAAGTGCTTATAGAGAATAATTCTTTTATGGTCATTGCATAGAAAGCATTGCTTGGAAAATGTGCACCTAGAATGGGGAACTAGATATTGGTCCTTGGTAAGATTCATAGAATTTTTTTTTGGTTTTTTGTTTTTCTTCGAATGTTTTAATATTTGGATACTAATTATATTTATTTCATTGTATTTTTAAATAAAAAAACACACATGCTTGAAATTCCTAATGTTATAATTCATAGTATCAATGATGAGGCTAATGCGGTTGAATTTGATCCTATGCGAGAAAATGATACAAATACTATTTATATTGAAGCAGTGAATAAGTTGATTCATGAAAATTTTTGAACATGGATGTAGACACAAACATGTATGAGATATAAGAAAATATAAAATATTCATGAAGTACCTCGTATTAAGAAGGCATACAAAATCTAGAAACTAAAGACCCAAAGACAAGTATTCTATGTACTATTGTTGTTGGACAACTTGAGGGTTAGAAATATTTCAAAAAAGGGTTCACATAGATCCTAGTGTATGCAAGATAATTATTTATATAAATATAATTTCTTATGTCTTTTTGTTATTGCAATAATTAGGAGGCAAGATCCATTATTTAGTACATTGATTCCACTTCTATTTCATATTGTTCGGTGATATTTGCTACCATTTCTAAATACATTAACTCACACATTCAAGAATCATGTTCCCTTATGAAATATATAGGAATGGTGTATCCAATAATTGATGCATGTCACAATGATCATATTATAGATTATGGGAAACATGCAACAAAATTGAAATGCTCTAAATGTGCAATTATTAGATATCCAATTGTTCAAGTAACAAACACAAGTGAATTTGACCACAAATTATGGTGGCCTAAATGTCCGATTTTCAACATATTGACGTCGAAAATTAGACCATTTTATTTCTTTTAAAACATCGGTGCAATTTCGCATCAATTCCGACAAATAAATACACTCGTCGGATTTCTGACACCCTGTTGTCGAAAAACCGATGTCAAATGGCACTCCAGATCCGTCGAAAAATAGATGACCTCTCCTTCATATGTGTCAAATATGCGACGACTCACTCCACAATGGAATTTGATGAACCTCCTTAATACCTGTCGGATCACCCATGGACTTAAGGCATCGGTAGTTTAGCATATCCGTCAGATTTGATGGATATCCGACGAAAAATGCCACTCCAAAAATGTCATAAAACTGACGAATCTTACTTCCTATCAGTCAGATAACCTGTGACTAATGCATCGGTAGTGTAGCATAGTCATTGGATTGGATGGATATCCGACGACAAATGCCACTCCAAAAATTTCAGAAAACCGACGACCCCATTTAAATTTATAAAAATAAAATTCGCACGTTTTCTCCCTAGGACTATAGAAGGAATAATTCCTATCAAATACAGTGCCCTTAAGCAATACAAAGCCTTCAGATTGAATGACAAGTACTAATTGATTTCAAAATATAGAAGGACAGCTTCCTCTCAACTCCAATTCCCTTAAGCAATAAAAATGTTTTCAGATTGAGTGAAAGGTAAGTAGGAATTCAAAAAACATGGTATTCAAAAATATTTGTCAAATAATCCATTTTGGCATCTAACTAATACCAGAAGAAATACTACTAGTGTTTTGAGATCTCGATTGTACTAAGGGTATTACAAGTAGAGGCACAACTTCTTTCTTAGGTCCCTCTTTTAATGGGAAAAGGAAATGCAAGCAATGAAACAATATGCAAACACGAAAGTATGGTTACTATGTTTTTCTATAGTGAATATAGGATCGATGGATCAAACAATTCCAACTTTATATATTTTTTGACATGGTATCAAAGTGTGAAAGGAATTAAGGATCCATATAGCAATAACTCTCTTCCCTTATGCAGTATGAGAGGACGAAGGAATTCAAAGTATGAGCAAATCCCTCAATACATGCAACTACAAAATCTTGGAAACTTTGATTTTAGAAGTAAACATGAATTTTAGAAGTCGAATGTATTTGTTTATATTGACATATATCTAGAAAATCCATAATCAATCTAGTAGATCCTAGCATCCTTTTATCATTTTTTTGAGAGAAATACCTCCAATTTCATAGTGAACAAAAACATACAAGCCATTTTAGGATCCTTACAGTTATTTGAATACATTAGTGGAAAAATCATTATGGGGATTGTGTTGCATGTTTTTTAGTTATATATATCATATGTAGAGGAACATTGCTTTTCTCCCATTAAAGATGTGAATTACATATGAGGATTGAATGGCGTGGCTCATGTTATTGAAAAAGTAACCGGTCCAAACATGGATTGTTGGATGTTTGGGTGAAGAAGAAATTGCTTAAAGAAGGTGTTGTGATATCCTTGATGGAAATAATTGAAGTATTCATGTACTCAATAGAATTTTACTTTAGATATAAAGTGTAAAACTAGTGAATAATTTAGCTACAAAGTGACATGCTAACCATTAGAAATCCAATTTGTACTAGCAACTCATTTTCAATAACTATTTTCAATGGTTTAATTTTGGTTCTTGAGTTTATTACAGAGAAATGACAAATTGAGAGGAGATCACCATCTATACAAACCACTCATACCATTGGAATGTTGGAATGCAAAGGTTCAAATACTATTGTTGAATGCATAGGTGAGTATTTATGGTCCAAATAGATCTCCATAATCACACAATGTGATGAAGGAGTATCATTCTTATGTCGGCGACTGTCATGAGCATGACACATTGCTTGTTGACATTCTCTTTTTACTAGTTGAATCAAATTCATAAAGAGAAACTATTTTGACATGGATATTATTTAAGACAGTGCATGGAAAGGGTGACAAAATGGTCCAAGTGCTTGTGTGAAATGAGCATTATGAGGTACCAACTAAGTCACGATGTAGTGAGATTCAAATCATTTGTTAAAGTAGTTTATGGGTGAAAATTGTATTTAGTCCATTAAGGTTATGAATAGGCAAGGCTGGTGCATATGTAACAGACTATGATGTGAAAAATGAAGCTCAAATTTTCAAGATAGTTTGAAACACATGGCTAATAGAAAATTTGAACTTGATCTTCATGATGTAGGTTTATTTTTCAAGATACTTTGAAACACATGCTTATGATGTAGGTTATTTTGGAATGCTAGTATTGGTGATATGAATAGATACATGCCTTGATGTTGTTAAACTATACCTGACACGAGAGATTTACACATTGTTCAAAGAAAAGACATGGGTGACATCTTTGTAATTAAGACAAGAGCATAAGAATAATTTTATGGATTTTGTGTTGATGTATATGGAATTGCACTTAATCAATGTGAAAACAATGGAAACATGTTCCTCTAAATCCCAAGGGGGCATATCCATTTATGAGATGGAAAAATATGCACACTAAATAAGCTATGGTTTTATTAGTTATTTATAGAGATTATAATGTCATTAGGGAAGTCATACATGAATTGAGTAATGGGATTGATAGAGATTAATGGAGTTTTATTTTCCCTCTTCAACATAATATTCAAACTTTCAAAATTAAACGAATGTATTTTATTAATTTTTAGTTGTGTCTCTATAGGTGATGTGTTTATTGTCATTGAACCATGTGTAAATTAAGCAAATGTGGATTATATTTTATGCAAAGAACTTAAATAAATAAAAAGGTTTGTGATACCATATCAAGGTGTAAATAAATCTTACTATATTATTTACATGGTTTTGATTGGAAATAGTAGGCCATGTAGGCAAGTGAGATTCACAAAACTAACTTTCAAGACCTATGGAGTATGAATACAGTCAGCCTCATGTTGCAACTATTTCACCGCATCTCAAGATTAACTTGAGCAATAATATTGCCATAATTGAAAAATATTGTGTTACACTAATAACCGGACCTAGACAGGCTGGAACTTACAACAAAGCACAATAGTTGGAAAGCTTAATATAATGCAATTGATTTCTCTGCTTTCTCAACACAGAATACATAAGCAACACATTATATCATTACATGTTATAGTAAACAAAATGGAAGAAGAGAAGTACAATTCTTGAAGAAAAAAATGGCAATAATGATTACCACTAGCTTGTAGCCTATATTAAGTTGCTCATATATACAAAATTGGATTGCATCAAAAGGAAACTCACATAATAGAAATGACCCATACCCCTGCAATAATAGAAGAGGTTAAGTCTAAATTTTAAAATATTTACTAAACCCTTGTTTTCAGTCTTATTTGAAGTAGGAAATATACATTAAACTGGAAATACAAAGCCACATTTGTGACATAAAAAAAATCACTGGTATCATGGGGAATATAAAACTTCTCACTTTCCTTTCCTCTATTATATTAAAATCGAAATTTGTTTGTGTTTGATTTCTGTGTACAAGTGATATTTGTTAGGTTATGGTCACTTCAAACCCTCTTTAAATTATGAATGGTTAAGGATTGAAAAAACTGTATAGATCTGTCTTGTACTAATGCAGTTAAGTTTTAGTACAATGGTTGCCACTCTCTTATGACTGCTCTCTTGACCAACGGTTGTAAATATCTTATTGTTGATATGAGATAAATACCTACACAAGTTTGTAAATTAGTGTAATTATGTGATGTTCCTTACTGAAGAATCCCATCCAGAAAACCTTACTTGTAAACCTTGTTCAAAAAGCTCCTATCATTTCGTCCATTCAAGAAATAAACTAAATCAAATCCATTTTCCAGGCCAATTAGAGTAGTGGAAATAGAATCCAAGGAGAAACGATGTATAGAGATCCTTAGTGAAATATAGGAAGTCATGATGAGTTTAAAAGACTGGGTAAATTCCCTGTGGATTATTATTTGTTTTATTATTTCAAATTTACTAGTCAAAATTTATGCAAACTATTCATATTTTTGGCTCCTTATTTATTGATATTTCTGGAATCAACTCTATTATCCAAAACTATCCATATTTACTGAAATCATTTCATATAAATCTCTAACTTGGTTGTATTCCTCTCACAAATGGGAGAAGGATTTTGAATAAGATATGGTTGCATTTTAAGAATTTGGTGAAATTATGTGAATAAATAGAATATTTGTTGGACATGAAGGGTTCTTATAATATGTGATTTTTATACCTTATAAAAATAAAAGGGCCTCATTGAACACCAATACACCACACTACATAAGCTAGCTCACTGGCATGGTAGGATGCTCTTTATCTATATAATACACCAGTTGTTCTTAAACAGATGCTACATCACCCTTTAACTTCTAGATATAGCTAACTCGTGCAACCATACCTCACTTGGTTATTGGGTGATGCTCATTGGTAGGGAACCAACCAACTCACAACATACATATTGAATATGGTGGTTCATAATATGATTGCATTTAAAATCAAATTTTGAATTTGATTTTATCTTTGAGAGATTTTTTCCATGAAAGGATTTTGATTGTTTGTGAACTATCTATCAAAATTACCATCTCACAACATCTAAAATGTTCTGTGGGAAACCCTCTTGGCACTTTCTCACATTTGTCGAATGCCATTAAATCCTTGGGGATTTACTAGATTTGAACACATGACCTCTCAAATTTCCATTGAAACTGATTTGTTTAAACCCATTTTATTATATAATGCTTTCTCTTATCACCATACATTTTACTTAATATAAGTTTTGAGAGGATAGAATGAATAAGGGACTTTCAAGTTTGTTGATAACTTGTTTTTAGTGTGTGCTTATTTTTAGTGTATGCTTAGCTCACAGATGAAAAAATATACTATTCATAAAATATTCAGCATTTGCAACTTCAGCTGGCTAATTTCCAAGAGAACAAAATCAAGTTAGTAGGGAAAACATTGCTCAAGATCAGAGTGACATGAAAGAAAAGAAACTATCACATTTAGAAAATAAAGGACATAGCTAACATGGTGTCAATGGAGATATGGCTACAAAGGCTAGTAAATATGGGAATTTTGTGGTAATGAACCAAGCTAAGGAAGTAATTATACCAAATGTCATTATAGATGGGGTTGTGCTTCTTACTCTGATTTGTGATATCCCTGCAAAGGTAAAACATAATTTTTAGTTGTTTCTTCATATTACAATATCTTATCTATCTAGTTGTGAGGTGGCAGTGCAAGTTAAGATTATAGTCTGAAATCATCTCTTCAAAATTTGTTGTAATTCTGAAGAGATTTATCTAACCTACACTCTATGTAATCTGAAATTTGTATCCAAAATGTGTTAACATGATCTGATGCAATCGGTCTATGTCTTGAGATGTAATCATCATGATATCTTCATGAATAAAGTTTATCATTTCAGTAACTGACAAAACTTAACAATATTTTCAGTCTTATTTGAAGTAGAAAATATACATTAAACTCGAGATACAACCTACTTTATGTTTTTCATCATCACTTTCAAATTATTAACAGCGGAAAAAATTCTACAAGCCAGTCTTCTACGACAATATATATGCCAACATGTGAAAATGGGAAACTAAAATCTAAAGTTCAGACTAAATGAAATCCAAATGAAACCTTTAAAGAAAGAGAAACAACATATAGAAAATATAAACAGATAAAATGTTAAATAAATATGTAATACCGCATATAGACCTCTAACACCTTCCTTTGCAAGAATACAACACACAACATCAGGAGCATTGGAAAACTTCCCTATTTGCATCCTTTGCTTGACAACCTGCATTATTTAGTCAAGTTTAATTGAAAGGACAACACCAAATAAATTTCCTTCAATGTGGATAATGAATGCTTAACATGATCAAAATTGTGTAATAATCATTTTTCTAGACCTTTGTTAGCACTCGAACAAGAGAAGTTGTTGCACCTCCAGCATCACATGCTAATTGTAAAAAGGATTAAGAATAAATAAGAAACATTTAACACTATCAAATGCAAGGACATATTGTCAAATTTTCTCATGACACCAAGTTTCTCAAAGAAAAGAGTAAAGATAAAAAATTAAAAAAAGAAGCCAATTTTTCTTATTTCAAGTAGTACTTGTTTAAGAAGATAACATGATTCTTATTCCAATCCTCATCAATGAAATTATGACCATAGTTTAATCTATTATTAATTGTACTTATAAATGTTCACTACCCCATCTTAATCAAATTTAAAACAATAATATATTTTAATGAAGTTTATGCTTTAATATTATGTGATAAAGCTAGTAGATGTAGATGCACTGCTTCATGCGAATGCAAATCTTGCTGAGGTCATTTCATATGTTAGAACAACTCATCTCATTTATTTTATATGTTTCCAAAATATCGCCCCTCCTCAATTTCAACAAGTTAGCATGGTATGTATCATACCCACTAGGTTTCTCCACTTTTATATGGAAGACAAGAGGACTTATGCAATACTCCAAATTTTATGGGAAGTCACCTCAAAGATGAGATATAAATGAAATGTAACAACTTGTTAATCTAACCTCTTTTGAAAAATAGTAGTCATGCCCTAAGTAAGTATGTATGTCTGTATTATGAATTAGTTATAATTACCAATTTAGAACAATAAACTATAATATATGATCATTAAAACTTAAACACTATGATAATTATTAATGGTTGTGTTCATTCAATCAATTATTCAAGAGTCAATTGACAATACATATAAGATTCATCATTCAATACAAAGGCTCATTCTTCTATAAATATAGAACTAAGGAAGTTCAGAATGTCAAAACCACTGCTCCAAACTAGACCTAAATTGTACCAAGAAAACATTGTTTGCTTGCTCCTTGATTTTGAGAAGCCTTCCTCTTGGCCAATTCCTTAAGTATCTAGTAGTGATTCAACGCAAGTTCCTTTTCTATCATCAGGAAGAGACTCTAATACATTTCTACCCTTTTTCTAAGTTGGCATGGGAATGTGCCTCAAACTTGTGTTATCAGCTTCTCCCTGCACTCATTAGGAACTCTGCCCTTCTTGGTGACAAGATCTCATGTGATGTGAGGGTTAAGTTAGGTAGGTCGACTTAAATGCGGGATAATTTATCCTTTTCAAGTATAAATAAGGAAACTCCTCCTCATTTGTAATCAGGATCATGGGATCAAATAAGATACTTTTTCTCTTTCTTCTTATGTAATGGGTTAATCAAGTGGTGTGCACCTCCTTTCTTGGAAAGTTCTAGGTTTTTTCACGGGTAACATTGATGTATGAGGTCCCTTTGCTATCTTTCAAATCTTGTCTAAGGTGAAAATATTATGAGTAAGTTAATCTATTCTCTTTTCTTTCTCAATTGTGGCAATATCTCTGAGTCTTTTTCCTTACACTACCATAGGCATCCAAGTTAAGAGTAACCAAGGGTTTTATGCATAATAGTATAGTCTTGTAAGTGAAGCATCCATCTTGAAGGGTTTCTCTTGTGTTGGGCCTTGGCATATTTATTTTCCGTAACTAGGTCAAAGCTAACAAAACCTGTGGTTTCTTAAATTTTTCCCTAGTTCATACAAATATTGAATGGCCAATTCTTAGGAGAAATGTTAATCTCGATTTCTCGGTGCTTGGAAGGAACAATACCTAGGCATTTTTTGTATATTGTTCCTTTTCAGGTCTTGTTTAACAAGAGGTTACCAAAGCTTTGGGAATTAAGGTGAGATGGGAAAATGGGAATTTAGAAGAAAGTCTACTAGAATAGATTGCAAACAAAGTTGTGAATGTCCATAGGGCCCTACCTTGTGGGTTTATATATGGTATATATATGTCTAGGAATCTTATGATATTTCAAGATTTGTATATGAAAACTTTACAAGTAGCCCACAAGATCAAAATCACTTATGAAGGAAATAAGAAGCCACTAAAGACAAAAAAACCAAAGATTCTACAAATTCTAAGCATAGACAAAGAGAAGCCCTAATGATTTTTTAATGGGGCATGTTAGGGGGTACCAAGGTTGTGTGGGCTTGGAGTGATAATGTTTATTGATACCTCCCATTACTTTTGTCTATGACATGTTGCTAGGAATGGGACCGACAACAAGGTATATAAATCTACACTCTATGGATACTTGTGAAGACAAAACATGACAGAGGATTAACTATTTACAAGTTTTAGGTGAATCAAATCTTGTGATAGAGTGGGTCGACCATAATCATCATATGAGAAAGCTTATAAAATATTTTATTACTTAGAGTGACACAATTGATCTTAGACTCTAGATAAGTTCTAAAGGGAAATTGAGATTCGAAGGTGAATCGTGGCATATGATATTGACCTTTGTTTGATCAAGTATGAGAAAATATATAACTAAGGGAAACAACCAGGCATTAAGGGCAGGCACGAGAGGTTTTCCTTTGGCTCATGGATTCTTTTCCATTTTTTCTAGCCCAATGCTTTTCTTCCAAATTTGTTGGAAGTTGAACTGACATGTGAAATCACTGAAGAAGAGTGATAAGGCTCAAATCAAAAATGAATATGGCCTATATCCTTATGAAATTAGCAACTAGATTCTTTGAGTTATTATTGATGAATAAAATGTGAGGAAGGAAAGATCAATCAGATTTTCCTTGAGTACTTTTGCAAAATGTACATGCAATAAAGCTATGTTGTCGATACTAATTATAATTTTTTGGTACAACTTACCTTGATTGGTGGAGTTTAGCACTGTCTTCTTTTTCTTTACCTTTCAAAACATCTTTCAATATGCTACAAATATTTTCCTGTTGCAATAATTTCATGTTAGGATACATCAAATAAATTTTTGCATGTTTATGAAAATAACAAAACGAAGCTAAAAAAATATAGTTTAAGTAATTTGTCTCAATGAATAAAAACAACAATAATAATGAAGATTTTACGGTTCATGGACATTTTTAATTTAACAATGTAAATTACAATAACATTCAAGTAAAATAATTGGTAATAAGATATCACCTGAGGAAACATGGAGAACCACAACCCTATGTATATAAGGCCATCGATCGCATCAAAACGCCAATTTTTCCTCTAAAATATGAAAATGTTTCCCAAGGATATCTGTAACAAGTTCCAATGGATGAGTCAAATATCAATAGTAAAATTTAAACACTACAATTATAGAAATAATTTTTTTTAATGTATAATTCCTTACCATTCATTGAGATCCTCTCTATTTCAAGAATAATTTAATATTCTCTACTAAACAGGACCAACCATGTGAAGGTGGAATCTTTGATGGCCCCTCCCCCCCTCACATCACTCTCAATTCCCCAAACCCAATGCATATACTTGCAAATAAAAATTTAGTGCAAATTCATTCATTCAATAGCAGAAATAAACATTCATTAAACCATTCATTAAAGCATTGAGTAAACCATTCATTCATTAAATAGTGAAAAAAACCATGCACGACATTGTTTTATAAAAAAGAATTACTCAAATTTCTTTAGTCGCTTCTTTTTTACTTTTCTTCTCTTTACAAAATGAGCAAGAAGCACATCTTCCAAAATTTGTTGTTCGGTTCCTGGTGCTTCATCAACTTGTACTGATGTCACCCTAGTAGATTTCTCACCACGTGAATCTTGCGAAAAGGGGCTCGGAATTGCTGCAATAATGTGAAAATGTTGCATTATTTTTTATTTTTTTTATAATTACAAGTATTTCATTTAAAAAAAATTACAAAGTTTTTTTTACCTGACATGGGCACATCATGTTCTTCATTATCCTGTCCAGGGTCAACCTATACAGTGTGACCATCTACATGCTCTGCAATTGAAATATGGAGAAGTACAATTAATGTTCACCATTTGCAATTAACTATACAAATCGGTAGCATATTAATAAGTTCATTACCAGGATCAAAGCATGATCTTCGACTAGTTGGTGTACATCATCAACATCTTCGACTAGTTGGTGTACATCATCGACATTAAGGGGATCATTGATTTCCTACTCAAAACATAATCAATATTTTATGTTAATTGTTTATAACGAATAGATTGCATGACAATTAATAAATTTTCATTAAACTATATAGTTTTTATATTTATGTTCACCATATGGATCACTAGAAGACCGTGTATGCCCAGACAAAAATTTTGGCATTCAACAACAGCTTCAAATTCATGTTGGAATCCAATATTCAAGTATTCATGAGTGGGAAATTCTTTGAATCAATCGACCTACATATTTTCATAACATCATTAATTTTACATTTTGCGTCGGATTAAAACGAAAACAATTTTCTGTTTATTATTTGGATGCAGTATTAGGTTTTTAGATACTTACAAATTGTGCCTCCAAATTTGAATAACCACCAGGACCAATCTTGTGTTGACCAATTTTATTCAGTCTTTCCTTTGTGGCCTTTGACATGTCTGGAAACCTAATCAAGTTGTGAATTACGTTAGATGTTCCAAATTCGATATAAAAATTAATAATAATAAGGCTTACCATTACATTGTGGAAAGTATTGCATACCTCTCTGTTCCTAGTGGTATCTTTCCTGCTTTTCTCATAGCCCTCTTTTATCCATCTTCCACTAGGGATTTCCACTCCCTTGATGGAATCATCGAAGGTCGCTCATACCTAGGGTTCTTTTCTTAGTGCACCTTATATTGGTCATGGATAATCTTCATATGTTGTCTAACCTTCTTTAGTACCTTCTTTGTATCAAAGGTATCTTTGTCAAACAGGCCAACCAACCGATTAGTAATCTCATCCTTTAAATATTTTGTCTATTTGTCTATCTCACCTTGTGTGGATGGTGGGCCCAAAGATATCTAAGGTGAAATCATTTAGACTTTTATAAAAAAAAAAAATTCCTGCAAAACAATCATTCCATCATTAGTTAAAAAAAAATTATCAGTATATTACAATCAAATTATAAAAACTATAATTACCGGTATATTAAAAATTATCGGTATATTGAACAATCTATAATTACCTAGAATATTCTATTTATTGGAACTAGTTCCTCGTTCACCGAAAATGTTGTCACTATTGAAACCGTGCTAGTGACATGGGAAGATCCAGGAAATGCTGCTTCAACATCAACATTAGTGTCAGACTCTTCTTCCACCCCTTCTTCTGCACGATATGGTGTGCATCATCCAGTAGTGGCTGCACCCTCTATTGGTCTCGGGGGTGTCACAGAACATGTTTCCGACCATTGAGTCAAAAAAATGGGTGCAGTATGTGGTGTACCTGGAGTGGTTTTCTCACTAGTCCTAGCACCTCCTTCACCACCAGTGTGTGGTCACAGAAAATACTGTAAATACAAACCATTCAATTATAAGTTCACTATCATATAAAATTATAAATTATAAAGTTCTAAATGAATTCATATTATGATTTCGCAACTTACTTTCAAGGCTTGGGAACTCTGTGTCAACACTTGAACCTTTGATTTTATCTCTCCTATTTGTGGAATTATGAATAGAAGAAGAAGCATATCCACACGAATTTTTTTCAAGGTCTTATCTAGCAGCTTCACCGATTCTATTGAATAACCAATTTTAGCATCATTCAACAACTCATTGACATCAAAATCTATGGACTGTTGTGTTGTTGTTTCATAAACCGAATCATTTTTGCAACAAAAATATATAAAACATTGCTTACTTGTTGAAGCAGTAGTCTGATCAAAAAATTATATTAACGAAAACTATCTATCATGATAGATTCCTAGAATTACATCTAGGTTTACCTGATTCCTAGACAACGGTGTGGTCTAATCAACAGCTAGGGACTTTCCCTGATCATCCACCTACCAAAAAAGTAGACAACATTATCATAATTAATGCAATTATAAAAACAAAAAAATACAGAACATAATAAACATTATGCTACATTTTATATATGTGTACAATTTTGAAGTATTTAAATTTTAGAATTACATTCAGGTTTACCTATTGCCTTGAGGATGTAGTCCTCTGGTCAACGGTCGGGTCCTCAATCAACACTCTGCATGAAATATAGATAATTTTATATAAACCAAATGAATATACTATTGAAGAAACATAACAACAGAACTGTTTGTACATATTAAATTTATACAATGGCATCGATGTATACCAGCTTCCTTGAGGCAAGTCTATTAACATCTACTGTGAGGGAGGTGCCCCTGATAGAAACCTACATAAAAAAACATACTAAAAATTACCTAACGAAACCAAAATACTCACTAAAACAATTTAATAACATAACATTTGGACGTATACATGTTTCCTCGAGGATGGTGTACTCCTCTCACCAGCTGCTGGGGTGATGCGCCCTTGATCACCTCCTTGTGAAGTCAACATAGGAAATTTAATAAAAAATTACAATTATCTGCTAAAAAAAAATCTTAAAGATGTTAAAATAATTAATAAAAGGTTGGGTAAATTGTTGGATGTACCACATCCATAATAATCGTGTTTGTATCTACTCGATTCAAATTGTAATTAATAAGCAGCTCTTCTACATCATCTATTTATTTAATGGCACATACAAAGACATAGTTTCCTTCACGCCCCTCAAATATGCATTTGGGTTTCTTAAATGTAGACCCTGGTTGTGTACCCGCAATATTCCCAGTTGTCTTTATCCTTTCGTCAATGTACAATTTTGCTCCTTTATTTTGATCTTTGTCTTTTAGTTGTAAATAATTTGTTGACAACCCATATCAACACATACTCCATGTATATTGGACCAAGCGCATCCAATCATTGTAGTTGTAAGAGGGTCATGTTGATGTATTTGTAACTTCAGAATGTATTCATCGGTATGTCTTATGTATTGTACCCCAATGTTTATTTTGGGATGTGTTTGTAATGTATTTGAGTCATGTCATGCCCCGATGTTCCTATCAGGAGGTTCTATAATGTAAACAATTCATGGAAAGTCATTGTGGGTAACCCTCCTGTTGGTCAAGGGTTAAATTCCCCTTAGTTGTGGGGCCCTAGGGTTATTAGAATATCCTAGATAAGTCGACCCTAGGTGAGTCATTTTAATTTGGGGCAATAGTCCCCATTGTTGTGTTAAGGATAACCCTCCTTGTTGGTCGGAGGAGGCAAAGTCCCCACAAGTTGTGGGGCACTAGGGTTATTAGACACTCCTAGATATGTCGGCTCTAGTAAGTAATTGTTAAGTGAGGCCGACATGTTGGAGTGGGTTTCAAGTGAACGAATTAATATAAATAGAGAGTGAGCCTCTCTATTTATAACACACACACTCACTCATTGGGGTGCATGAGTGAGAGAGAAGTTGTTGGGATCAAAGAGAGAGACTACTGTTGTCGGGAGATCATCTTTATGTTTTCAGGTTTTACTTTTGGTGCTGATTCTATCTCTGAGGAAGTTGTGGGGTTTTCTCCTTTATGGTTTCCCCGAGGAAAATTCTTTGCATCACTTGTCTCTTGTGTTTATTGTTGTGCATGTTATTCTCTCAGTTAAAGATCCTAAAATCATAATGCTAGCTTGAATGATAAAAATATAACATGGTATCAGAGCTAACCTGAGAAGAATATATTGTGCAGCTACAGAAGCTAGGGATTCTTAATTTTTTTGTCTCTCTCCACAATCCATCAACAAAAGTATGCTAGGATGACTCTCCATTGAAGGGCACATCTTTCTGTCGAAGCGGAATTCAATTCCGAGCATTTTCAGTTTTCGATGAGGGAAATTAAGGATTTCTATAGAAGAGGAGTTTTTGAGTTAGCCTAGAATAGGATTTATATCCTCATAAAAATAAAATTTTAGAGACCTAGATCAATATTTTTGGTTGGGCGAAACTTCAGGAAAGTCAAACCCTAGTTTGACCCCGAGCTGGAAAAACCCTAAATACTAAAACTGATAAGTTTTGGTAAATTCGCTATACCTCAGGATTGGAGAAGGTTCAAGAGCTGAAAATTGCAAAGGCAAATATAAACTCCTAATTTACATTGTGTCCAAAATCCATCCTCATATTCACTATATTATGGGAGATATGATCCCTCCACGTTAGGGTTCCAACCTCTTCCAAGATTCATCCCTAAACAGGACACCTCGGGATAATTTCTATATCTTGGGATAAAAAGGTCCAAATCACATTTTTGAATATGTTCCAAAAAGGGAAGGGACTATGATTTCTGTAGTCTGAGTTTCAGACCCAGATGATGAAATAGCGACATGTGGAAGTCCATACAACTTCTCTGTTCTGAACAGTCCTGTAATAGGTGATCTTGGAAAAATGATCATAAATACCAATGGGTGAAACCAATTCTGATGAAACTTATGGTGTTGGAACAGGGACATGTGAGGATTCCTTAGTGTGAAGTTTCAGACATAAAGGAGTATTAATTTCAAAGATATCGCAGAAATAGTAACAGGCATTTCTGCAGAAGAAATTGGAAAACTAGGGCTTCCTGTTCTGGGAACTTCCCTCCACTGTTTTTAGAAAAGGATTACATTGGATAGCTTTCCTTGAAGCGATCTATATTTCTATCCAATCAGATCTGAAATATTCCAAGGTTTAAAAATTAATTTTTCTCTGAGAAACCCTAGATCAGCCAGCTCCGGAACCAGGACGGACACCTCAAATCGGTAAGATCTAATCTTTTGCTATTTTCATTTCAGGTTCTCATTTCAAAGTGATCTATCACATCAACTTGATGATAATCTTGGTGAAGTTGACAACTTCCAAGCATGGAAGCATATGATATCTCCAAATAAAATGAATTGGACACCTACATGGGTGTAGAGGTTCCAGTTCCAGAGGGAGATGAGGCTCAAAGCCTTACAAAAGAAGAATTTGGTCAAGGCCAAGAAGATCATTGTTGGTTCAATCACTGATCAAATTGTACCACAAGTGTCTTCCCTAAATACATCGAAAGAGATGTTTGATTCCTTGACCAAGCTATTTGAAGGGAAGAACATAAATTGGAATATGACCTTAAGAAACCAGTTGAAGAATGTGAAGATCCAAAATGCAGAGACCATGCAGTCATACTTTACAAGGGTCTCTCAAATCAAAGAACAACTTGTAACAGTAGAAGAAGAAGTGGAGAATGTAGAAGTGGTGATAGCCACCTTGAATGGCCTCCCAGGATCATGGGATTCATTCATGCAAGGAATGTGTGCCAAAAGGAAGTGATTACCTTCAGCAGACTCTGGGAAGAAGAAAAAGCTCAACTCATAATAAGAGAAAAGAAGATGGGAGCAATTGAATATCAAGCTCTCACCATCCAAAGAAGATCCCTCAAGCAATGAGGAATATGAAGAACTCAACTCTAGAAGAACTTCTTATCCATCTTAGCATTTGGATAAGAAACGATGCTATTATGAATGAAGAAGATTATGAAGCCGAAGGATCAAGAAGGAGTCTACCCACGAAGCAAATAAAGATAAGTATTCAATTGTCATTTCATGATATTGTTTTGTTATGCATTTATTTATATTTAGTTGATGTATTATGCATGACAGAGTGTTTGCATTAATGAAAATATACTAATAATATGTATGTAATGGGTAAATAGCTCAAGGTGCTATGCAACTCTCAATTTCTACTTATCTAGAATGAAACCTCTTTGCTGACATATTGGATTAGTGCATAATCTCAATGTTGTCCTCGTAGAGATGGAAGGTGTTATCACTAAAGTTGACTCTTGATCGCAAGAGAGCCAAGCTTAGAGAAATATTAATAATGTGTAAAGGATAGTTGGGAATGAAAGTTTTTAAATAGACATGCATTTAAGAAATCAAGCAGGGAATGTATCAGCAGAGAATGGATATTAAAAATACATAGCTATGAGCATAACTTCATGAAAGACATGAATCAGGTTCCACATCAAGAATTAAAGATAATTGCATACTAATCAAGAGAATATTTCCATGAATTAATAAGACCATGCACAAGACAGAACAATGATAGTATGTAATTCAGTTATTAAGAAAAATAGGCTCATATGATCACAATCATTTCAGAATAGCTATGGATATTAAGACAAACATAGTGCATATGCATACACGCCCCTGCAAATACAATCTTAGCCCTTGGTTGGAACTCCCCTTCCTCACTTCTACCTCCAATATTTTTACAATGAAATATATATATAAGATAGCAAAGCTAACCTATTTAGCATTTTTTGGATCTAGTCTAATGAGTTTTTGCCAAGTTTGGCTAATCAAACAAGAAAATGACCCATGCCTCTATTTAATAGGGTTATACTTCTACTATGACTAAAACACTTAAATGAAATGCCACTTGCATTCATGGATGAGTATTGATGAGCTCTTTGAGGAAGAGTCATCATCTGTACCTAAATATACTCCAGCCAATCTTTAGTTCATAATCATAGAAAATGACCCCTTCAAGATTTCATGTATATCATCTATTGGCATTGATGCATCCACAATCTGCTAGGTTGGATCATGCAAGGCCTTATACTGGTTAGCTACTTTCTTCTGAAATTCCAGTTCTTCATATCATTGTCCTCCTTAGTCTCCATGTTTTGCTGCTATCTCTAAAGTTATGTCCAAGTATAGAACAAGATCTGGAGTTGGTAACCCAACTTTAGGCGCCTTACACCAGCTAAGGTCAAGTCCTTTTGTAGCAGAAAATGCCACACCGGAGTAGGAATAATGATCAACAATTAAAGAGGTTCCAACCTTCAGCTTTGCTTCCATTAAGGACAAGCTATCAAGGAAAACAGAATATTTTTATTTCTTTACATTCCTGTCCACTAGTAGTGTCTAAAATGCTTCTACCCAACATTGCACTTTTCTGGAATCTTTTTTCCCAACGATTGGAACAGAATAGCAAATTAATGGTTCTCTCATCCATATCTTCTTTGTTGGACAAATAAGCAGATATCATCTTCCCCACAGCCGTATTAATGCTTTCCCAAAGCTTTTTACCAAATTTTGCTAGCTAGAAGAACAATTCTCAAGGGCATTTTGTAGCTCCCTGTTATCATAAGAAGACAATAATGCTTCTACAACTTCAAAAAGATTATCATTTTAAACAGCCTTTCCTTTGGGACTTGATAAAGTAGATTGTAGTGGATATGAAAATAAATTGGAAAGTGCTTGATCTGAATCTAATACCAAGTCGATTCCATATTTTAATATCTCGGCCACTTCATTTACAAATGGAACTTTACATTCAGAGAGAATGCTAGCATTTTTCCATTGTTCTCCTAATATCTTTGTCAACTTATCAGGTGGAAGGGCCCTCAAATGTTGCTCATTCATCCACTGCAATTTCACAAAATCAAAGATAACTACGCTTTTTGTAATTTGATCAATTGAGAACTTGTTGAACAATTGTTCCATGGTAAAATATTATTCTTCTGTGCCATCATTACACCCCAAGAGAGCTAAATAGTTCACCATTGAATTTGGTAATAAGCCCATCTCCCTTTCCCATAGATGTTGCACCATGCATCTTTGATAGTTTGCTGCAATCTGGGGCAAGGATCAGAGACACATGTGCAAAAGAAGGCATAGAAAACCCCAATGCATTGTAGATTAAAGCCTCCAGTAATGTGTTTGGCAAATGTTCCTCTGCCCTTATGACATGATAAATTTCTATGGAAGTATCATCTATTACAACACAAAATTTATACATGGGCTACCCATTGCTCCTCATGATCACAAAATCACCAAGTTTGTCCAACCCCCATGAAACTTCACAACGAACAAGATCATTAATTTTCAGAGTTCCATTTTTAGGTACTCTAAAACGGTATGTAAATGGTGTCCCTTTAAGAAATTCTTCTTGAATTTCTTCATCTGTAGCTGAAACCCACTTGCCTGTATACACTGGTGGAAACTGCTTCAACTTAGCCTTTATGTACATGTAAAAGATCCAGGGATGTAATAAATGCTGTCAATTTACAGTAAATGGCTTAATCTATTTGAGGAGGGATTGTATTTATTTCAGTACCAAGTTCCTTCTCAATCTTGTACAAATTAAATTGATCCTCGTATGTAATCAAATTTACAGCAATTCCTAGATGACCAAACCTTCCAGATCGCCCTACTCTTTGAGCATTAGTTCATCCATAAGGTTGATAACATATGGCTTGCACAAAAACCTATCCTTAAATGATTTGATAGTGACTGGAATTTAACCTGTGGGATCAATTAAGGGCCACCTTAGATGAAGCCATTCTATGTGCTACCAGAAACTTATAACTTTTGTTGGAGTAGATCTAATGACAACAGAAGGCATCTAGTAAGTTTCTGTGAGATATGGATGAATGTTGTATTGGCTAAAGTAGTTGCATGATCATATATTTATGCATAAGAATTTGCCATTATGAATATTCCTTATGAAATGTGTCTAACAATACAAATGCATTTTACTTGTAGGAAACATTGCATACATAATCGCCTACAAGCAAAGAAGGATGAGACTTGTTCCGAAGAACAAGTGATGACAATTCAAGATGAATAATAATATAACGAATGCAACAACATCATTGATGCAGAACCTTCCAGCTATGAAGAAGTAACCAAGAAGAAAGGGAAGACCAGTTCAAGAAGAATGATGTCTAGGATGCAGTATCGATACATGAAGGGAAGTTCGTAGTTCCATCATACAGTAGATGGAAACATCGTGGGATACAAGGCAAGATTCATAGCATGAGGCTTGTCACGAAAAGAAGGCATAGACTATGAAGAGACATTTGCAGCCAGTGGGAGTTGAAACGCATACATGATGAGCTTGATGAAGATCTTAACCTTTGCTACAAGTTTGAAGATGAAATTATATACATTAGATGGATACATAAAATATTAGTAGCATAGGAAGCTACTTGTCACTCTGGTACGTAATGTTTCAGTGCATAGAGTATGGAAGATAGAGGGAGTATGATGCTTTGCTTCAGAGGGAGTGACTACAGAATATCTTGAGGTTTGACATGGTACAATAGGATGGACAGATTACTAATGACTCTAGGCCTTACTAAGAGTAAAGAGGATTCCAACCTTTGTGTCAAGGTTGAAGGAAAAAGACCATTGATGCTCCTGTTATGTGTCAATGCACTATTTTCTAGGCATGGAAGTGTGGCAGAATGCGGATGGAATCTTCCTCGGATAAGGGAAGTATGCAGTAGAGATATTGAAGAGGTTCAGGATGATGGCATGCAAGGCCATGATGACACCTATTGAATAAAACATGAAGCTATTGAGTGATGCTTCATCAGAGACGGTTGATGCCATGATGTATCGTCAAATGATTTGTTTCTTAATGTACCTGACAGATACGAGACTAGATATTTGTTTTTTTGTGAACACATTGAGACATGTTCACTTGATTACCGCAAAGCATATTCTGAGGTCCTTGAAGGGTGCAGTTGATTATGGACTCAAGGATGAGGTGATCAAAAGATTAACCTGAAGGGTTATGTTGATTTAGATTGGGCAGGTAGTGCCATTGAAAGGAAGAACACTTCAGAGTGTTGCTTCAGTATGGGATCAGGTGTGATATCTTGGTTTAGCAGGAAGCAATCCTATGTGGCATTGAGTACAGCTGAAGCAGAGTATGCCGTAGCTTGTTCATCTAGTTGTGAGGCAGTATGGCTGAGGAAGATACTGTCTGATTTATTTGATCTCCAGTTAGATGCTACATGTATATATTGTGGCAACCAAAGTTGTGTGAAGTTGTCGAAGAACTCGGTGTTCCATGACAAGTAGAAGCATATCGAGATCAAGTATCACTATATCAGGAATATGGTGCAGAGGGGAGAAGTGAATCTCCAGTATGTTGCAATGAGCGAACAAATAGCTGATGTGTTGATGAAACCATTAGCTAGAGTGAAGTTTGAGTACTTCAAGGAGAATATTGGTATTCTCCATATCGAGGTTCCTTCCAAGGGGAAGTGATGAGTCTGTGAGCCATTCTGAAATGGTGAGAGGATTGGTTCCTTCCATGGTTAGATGTAAGGGCTGAGCCATTTTGTCATGGTCAGAGGATTGGTTCCTTCCATGTTAGATATGAGTGTTGAACCATTCTGATATGACTATAGGATTGGTTCCTACATGATCAGATTTAAGGGCTATTGCCATTCTTTGAATGGAGGTGCCTGGTCAGTTACCAGGAATACTCGGTCTAGGACTGAGGGCCATTCTAATATGACTGTGAGATGTGTTCTCACATGATCAAATGTGAGTGCATGGCCATTCTGATATGATTGAGGGATGTGTTCCCATTTGATCAGATATAAGGGCTGACGCCATTCTCTTGGAGAATGGAGGCACCTAGTCAGTTACCAAGAACCCTCAACCTAGATTTGAGAGCCTTTCCATCATGGTTATAGGATGTGTTCCCACATGGTTGGATGTAAGTGCAGATCCCTTCTAGCATGGTTGCAAGATCTATTCCTGCATGGTTGGATGTAAGTGCAGAGCCCTTCCAGCATGGTTGCAGGATGTGTTCCCGAATGGTTGGATGTAAGTGCAAAGCCCTTCCAACATGGTTGTAGGATGTGTTCCCACATGGTTGGATGTAAGTGTAGAGCCCTTATAGCATGGTTGCAGGATGTGTTCCCGCATGGTTGGATGTAGGTGCAGAGCCCTTCCAACATGGTTGCAGGATGTGTTCCCGCATGGTTGGATGTAGGTGCAAAGCCCTTCCAGCATGGTTGCAGGATTGTGTTCCCACATGGCTAGATGTAAGTGCAGATCCTTTTTAGCATGGTTGTAGGATGTGTTCCTACATGGCTAGATATAAGTGCTGATCCTTTCCGATAGGGTTGTGGGATGTGTTCCTGCATGATCGGATGTGAGTGCTGGGCCTTTCTGATGTGATTATAGGATTGGTTCCTACATGATCATATGTGAGTGTTGGGCATGCCTTTCTGACATGGTGTTGGATGTGTTCCTCTCATGGTCAGATGTGAGTGTTGGGTGGGCCATTCTGACTTGGTGTTAGATATAAGCACTGAAAGAAGACCTACATGGAGGCTAGGCCTACAATTAGCATGAAAAAGGGATGGCTCTGTAGAACTTCCAATGACAAGAAGAATCATGAGATAGCACCTGTGATGATGATCTAGCAGTGATGATCTAGATCGAGTGATGATCCAGATCCAATGATGATGATCCAGATCGAGTGATAATCCATATCTAGTGATGATGATCCAAATCGAGTGATGATCTAGATCTAGTGATGATGATCCAGATCGAGTGATGATCTAGATCTAGTGATGATGATCCAGATCCAATGATGATCTAGATCTAGATGAAGATGACTTGAATATGACGTGGACTCGATGATGATCCAGATGATATAAAGAAGAATACTTGTGCTGATAAATTGTGTTGAGAGAATACCTTCCTAGTTAAGGGGGAGTGTTGATGTATTTGTAACTTCAGAATGTATTCATCTGTATATCTTATGTATTGTACCTTGATGTTTATTATAGGATGTGTCTGTAATGTATTTGAGTCATTTCATGCCCCGATGTTCTTATCGAGAGGTTCTATAATGTAAACAAGTCATGTCAAGTCATTGTGGGAAACCCTCCTATTGGTCAAGGGTTAAAGTCCCCTCAGTTGTGGAGCCCTAGCGTTATTAGACTATCCTAGAGAAGTCGACCCTAGGTGAGTCATTATAACTCAGGGAAATAGTCCCCACTGTTGTGTTAAGGATAACCCTCCTTGTTGGTCGAAGGAGGCAAAGTCCCCACAAGTTGTGGAGCACTAGGGTTATTAGACACTCCTAGATATGTCAGCTCTAGTAAGTAATTGTTAAGTGAGGCCAACATGTTGGAGTGGGTTTCAAGTGAACGAATGAATATAAATAGAGAGTGAACCTCTATATTTATAACACACTCACTCACTCATTGGGGTGCATGAGTGAGAGAGAAGTTGTTGGGATCAAAGAGAGAGACTACTGCTGTTGGGAGATCATCTTTATGTTTTTCAGGTTTTACTTTTGGTGTTGATTCTATCTCTGAGGAAGTTGTGGGGTTTTCTCCTTTATGGTTTCCCCAAGGAAAATTCTTTGTGTCTCTTCTCTCTTGTGTTTTATTGCTATGCATGTTATTTTCTCAGTTAAATATCCTAAAATCATAATGCTAGCTTGAATGATAAAAATCTAACAAGTCCAACATACTCCATCAATTTTTTACATCTGTCGTAACAGACCTTTATGCCATCCATGCAAAACAACCCCAATCCATGTAATGATGACGGTGTAATTCTATATATTCTCTCATTCACACAAAAATCAATGTTGACTTGAGTAAGATCACTAGTTACCCATTGTTTCACTATATGTGTGTACCTTAAGGGCACCTTGATGTCTTCTATTGCCTCATAATCATAGAAACATGACCCCCCTTCTGGGAGAAAAAACTCTAGGTGTTTATTGAATTTTCTTTTGATCTTCTAAGTTCTAGTTGATCTAGTCCTTATAGACCTACTAGATGTCTCACTTTCCTCTAGCCTTCCTATAATCCCCCTCACTCGAGGAAGGCAGGTCTGTTAAATACATGTTTGATTCTACCTGCACCATGGCCAAAAAAACTTGGAAAATAAAAGAAAAATACCAGCAAAAACTTGGATAGACTTATAAGCATGACATAATAGTGATATCATTATCTTGAATAATATCAATAGTTCCTTAGTATAAAAGTTCATGACATAGTCCTTTAACAAGATATAGATATCAAGTGGTTCCATAACTAATTCTTCAACCAATTTATCTCAAAATACAAACTATGTTTTTGACAAAATTTGTAGGTATAGCCTTTTTAATTTATTTTGTTTCCTCACCAAAAATATTAAAGGCCCAGTTTACGGATCTCATTATATATAATAAAATCATTTGCTAAGATTTTGTAACTTTTTTTCAGAAGAAAAATAGGTGTTCCTTGATATTCAATAGTTAATCAAAGGTAATGTGTACATAGTCCTGACAACAAGTCATTCCAGACGCGAGTGGAGATAAGTATCAAAAACTTTCCCAAGGGGAGGGATGGAACCCACAATACCAAGATGACTGAAGTAGAAATACCATATGGGGAACATAAGGAACCCAAACATCTTATCCAAAGAGGCATTGAGGATGGGGAAAAGACACCCCTGGGGGATGAAAACAAAATCTATATCCCCATCTAAAACAAGAAAGATGCTAATGTATCCCATAGTTGAAATAACCAAAAAAGGCTATGCCACATAAATCAAAAATCTCTTAAAAGAGTTGTATCATGCCTTCTTCAATGATGTCAGCCTTCATATTCAATGCTTCCTTGGATAAACGGTCTGCACTCATATTGTACTCCTTATAGACATGCCTAAAGTCATATAACCCACAAATTGAAGGCGTCGATAGTATAGCATATATGTTGGATTTAATGGATATCTTATGAAAATTTTCACTACATAGATATTGGAAATACGACGAACTCTTCTTCATAGAGGTCAAAATTTCCAATATGCAACATGGATTTGCAGTTGGCCCCAACAACTTATTCGTGTCTTGGGGAAAATTGAATCTTGATTGGTGGCATGATATGCCACCATCTTCACTACCGGTCCATGGCCCCATTGATGAGTTTTCTATTTTTAAATTACTCAACAAAATAGGACATTAATTATCCCAATAGTTTTTAATGTTGATTACCCCCATGTCCAAACCAAATATGTACTTGTAGAACTGGAACAAGATGAATGCTCTTTCACAGTATGATACATTGATTGAGAAATAATTGTTTTAACAACAATAATTTGTGTAGCATACATTCATCAAACCTTCAGTTGTTCTGTAATACCCCGGTTTTGACCCCGTTTGCGTTAAAGGGTACATGATGTATATTTTGTAATTAATCATGGTGAGGAGCTAAAGGCAAAATACCCACCATCAATTCGGTTGTGTTATGTTTCAGAAATAGGGATCATTGCCGATGGTATATCATGTTTTCCAGCACATTATAGCTTTGGCATCATGTAAATACGCACATCAATTTAATTAAACCTACAGCCAGCTATGACGGTGTAACATTAAATGAAAAGGGCATGATTATGAAGGATAAGGGGGGGGGTTGTCTAAACCGTGGGGGGCATTGGTAGTTAGCCATGTGTCACCACCACCCATGCTATTCTATTGTTAGTTGGGGCAGCGATTTGCTGACAGAAAGACCACGCCTTCTCCCACTCTCCATGACGTGTGGATGGTCTGCCCACTAACCGAATCGTGAGTATGTTCATCTCCTCTCATGCAGACGGATTTAAAGGTTACACATTCCTTTGTTTGGGGGTTCTCCCTTTCCTCCTTTCTCGTCGATTGCTAGTTGGGGGTGTTCGTCCTCTTGATCACGTAGTGTTTTGGGTGTCTTTTCCCCACCATTTTTCAGACTACGTATTGTTTGGGGTATGTCCATCGTTGTGTGGAGGCTGGGATTTCTGGAATAGTTCGGGGAGTTGCATTTTTGCTTTCCCATATAGAGTGGATCATGAGCTGAGTTGTTTTGGCCACTGATTGCTGGTTGCAGTCTCTCCCATGCATTATTGACTGTTTCTTCCTTTACAATGTGGCATTTTCCGAAGATTGTTGTGGTTTTACCCTGTGGCTCATCCCTAAACCGTGGTGGTTGTGCTCCTCTGTTCATTTGAGTGCTGTGGATACCTACGTTGTGGGGACGGTGGTTTCTTTCCTTTTTTGGCATGGGATGTCTCTTTCCTTGTGTATAGGTTAAGAGTATGTTCTTCCCCTTTCTCTACCTGTGTAAGTTCTCCAGCAATCACATTGGGAATGGTGTGTGCTGTGAGCTCGGGGATGTTGGTGGGCTGTTGATCTTCACATTCGTTGGCTGAGTTTTCCCTTGTCCATACTGGGGGTGTGGCTTCTTCCAACTACGGACTGTGTAGTTGTTACCATCATTTATTATGGTTTTGGGGCTGTTGTCTTCCCTTGGTTTTGGGTTGCTTCTTGGTTGCTGAGGTTATTGGGATTGTTGCTGAGTTGTTTTGTCCATGCTAGGGCCAAGAACAACTCTGAAGCATTGTTTAACCTTAACTGTGTTTTACCTTTTGTTTGGGGTTGTCACCCTATGGTCTTCCTCTTCCTCATAGAGTTGTGAACTATTTTTTTTGCTATGGTATGCAGTGGTTGGTCTTCGAACTATTGAGAGTAGGATTAGAGGATGGGTATGCTTGAGAAAATTGGTGTTTGAGGTCATCAGCTTAGCATTTAGCCTTTCCTAGCTCCTTGATGGCCTGATAAACCCTACTGTGTAGGATTGACCCTTATTCCTTGAGGAATCATGCCCAGCTCCAGGGTGGCCGTGTTGCTGAGAAATTGATGAGCATGCTGGCCTATGGTTGGGTGGAACGTTGCAATGACGTAGCTGGTTGTGGGACAAGTTCTTATTAGATGAGTATTCTTGACTATTCCGCATCTGCATTTATATTTACTAATTGATGAACATGTGGCATGCTTGAATGAATGTATGTTTTCTTCCACTATGTATATAAAGGGAATCTTAGTATGTATTATGTTTAAGCTTTTTATTTCAGCATTATATGTCTGTCCATGTTCATGGGGCTATTTTCCCGTATTTTTTGTGTTAGTAGCATCCTCTTCGCTGGTCAGAGGGTCGGGGACATTACATTGTGGTATCAGAGCTCTGGTTGTAGCATGGGCCTAAATGGGCCATGACATATTAGATAGCAGAAGCAGGTTTCCTTCTGCTCAGTAGAAATGAGAAAATTGTGGCAGGAAAACTCAAAAAAATTTCTAAGTGCCAGAACTATCGGCCTATTGGAAGACTAAGTGACAATATCTTCCGATGCAGTGGGCACTCAGTGGGAAGGCCACCCAATGGATGGTAATCGGAAAAGCTTTGAAAATTTTTCTAAGTTCGACTATCGACAATTGGCGGAAGAGAGTTGTTCTCATCGCCGATGGTTAGATGGGGAAAATAAACGATCATTGAGCTGATGAAGGTTCGGAAAGGAAGAGAAAATTTTCAAAAAAATTTCGAAGGCATGGAATCATCGACCATCGGTGATGGTTAGTTGATCACATCACCGATGATCAGATGATTAGGTCACTGATGAGCTACAACAGGTAAAAATTTGTTGGTCGAGCATCCATCATTGTGGAGATTGTGAGAACTAACCATCTGATGAGGAATGCATCCGAGCACCGATGTCGCAGCTTCTAGGGGTTTCGATTGCTGATGGACGAAGAAAATTCAAAAATTTTCTAAGGAAACAAATCATCGGCCATCGGGAAATGATAGGAGATCGGGTCACCGATAAACAGTGCACTCATCCTTCGATGCATACAGGTTCCCGATGTCAATGTGTTTTAGCCTCCGATCGGAAAAGGATAGAGGATGATGAGCCACCGTTGCGGCTGCGGAATGAGCTATTCCGCTGATGATAGTCCTTCCAGTTGGAGATGCTGAGGTGTTGAGTGAACTGTAGTGGCGATAAACAGAAGAGGATTAGGTGATGAAGCAGCCAACGCAGAGAAAAAGGAGAAAGAAAAGATTCTAAGTATTGAAAATTTTTGGAATTCAGCGAAGTTCCGAGGTTGTTGGGGTTCGGCGAGAGAGAAGAAGCAAACACCGATACGTCAACGAAAGTTAGAGGAAAGAAACTCCAATGTTTTAAATGATCAAACTGCTGATGGTGGTGAAAATTCAGAGACTACATCGGAGGAAGTTAGCTGATGGTGCATCATCGTTGCGGATGGCTAGGAAACTATCCTTCCGATGGATAGTGGTTGACATTGCCGATGGATAGTTTTTGACGTCGCTAATGAATGGTTGAGGGATAATTTGCAAAAAATTTCCGAAGTGACGAAAACGTCGGAAAATGATAGGGAATCAGAACACCGAGGAGCATCAGAAGGATTTAGTTGATTGGATTACCGCTATTATGGGTGACTATGGAACTAACCGTTCGATGAGCGAGCGGTTAGTTGCTTCGACCGCTGATGCAGCGGTAGGTAACGTTCCAATCATTGACCCATCGGAGGAAAATATACTGTTTGATCACAGCAATGTCAAAAAGTTTAGTTTCACGATACAGTGGACCCGTGTAGTCTTGGATCACCAGAAGTTAGTGGATAATTGCTCCGATCTACTGACAGGTGAGTGAAATGCGAACACCACAATGAGAACACTACCGTTGTTGCGGACGTCTAGAGGACTAGGTGTCCGATGCCACAGTGGGATTTTCATTTTGACTGCTGACAGAGCTGTAATCCATGGAGATTTTAAGGTTTTTGGTTGTTGTTGTGGAATAATAGACCACTATGGGCCCGATACAGTGGAAGGGAATAAACAAGAGACCGACCGATACAGCGAAGAAAATTAGACGTTCTAGCTGCCAAAACGTCGGAAATTTTGTTGGGATGAGACCTGATTTTGACAAAGGAAATTTTTGGGTTTTCAAAGCGAAATTTTCTCGGAAACTTCCAACTATTTTTCAGTGGATTTCAGCAGACTGTCAGTGGGTTACAGGGTTGAAAAGAAAGAAAATTCCAAGTGGCTAAAGTTCGCATTTCAAACCAAAATACAAAAAAAAAAAAAAAAAAAGCATCATTTTGAAGCGGTGTGGTTTTCACAACCAAGGTCAAAATGAAGCATGTGGATAGGCATTGGAAATATTATCCAGCAGGGAACAAGGGAGAGTCACCAGAATGTGAATGCGGAGCAGCAAAGTGCTTGTGATTGTTGAAAGAGAAATGTCCTGCTATCAATATGGACAAATCTAGGAATTGCATGCCTAGAGGTAGCAAGACCATGAAGTCAAACCAGATGTTGTATGGAAGAGGAGTTCCATGCAAATATGTGGGACTTGAAAAGGGAAGTTTCCTTAAACCCTATCTTGCTGATTATAACTACGTTTCATAAGTTTTATACATGAAATGTATGAGGATATGCTTTGCATACATAGGATATTGAGGATTATACATTTATAATGAACCACTAATGATAGTTATTGCATTGGTGTTGGCATTAGTGGAAAAACCAACGACAACATGGACCTGGCTGAATATGTTGCTGATGCTGACGAATGTGACTAGCAACCCTCTGGAGAAAGGGATAAGGCAACAAGTCCATAATCAAAAGTTGGTAAGCAAATTCTGCAATCTCCTTCAAAGGACCAACCAAATTGGTCATGCCAAGGGTGTAAGTAGGACCCATGAAGGTAAGAGTTTGATTATGACAAATTCCATGGAGTGGTAAAAGTAAGAGACCTCATACCATGTGGATATTTGAATGTTATACTACATTCATATAGAAATGTGTCATGCATGTATATGTTGATTGAGCTTAGTAGCCCAAGGAAAGTAAGTACTCATGATCTTGATTATAGTAATGCATCCTATATGAAGTAGTCATGGTTAGGCCATGCATGGCATGTTGAATGGATAGTATTCCTGAATCAATGCAAGGCAGCATTGAGTGGATATGCATTAAAAGATTTTATAAATCTTTAAGTTATGCATATGAAGAGTGTAAGTAGTTGATTGCATAAGTATGGGTGCAAGGGTTGTGATGCATTGCATGAATATCTTGAGATAGTGCATGTGATATTATGAATAACTAATGGCTGAAATGATGGATTGATGACAATTCTGGAACCATTTCAAAGGCTGTTATGAATGTAGGATAGTAAGTGCATGAGGAGGGTAGTCATGATTGATTGGCTGCTGGAAATTCTCTATGGAAGAGCAAGTTGGTGCAATGATACGCTTGTGAAGTAAGGATTATCTAAACAATTCATTTAAATTGCATAAATGATGTGACTATACCCTGTAATTTAAAGTATGACAATGATTGTGTGAAGTAAATGAGTTTTGGTAATATTGATGTGATTAACAGCTAGAAATTTTTGAATTTTATAAATTTTGAAAATGCTTCAGTGATTGTTGTAGCAATGGAAAAAGTTATAGGCATCAAGACTTACCAAATTTTTGGTTGATTGAAGTTCGGGTTTCAGGTAGATTGTTTGGGATATGGAAAAATGGGTAAGACCATGACAAAGGCTGGAATCTACCATGTGGAAGAGCCAAACCTCATGGGAAGAGTTTCATGGATGTGATAATAGTTTGTGTGCATAATAGGTTGCTAAATTTGAATTTGTAAATTTCATATTTGAGAAATTGCTGACAACTACTAATCATTATTGTCTTGCATAGAATTGTGTCAAGAGGACGCATTGTAAGTGGGTGTCCATGTTATGTTAGTAAGCATAAAATCATAATGGTGCTACTCACAAGAGACCCACAATTGAGGATCACCTCATTTCCAAGCAAATCAATTTCTGTAGTAAACAAAGTTGCAATTCCTATTGAATTTAATTACTAATGTCATTTGCTTGGTTATGGACAGTCAATTTGGATTGTATTATCAGATAATGATTGACTGTTTGGCTATTTGATGAATGTGCCAGGGGTACACACTGTAGGAAGATCATGTGTGATGGCCTGTAGGAGCCAAACTTCATGGGAAGGTTTTCCCTTATTTTGAAATGGGTTTCGATGGAAACTCCATTGGACATTCTGGAAATGTCTCATCTGCACTACATGTTTGGTAATCAACTTGAGTGAGATGGTATAGATTATGTCGGTAATACATGTGTGCATATGAAATGTAAAAAGGAATTAGGGTGGCAAACCGAGGGACTACCAACTCAAAGAAGGGAGCCCCCATTCCTCCTCAATGAAGGAATACTGCCCCGGTAAATGGATAAGTCTTTTGTGACCCTAGCTAAGAATATGCATGTCAAATTATTAAATTCAATATGTAGAGAATGTTTTGATTTTGTTTTCATTATGGTAGATTGCTTGAGTATGCATAGGGCCTACATGGCACACGCTGGAAAAGGGTGCACACTTTTTCGATGTCAGATCATGGAAGGATTTTTCAATGTTGATTACACCCCAGGGAGTGGACGCACTCCTGGTGTCTCAATACTTGATAGTGAATGGTGTGAAATATGGTTACAATTTTAGAGCAATAATGCTAACAAATATGCGTATATTGCTTGTGTTGTCAGGATAAACAAAGGTAATTTGGTATTATACACTAAATGGACAATGGCTTGAACTCATCCCGCCTTCTACAGAGAAGGGGACCAACATGTGGGGAGGCTCCATGGTTGAGAGGTCTAAAAATAGACCAGAGACACTAAAAGTGTCATGACCAAATATAGGCGATTGTTGATGGTTTGATAAACCCAATGAGGGTTGGCTTGACTATGCCTGATATATATATAAAAGGATGTTGTGAAGTATCTTGTGTGCTGACCTAACATCCAAGTCCATAAGTGATCCCAAGGCTTGCAAAGCAAAGCAGGATCCTGTGGACCAATGAGGAAATGCGCAATATAGATAAGTATTGGATTATTTTGCAATATTTTGCTTATAAATATACATGTGTATATGATTTGGTTATGATGTTTTAAACTCTTGTTCTAGAGATAAAAATGATGAGAATAAACTAAACAGGTGAATCTATTCAATGTTTGGATATAGATATCGCCGGGAGCAAGGACTATGAAAGCATCCTAGGGGTGCATGTGGACGTGTGACTGTGAAGGTCCTAATAGCCGAGACAATCCATGTGGGGAGGCTCCATGGTTGAGACGTCTGAAATAGACTGGAGAAACTAAGTGTCATGACCAAGAGGGACTGGTCCAGCATTCATGGTGAAGTGAAAGAGGCTGAGAGCATGAAAATCCATAGTGGTGGTGTGGGGTCCAGGATGGAACAAAACAAAGAGGGGAAAAACTCTTGCTGCTCGCTCTTGCCTTTTGATTACACACACACACACACAGATATATATATATATATATATA
>LPNX010957233.1:66554-221021 GCA_001517045.1 Pseudotsuga menziesii
TGCCTATTGGGAAGGCATGAAAAATATGAAAGTATCCTTGATGAGGCTTGGACTATCATGCCAATTGGGAAATTAAATGACTGATATTGATTCCTATATTATGCTTGGCCTAACAGAATTTGAATGATGCATTTCACAGGTGAGAAAGTGAAATTTGGTGGTGCACATTGATCATGGCAGCAAATCAAAAGTTGTTGGACTTGGCTAGAAATCTCCTTCAAACGATTGCCAGGACTGAAGAGAATCTTGGAGAGATGCTCAAGATATAGAAAAGGCAGAATGAAATGAACCACCAGATTTTGCAAGACTCTATTGGTTTGTAAAGGGAGATGAAAATCCTTCTGGGAGCCATCGACAAAGGAAAGGAAGGTGGATCAATGATGGGAAATTCATCCAAGCGATCCGTTAAGAAATGGTCTAGGCATGAAGACTCAAAGGAAAGTGAGCAAGTAAAGATGAAGCAGCCAGTGAAATGCTGGGAATGCGGAGGACATCATTTATGATGGTACTGTCTAGCGAGGGAACATAAAGAGGGCAGCAGCCACAAGGTTCCTAGGCTTCGAGATAAACCAAGAGATGAGAACCAGCAAGAGAAACTCATGGAAGCCGAGGGGCTTGGTCTTGAACGTTCACAGTAAATGAGTGAACAGGGGACAGGTCTGCAAAATTTTAAAATTTTGATGTGCAAATTGTATATGTATTGGAACACTGAAAATAGTGTTATTCCAAGGGGGAGGGGATTGTAATACCTCGGTTTTGACCCCATTTGCATTAAAGGGTACATGATGTATATTTTGTAATTAATCACGGTGAGGAGCTAAAGGCAAAATCCCTACCATCGATTCGGATATGTTATGTTTCGACAATAGGGATCGTTGCCGATGGTATATCATGTTGTCCGACACATTATAGCTTTGGCATCATGTAAATATGCACATCAATTTAATTAAACCTACAGCCAGCTATGACGGTGCAATGTTAAATGAAAAGGGCATGATTCCGAAGGATAAGGGGCGGGGGGGGGGGGCGGTTGTCTAAACCGTTGGGGCCATTGGGAGTTAGCCATGTGTCACCACCACCCCTACTATTCTATTGTTAGTTGGGTTAGTGATTTGCTAACAAAAATACCACTCCTTCTCCCACTCTCCACGACATGAGGATGGTCTGGCCACTAACCAGATCATGAGTCTGTTCATCTCCTCTCATGTGGACAGATTTAAAGGTTGCATATTCCTTTATTTGGGGGTTCTCCCTTTCCTCCTTTCTGACCGATTGCTAGTTAGGGGTGTTCATCCTCTTAATCACGTAGCATTTTGGGTGTCTTTTCCCCACCATTTTTCATACTGCGTATTGTTTGGGGTATTTCCATCGTTGTGTGGAGGTTGGGATTTCTGGGATAGTTCGGGGAGTTGCCTTTTGTCTTTCCCATATAGAGTGGATTGTGAGCTGATTTTTTTTGGCCACTGATTGTTGGTTGTAGTCTCCCCCATGCATTGTTGACCATGTCTTCCTTTACAATGCGGAATTTGCCGAAGATTGTTGTGGTTTTACCCTGTGGGTCATTGCTGAACTGTGGTGGTTGTGCTCCTCTATTCATTTGAGTGTTGTGGATCCCTACCATGGGGAATTCACTTAGTGAACCTCTCACATAGCACGTGCGATCATGGGATATTAAGGAATACCCTTAATTTCCAGAGATATTGACCCAAATTCTTTTTGTTGAAACCCCCTCCCAATACTTAAAACTTCCTCCCCACCCCTTTTTATACCTCAATCCTTAAAAACCACCCTACCCACCCTCACCTTAAACCCCTCATCCCCCCCAATACCTGCAATATATTGGTTCAATTTTTGATAATTTTAAAACCCACAATATGAACTAATGTGATAGGATATTGGTNATGATCCCTACACTGTGGGGACGGTGGTTTATTTCCCTTTTTGGTGTGGGTTGTCTCTTTCCTTGCATACAAGTTGAGAGTCTGTTCTTCCCCTTTCTCTACCATTGTAATTTCTCCAACAATCACATTGGGATTGGTGTGTGCTGTGAGCTTAGGGATGTTGGTGGGATGTTGATATTCACATTTGTTGGTTTAGTTTTCCCCTATCCATACTGGGGGTGTGGCTTCTTCCAACTACAGACTGTGTAGTTGTTACCATCGTTTCTTGTGGTTTTGGGGCTGTTCTCTTCCCTTGATTTTGGGTTGCTTCTTGGTTGATGAGGTTATCGGGATTGTTGTTGAGTTGTTTTGGCCATGCTAGGGCTAAGAACAACTCTGAAGCATTGTTTAACCTAAACTATGTTTTACCTTTTGTTTGGGGTTGTCACCCTATGGTCTTCCTCTTCCTCATAGAGTTGTGAACTGTTTGTTTTGCTACGGTATGCAGTGGTTGGTCTTTGGACTGTTGAGAGTAGGATTAGAGGCTGGGTATGCTTGAGAAAACTGGTGTTTGAGGTCATTATCTTAGCATTTAGCCTTTCCTAGCTCCTTGATGGCCTGATAAACCCTATTGTGTAGGCTTGGATGATTTGTGTACCTTGGCTATGTGTAAGCCTGTTTCAACCCTTATTCCTTGAGGAATTATGCCCAGCTTAGGGGTGGCAGTGTTGCTGAGAGATTGATGAGCATGCTAGCCTATGGTTGGGTGGAACGTTGTAGCGATGTAGCTGGTTGCGGGACGAGTTCTTATCAGATGAGTATTCTTGACTATTCTGCATCTGCATTTATATTTACTGATTGATGAACATGTGGCATGATTGAATGAATGTATGTTTTCTTCCGCTATGTATATGAAGGGAATATTAGTATGTATTATGTTTAAGGTTTTTATTTCAGCATTATATTCCTATCCATGTTCATGGGGCTATTTGCCCGTATGTTTGGTGTTAGTAGCATCCTCTTCGCCGGTCAAAGGGTTGGGGACGTTACATGTTCAAGGGGATTTTGTGTTGTCTTTGTTAATATTATGTTTTAAAATCTATGTTCCTGAATCCTAACACTTGTATTTCTTTTTTCCCAGGAGGAAGAAAAGGAAAGTATTTTTGAAGCAAAAAGATGAAAATTTGAGTTATGCAATTGTTGATTATCATTCTAGTTTGTGATGGTATTTCCATATATTAGATTTTTATTGCACACTCAGTCTTTTAGGAAAATCAAGACTATTCTTGATTTTAGTTAGGAGCTCTTTAGAAGTTGGATGTATTATAGTGAATAATCAACATACTAAGAAATGAAATAAAATGATATTTTGTGATCTATTTGGAAATGGGTTAAAATTTCTTTTAATAACCAATCTACAATCTATTACAATTTATAATTCTAATAGAGACACACGGTTTACAATTAAATTTGGAGGATGAAGAGAGTTGCATTGCTCATCACCTCCCTTTCTACCCTAGCCACCATTTCATGCTTTGCTTGCATAGACTGAAGGCCATGGAAGTGTCCCCTATTCTTGAAGTAGGCTCCTTAGGATTTCCTAAGGATCCTAATTCTTCATATCCATTGAAACTAGCAACAAAGTGTTCCCACATAGTCCCTGCTGGCAGGGTTGTGAACAAGGTGGCTTTTATCTCTGCCACTGATATCTTGGATTTGGATCCTAGGATTTGTAGTGTTGTCCCAAAGAGACTCTTAAAGTGTTTTAGGGTGTTTTTTACTAATTCTTGTTTGTTGTTTTTTATTTTTTTTCAAGCAGGTAGAGAGGCACACTGCTCAAATTTTGAAGATTCTGATAACCGATAGCCTGATTCTTTCTTATACCTTTTCTAGTTTGATAAAAAAAATCCAAAAAAATTGTAAGCCTTATGGATCCTCTTTATAAAATACCAAAGGCAAAACTCAGAATTCCTAGCTAGTGGATGTTAATTAATATAATTATACATTTGAATTTTTGTACCATTCCTGTTTATTGTAAAATTAAAAAATCTTCTCTTTAGAGTTTTGGCAATTACCATGCCTTTGTAATTGTAGTGCTAAACATGCAATGCTTGGATAAAATGAACATGCTTGCAAATCAAGCTTTAAAATAGCTATAAGAACTTGGAATGACCAATTTAGAAAACTTGAAAGGATCGGATAAAGCATGATAAAGTAGGTTTTAAAGATTGATAAATCATTACGAGGATTTTAACTTGAGGTTTTAAAATAACGACTCTTTTAATGGTAAAATAGGAAATATTATTAAGTGCAACGAATTTAAGTAAAATAGGATATGGATTACGAAGATAGGGTGAATTGTGGTTGGGAAATCCCAACTAGCAAGAATGACAACTAAAACACTTCAAATTCAGGTTTTAGAAAGCAATTGATAGTTTGGCACAAGGCAACTTGAAACCTCAGATAAATAGAAACCCTCTAATTTTCTGCCACATGTCACTTTTGAAGAAAATCTATTTTCTCTCAACACTACACTTCATTCATCATCCTTCACCAACTGAAACCATAGAAACCACTTGACCAAATATAGAGATACCCAAATCTAGATTCAAAAAATAAACAGAAAAACTGGCAATGAAAATGAAGGTAACAATTGTGAGACTACTGTCAAATATAGCATGTTTAAAAATAGGCCATGTTAAAAATTCAATATATTGCATATCATTAAATGTCTCATTAGGTTATTGTTTCTACAAGGCACCCAACTATTTTCTCAAAAACAACACGCAACCCTAAAAAGAAAACTGTTAAAAAAAGCATTAACGTGAAACTGCTTTTATATCACCCAAAACAAGATTCTTGATATTGTCATTGATATTTTCAACTCTTAAGGACCAAGAAAATGTATACATAATTGAGATGAAGACCTTTATCTCTGGCTCCTAGAATAAAAACAAAATAATTAAAAAACAATTTTTCAAATACGAGGAATTTGACTCTAGAAAACTTTGATTACTGTGAAGAACTGGATGCACCTGTAATGGAACTAAGATGACAGAGTCTAGATGGATATTACCCCTCTGAAGACCCCAGACCTCTAGCTCCTAGAAAAAGAAAACTACCAAAAATAACAATTTCTCAAATACGGTGAAACTGACTCTAATAAAATATGATTACTGTAAAGACCTGAATGCACCTGTAATAAACGTGATAGTATAGATGGATCTTACCCCTCTAGTTGTGTAGTAAATATAGGGGTTAAAAATGGTGACTCAAGGGGGTGAAATCCTCTTGCAAGGTGTTGAGAACCATGAAGTCTCTGTAGTCTAAGGCTCTAAAAATTGATTCATGGAAATCTTCCTACATCAATGTTCTTGTTCACTTGACAATGGATTCAAATGATGGTGCATCCACTAACCATTTGGAAAGAGAACCAAAGCACTCATGCCCATTTGCAACTGCAAACTGCAACCCACCTAATATGTACACCTCTCTTGTTTTTTCAGAATGTTATTTTTTTGAACCTATATTGACTTCTGCATGGTTCACCATTCTTTTATTATGTCCTTGAAATGAAAATTTGAAAGCCACATTTTGTCATAGTGGAAGGGAGTTCCTTTTGAGCTTTCTCTAGAGTGCCAATGTAAAAGAGTTGGCTAGTGGTATGATCCAATTGGGAGGATTGTGGGTTCCTATTCCATCCTCCTAGATATTCCATCCTCTTAGAAAAAAGGTCTTCTCAGATAATAAAATGGTCTAATTTTTCAGCTACATGTTGCTCCATGCTTGTTCCAGGTAAATATTTCATTTCTAGAGGCATCTGCATACATTAATTATGTAGGACAGAAGGGGCATCATCTTCATGAACCAAACTTGAATCCCTTCTTGAACAACACACCCATTTAAACTAAGTTAGCCTATTAGAGGAAATTTCAATTTAAAATGGGACTTCCCAAAATAATACAAATTCCATGTCATCATGTATTAGCCAAACAAAATTCTTTGAAATTCAAAAAGGGAGCACCTCTTAAACAATTTTTTATTATCAATTTGGGGATAGGTATCATAAAAAAACTACTTTTTTTTTCTTATTTTTGACATATCTCCATGTGTTTTTACTCAAATTTAGATCATGAGAGCTCGTTAAGTGCGTAATTAAATTCCGCATCCAACGAGTACCCACTCAACATACTTTTTACGGGCCCCACTACCCAAAAAACAAGAAATACCTGAAAAAATGTGATGATGACATCATCATCAGGTTTTTTCAGGTATTTCTTATTTTTTGGGTAGCGGGCTTGTCAAAGTATGTCGAGTGGGTACGCGTTGGATGCGTAATTTAATTCTACATCCAACTAGCTCTCCCGATCGAAATTTCAATAAAAATATAGGGAGATATGTCGAAAATATGAACAAAAAGTAGGTTTTTCTTTTCCTCCTCCAAAATTAATAAATATTATTTTATTATTTTAACTATTATTTTATTAATTTTCTTTAGGAGGCCCATTTTGAGTTGAAATTTCCTCTAATATGATTAAATTGAATTGATATTACTTGAAATAAAGGGCACTCAACAAATACACTGATCTATGATCTAACCTTAAGCTAATGTTCTCTTCACCAAGAGATAACTCTAAGCCATGTTGCATTTGCTTCTTTCTTTTCACCCGATTATCCATAGAAGTAACTTATATATCCTACCCAACCATGAAAATCCAAGGAGAGATACCTTAAAATTTAAAACCACCATCATCTATTAATCTAGAATAAATAAGAGAGTATCAAAGTGGTCAAATTAAAAATTAAAGGCAACCTGTGCATGAATTGGTTTAGTTTCACCATTCCATTCAATCTTGCATGAACAGAGCTAGGAGTTGGTTTTTCTTTCAACCCTATATTTTTTATAGGGAAATGAACCTTCCTTTATTCCATTCACAAGCTATTCAAAATTCAGTATGTTTCTTAGTCTCCATCTCATTCAAAGCATGGGGAATAGCTTCCTCATAACGGTGAAAGATTATCCTAGAGTGAGTAAAGCTCTCATTCCTTATTTTCATGTCCCCTTAAATTGTTATACTCGAATAACTTATAACCTGACATAAGCAAGAATGAAAGTCCCTATATTCCCCTCAAATCATGCAGAGAAGAAATCAAGTTCGCATAAATAAAAAGCATTACATAAAAAATGAGAATGGTTCCTTTAGTAAACTCTTTTTGTAGCTAAGAATGGTTTGTGCAAAATCATTGTTATTAATGAATGAGAAAATACTGTGGTCTCAAGAGTAGCTAGACACTTTGAGTGAATATTTGGATGCAACTGTTTCAGTAATGCATATATTTTGCAATTTAAAATATTATTTGTCCTTTGAGTGTCTGATTTGTTGAAACTAAGAGAGTAATATTCACATTGGCCACAACATAAATTATTTTTTATTGTATTGTATATTTCTATTTGTTTTTAAGGCCACCCAAGTCAAATCAATGTGGGTTGACTACCCCTCCTTGGGGAAAGTGCCCTACCTCTTTAGTTGTGTATAAATACATTTTTTGACTTTTGTATTTCTACATATTATGACTATTCATTCATGACTCATAAGTCAAAGATAATCTTACTTCTTGGTCTCCGAAAGGATTATGAAAAGTCAATATATTAACATTTGTTGGATTTTTGAGATGGGTTGTCATTAATTTATGTTTTTGTCTAGATCTGTATTTCACTTTCTCGAGTTTTAGATTCATTAAGGACTGCAAAAACACAGTGGCCATCATGTACAGCTAGTTAGTGCAAGCACAACTTTGCGTTGCAACATATTCTTCTAAACTTAACCAATGTGTGACATGATTCAATGCATTCTATCCAACTATATTGGTATTTAAAATCTTTTTTTAGCATTTAGTTGCACATAAAATTTTCTTCTTGTTTCCTGATATTGAAAATAATTTATAGTCAATATAATGATCTCCTGATTTTACATTCTTATACATGTTTTGGTTAGAAATATGGTTTATGAGGTGATAATATTGGGAGGCTAGGATGGAGCAAGAGGAATTTGTGGACTACTGAAATTGGAAGCGGAGGAATTTTTCCTGAAACCAATTTTTGGATGTAGGGATGAAGTACTAAAACATTGGAAATTCTCAAGTGTATCGTGAACATAAAAAAATAGAAGAGGCTAGTGACTCAAACAAACTAACCTATTATAAGTCCTTGGCACCTCCCCAAATCCCTAACCCTAAGGTTGACCCTAGCACTATGGACATCTGTTGTAAAAATTTTGTTTCCCAACTATGCCAAGAATTTTTATTTTTCTGTGCTCAGGCCACCACCTATTATTCTAGGTTTCTAGTTATTTATCCCCAGGTCTCTGTTTTGTAAATTTTGCTTCACAATCTTCGTTGGTTTATGGATCAATTTGTGTTTTCCAAATTTTAATGTTTTCTTTATATGCCATGCAACACAAAAATTCTCCAAACCCCTGTCTAATACTTTAAAAAATGAAAACCAAATACAGATCAAAATAAAATCTATTTTCATGGGTATCTAGGGAGTAAATTTCGAGGCCATTTTCAGGACACGAGCATTCAAAGGTGATTATGGTGTATTTTGGGCATCCTAACAATGAGGAAAGGACCAAAACTCAAAAATTGGCATGAACAATGAATTATGGGCCAATTTTGTAAACTGAACCAGCATTCTGTGCATAGTTACAACAGAAAGCCAACTTGTTGCAGAGGTTTTGGGAACTTTTGCACAAGTCTGGGCCAGGGATAATTTTAAGGAACCATACTTATTTAAAAGTGTATAAATGTTGGCAAATCTTACCAATTCTTAAAATTCAAACTATAAAATGTTTGGCGATAATTTTCAAAAAATATTCTAATTTCCAAGGAATTTATATCATTTATATAATAATTTGGTGATTTTTAGGGTGAAAAAAGTTTATCCCATCAAAATTGGGTGAAACAGGGCTTCAAAAAATGCAAAATGGCAAATCATTTTTTGGAGAAAACCCTCTAAAAATAACCCATATGATAAATTTCGCCCCTAAAATTATCCCTGGTTTGGGCATGAAAACAACCTCAATATTCATTCACATGCATATTTTAGGGCTAAATTAGCTGTAAATAGTCATGACAATTACCCTAAGATGAATTTTGGGATACATGAAGGATACACAACAGTAAAATTTTTCTTTTGGGCATAATTTCACCTAATATTAGTCATATGGATTGTTCTAACTATCTCTCTAATGCAATTTGTGTGCCAAATGGATAGTTCTGGGTGCCTTAAACCCATGTTTCCTAGTTTTAAGTGAATTTGCATGTGATACAACGGTAAAAGGGATAGTTTCCTAGCACACTCGTTATAGCAGTAGATCTAAAAGTGAGTTGATTCAATTCAGAATCAAATTTTTATTGGGAATTAGGAAAGTTCATGGTAGGGACTGTCTCTTAATGAGTATAGATCCACACTCCAAGTGAAAACATGTTTCTCTACTTGGAGAACGAATAAAGCAATTTCTAATATAAAACGAAGAACAGTATGTGATGCAGAAGAAGTATTTACCTTTTTCAAGTGTGGCAGCAAGATTTCTTTCAGACTCTATGTAAAGCTATAAATTCTTGATATAGGTGCAGATGATGCAAGGTTACTTCCTATAACTATGTACAATATTTTTATGCCTAGAATCAAAGCAACCACAGTTGAAATTTTAAAAAAATTAAGCACTAGACAACACATCAGTCCTAGTATTCAGTCAAATGAAAAGATTACAGGGAGATGTTTTGACTTTAAAAGAAGCATACCTCTCTCTAACGGAATGGAACCCAAATTATGAAAGAGAAACCTATGACCAATAGTATGAGATTTAATTATTATCTTCACAATATCTATTGGATGCAAGTGCAACCAAAGGCTTACAAACATTCCATCCAATGCACCTTCCAGAAACCCTACGGATAATTCAAGTGGTTTGAATTTCCATGCCAAAGTCATAAGGAGGTCATAAGATCGAATCCATGAGGCCCTTGGGGTCAGGCATACATGTATATCGACAACATTTACCCCAGGATCCATGCCTTGAATGTGAAGAATTTCCTAGAGGTTTTACCGAAGGAAATTTTCAATGGATTTTGGTTTGAAAGTCTTTTTGTTGTGGAAGTTGTTATCCTTGTTAAATAACAAGAATTTCCACGAAGAGATGTCATTGTCCATAATTTCAATCTACCAGGACTTGAGTAATGTTGGAATTCTCAAAATATTTGGAGTCACTAGGGACTTGCAGAGAGCCATAGAAAAATGGGGGATGCAAGAATAGATTGCTTTTGCACCAAGGAATAGTAAATTGTAGATTACAAATGCATAATGGGCCTATGCAACAACCAAAAAATTGTTTTTTGAACCATTATGAAAGTTTGATCAATGCAATGGCCCCTTTTCATGGATTTAATTGGAAAAATTGGACAAAATACCAATGGAATGGACATACACCAACAAAAAAAGGTAGAAAAAAATAACAGAACTAAACTATAGAGAAGTAAAAATGAGAATAATAGTCTAAGCAAACATAGTTTTACTGAGTTTTGATGCACTAAAATAAAAAAAAAGGAGGGTGTCAACACACCTATAGATTGCTCGAACCTCTTGGAGTTGATTTCAAGGAGAAATATAGGATGGAAATATATCCCCAAGAAGGAAGAATCATAGCACCCTAAAGAGACCTTAATCTTAAGACTTTGATACCAAAGTATTTGAGCACATGAAATAAAATGAGAAACATGGCTACTTGAAGCCTAAAATTAAAAATAAAAATCCTGACATCGTTCCTTGTCAAATAATTGATTTAAAAATGTCCCAAGAGCATAAAAACTCCTATAATGTTGGAGCATCTACTTCATGGATTTCCATAAAGAATAATATTGAAATCCAAGGTGGGACAAATGTACATTACAAAGATACTCTAATTGAATCCCTTGTTGCAATAATCATTCCAAATTCAGAAAAGAGTTTGATGATAGTGTTTTATATGCCAATCTTATTTTCTTTGTAGGTATACGATGGTATAGGTTATTCCTTTTAAGTTTTTATCCCCAATTGGTATCCATAATTAGGTTATTCCATTTAAGTTTTTATCCCCAATTGGACACCAGAGAATGCTCAATCATGCCTTTCTATGTTCAGCGATTTGTTTCTTAGGGTCACTTGGTAGCTGGAACTTCGAGCTAGGGTATGTGCTAAATTTGATTCTATCTATAGAGTTTGGGAAGAGTTGGCACTAAATTCCTTAAATAAACCTATTATGTGATATCATTAGCACCGCATACATCCATACAAAACAACCTAAATATCCATTGTTTGTTCGAAAGGTTGGTCCCAAATTCGAAACCTTTCCATACTAATTTAACCTTGTTTTTTTATAAACCTACTTACAATTAACCTACTTACATACTGAAGACATTGCAGGAAGCCGTATTGAAGGTGCAGTAAATCCATTAGCATCCCATGAAGACAAATTGTAGACAACCCGTAAAGATAAATTTTAGAGAACACTGTGAACACCATCAGCAGAAATCACATACACCCATACTGAAGTAGTGAAGCCCTGTCGGAGAAATCACATGCAGCGTCCAATACACAAATCACACTGAGAAACAAAAATTGCAAATGGTAAGTGCAGAAGCTTCCAAACATTGACATAAAAATTTAACCTTGTCTATTTATAACATTGTCTTTTTGCATGTCAACACATAGTGCCAAAAGACCCGTGAGCTACTTCTTGTAAGCTTTGTGCACAGTGAAAGTTTGGGTATGAGTGTTGGTAAGTTGACCATGATATACGCCTTGAAAAGGGGACGATAGATCCACTAACTTTTCTATACCATGTTACTTTATAAAGTCCAGGTAAGACTTGGGTAATAATAAAACTTTGGGTAAAGGTAAGTCTTTGGTATTTGATGTAATGGAAAATATGTATAAAAAAAACCTCACTTTAAGAGCCTCCAAACACCACATCAATATGTATAAAAAACCAAGTACTATGGATCAATATGGAAAATCAAACCAATAATATTGGGGTGCCCCTTAAGGAAAATGATCCATGTGACACATGAATGAAGTTCATCATCAATCCCTCACAAACACAATATTGTCATGCCAATGATGATGATGATGAAGATGGTGATGGTGATGATGATGATGATAAAGATGAAGAAGTTGATGATGATGAATATGTTGATGAGGAAGAAGGTTATGATGCAGATGATTGTGATGATGATGATGATGATGATGATGAATATGGTGATGACGATTATGATGATGATGATGAAGAAATTGATGATGATGAAGATCTTGAAGAGGAAGAGGGTGATGAAAAAGATGATGATGAAGATGATGACGATGACGATGAAGAATAGTATGATGAAGATGGTGGTGGTGATGATGATGTCCTATGACATGATGAAGACTATGGTGAAGAATCTGACGACCTCGCCAAACCAATGATGCCAAATGTCATTGGTCTTTTTAGGTATGATGATGATGATGATAACGATGATTATGATGATGTTGATGATGTTGATGATGATGTTGATGACGATGATGTTGATGATGATGATGATGATGATGAAAATGATGACGATGATGATGATGATGATGATGATGATGATGGTGATGGTGATCACCATGTTGATCTCATATGAAATGATGAAGATCAAGATGATGATTATGATTATGATGATGATGATGACGATGATGATGAAGTTGATGACGATGAAAACAACGACGATGATGATGATGATGTTGTTGTTGTTGATGATGATGATGATGATGATGATGATGATGATGATGGTGTTTGATGATTGAGTCTGGAAACCCTCCCACACAATCAATGCATGTGTCTAGTATAACCATGCCAAATTTCACACCAAGCCGACACCTATATAAAAAAATTCATCATTGGCCCCATGTAGCACATTAATTAATCTCTAGGTATGATTTTTGTTGCTCGATTTGCTAATGACAGTCATGTTTGACGATGAAGTTGACGATGATGATGATGATGATGATGATGATGATGATGATGATGATGACAATGATGATGATAATGATGATAATGATGATTTTGAATGTGTTTACTAATGCTCATTATTTTTAAACTTAGTGAAAATAATGACCATTAGTAAACTTTAGTAAATATTTTCCAATATTAATCTACATGAGTCAATATTTGTAACTCGATGAACATAGTCAAGTTTAGATAGTTTTAGAAAATATTAGTTGTCACTAGTCAACAAAGATCATAATTAATCAACATACATATGATCTCCCATGGCATAAAGTTAACATTTGCTAACATTAGACATAAGTATGGTTTATTTATTATTAAGCATGGTAATATGTTCTAACCCCAATTAACACTAAGTTATAACTAATATAAATTAATTATTATCTTATTTAATTTAGTGTAACTAGAAATAATATTAGCAATGTGACATGAAATTAGTTTACCTTACTCAACATTATTATTTAAGTAGACAACATCAATAAACATAGTCTGCATTAATGAACATAAGTAAACTTGGTGAACATTAGTCAAATTCTTCAATATTAGTTAAGGTTGGTCAACAAAGTAGAAATTGTAAGCAAACATTATTTAACATGGTCAACGTAATAACTAAGTATAGTCAAATTTAGTCATCTTATCCAACATTAGTTAAATTAAGTCAACATTACTCAACTTTATGATTAGTCATCATGAATCATCTCTTAGTCAACATAAGGTAACATTACTCACAATAAATAAGTTGGCTTTAGCCAATATCACAATATGACACAACCCTATTTTATTTCTTAAAACATCAAAATGCAACATAACCTTGTTTTTTTATCGAGCATAAGATTGTGACATAACATTATAATGTTACAATATCACTTAACATTCATAAAACATAATAAAACATAATAAATCATAGATTAGCATAAATAAATTAATCAAGACTAATCTTATTTAATAATAATAATTACTACTATAGTTTAATTATTCAAAATGTAGCATACCATTATTCAACACTCTTCAATATTAGTAAACATAGTTAACATTCTAGAAACCATAGTCATGTTAATCAATATTGGTTATTATTAGCCATCTTTAATTAACAATAGTCAACATTAATTAACATTATTTACTTAGAAAATAATGCTTATCATAAATCAACATTATTCAAATGAGAATGCGGCAAAAGATGACTTTATATGTGAAATGTTGACATGTTACATAACCTTCTTTATTCTTTATTGAAAAGTCCAATCCAATGTAACCCTCTTTGATTCCTTATCTAATGTTATGATGTGACATAACCCTTTACTATTACTTATTAAACATTATAGTACAACATAACCCTCTTTTACTTTTTGTGAAATGTCTCACTATTATATAAACTTGTATAATTATTAAGTCTAAGTTATTGTGGTTTTTTTCCCTTAAAATAATTAATTTATAAGTCTATTCCTTTAACATAGTTAATAAAACATAAAATATATTTAACATAATCACTAATGGATATAAAATCCTTTTATAAATTAGAGTGATTGTAGTAAATATAATTAAATTCTTAAATAGTTAATCTAAATAAAAAAACTTAACATAATGAACATAACTAATATATTCAATAATTAATATAGAAAAAATTAAAGTAATTTAACTCTGGTAAAAGTTAATATAGACAAAATCATAAAACATAGTGTTCAGTATCAATATATGGACTAGTCTAAATGTTATATAATTTGGCCTTTTATAGTTATCATTACTAACATTTGGTTATAAAATATTTGATTAAATTACAATTTTTCAATGCTTGAATTTTGTTTTTTAATGCATAAATGAATTAGACCCATTAAAAACCCTTATTGCACTTAGGTTGTTCAATCTTAAAAATTGATGACTCTTTTTGTCATATTTTTTGTTTGAAAAATATGACCATAAAAATTTCAAATTATAACACATTTAGATTACTACTCAACATGATGATGATGACGACAACGACGATGATGATGATGATGATGATGATGATGATGATGATGATGATATTGATGATGATGTTGATGATGATGATGTTGATGATGATGTTGATGATGTTGATGATGATGTTTATGACGATGATGATGATGATGATGACGACGATGATGATGATGATGATGATGATGGTGATCAGCATGTTGATTTCATGTGAAATGATGAAGATGATGATGATGATGATGATGATGTTGATGGCGATGACGACGACGACGATGATGATGATGTTGATGATGATGTTGTTGTTGTTGATGATGATGATGATGATGATGATGATATTTGAGTCTGGAAACCATCCCATGCCGTCAATGTATGTGTCTAGTCTAACCATGCCAAATTTCACACCAAGCTGGCACATATATAAAACATTTCATTGTTGGCCCCACGTAACACATTAATTAATTTATAGGTATGGTTTTTGTTGCTCGATTTGTTATTTACAGTCATGTTTGACGATGAAGTTGACGATGATGATGATGGCAATGATGATGATGACGATGACAATGACGACGATGATGATGATAACAATGATTATGATGATGTTGATGATGATGATGTTGATGATGATGTTGATGATGATGTTGATGATGACGATGTTGATGATGATAACGATGATGACGAAGACGACGATGACGACGACGACGATGATGATGACGACGATGATGATGATGTTTATGACGATGACATCGATGATGATGATGTTGATGATGTTGATGATGATGATGATGATGATAACGACGATAACAACGATTATGATGAAGATGGTGATCACCATGTTGATCTCATATGAAATTATGAAGATGATGACGATGATGATGATGTTGATGACGATGATGATGATGTTGATCATGATGATGATGATGATTAGGATGATGATGATGATTTTGATGAAAATGATGACAACGATGACATCTCACATTAATTAATCTATACGTATGGTTTTTTTTGCTCGAATTATTAGTGACAATCATGTTTGATGATAAAGATGACGATGATGATGATGATGTTGCTGCTGCTGCTGATGATGATGATGATGGTGACTATGATGATGATGACGATGTTGATGATGATGTTAATGATGTTGTTGTTGTTGTTGATGATGATGATGATGATGATTTTTGAGTCTGGAAACCCTCCGACACCGTCAATGCATGTGTCTATTCTAACCATGCCAAATTTCACACCAAGTGGACACATATATAAAAAAATTCAGCGTTGGCCCCACGTAGAAAATTAATTAATAGGTATGGTTTTTGTTGCTCGAATTGTTAGTGGCAGTTATGTTTAATGATGAAGATGGTGATGAAGTTCACGATTATGATGGTGATGATGTTGATGATTATTATTATTATTGAGTCTGGAAAACCTCACACATCGTCAAAGGATGTGTTTAGTCTAACCATGCCAAATTTCACACCAAGCTGACTCATATATACAAATTTTCGTCATTGGCCCCACATAGCACGATGAAGATGACGATGAAGTTGACGATGATTATGATGATGTTAGTTATGCAGATGATGATGATGATGATGATGACGATGACGACAACGACGACGATGATGATGGCGATGATGATGATGATGATGATGATGATGATGAAGATGGTGGACTTAAGTATTGAAAAAGAAAATGCCAATAAAATTCAATATTTATATCGCAAGATTCAATAAAAATATATACAGGAGATAAATTACTGCATACCTCATACACTTCAATAGAATTCATCATCTTATTCATCCAAGTCATCATCCAAGTCATCATATGTATCATCAAATCCAGAGTTAACATTGTAAGGATTGTCCATATCATCATCATCATCTAAGTCAGTTACGATCATCATGTCATCGTTGATATAATCTTCATGGGAATTTTCATCTACATCATCTGATTCAACTAATTCTTAGACATGTTCTTCTGGATCATCATGATCATCTAAATTTTATTGATCATGATCTTCATCATCATCTTCTTCTTCCATGCCCTCTTCATTTCCTTCCTCTAGGTTATACTTTATCGGCCTTCCCCTTGGATCATGTCTCACAACAAATGACCAACCCACTTTACCTGGAACCTCAGAGTAAAGTACATGTTCACATTGGCTTTGAAGAACATAAGGCTTCGTTTCTGGCTCAAACAACCTTGTATTTACCATTGTAAATCCATTATCATGTTCAATAATAGTTATATTGGGATCACGTTGATTCAATCGTAACATGTACCATTTGACAACAAACAGAACTACCTTGAAGGAATTAAAGTCACACTGAAGAATATCTTCCAGATACCCATAGTATCAATTTTTTGAGAGTTTTGGATGTTTGTAACTTCTAAATGAAACATTGGTCACATCAAAGACTACAGATATCCCACAATCTGATGTTTTATTTGTTTCATCCAACTTTTTATGCAATATCTACAACCATTGCACACCATAGCCTTATGGTGTTTTACCTACAACAATCCATACATGAAAAGATTACATAATTATTCAATATTTATGATTAAGTGCATGTTTATGCAGCCATACAAGGAAAAAAACAACGTGTACATCAATATGTAATTTTCAAAAAAAAGGAATAAGAGTGGTTGATTAATATGCTTTCCTACTTATCTTTTAAACCATATGCTAAATCGATTTCCCTTTGTGTGAGATTGGTATCTCCATTACGATGTGTTGCTTTAACCAATGAATCCACACCTTCCCATGATATTCCATGACCTGATTGTTCGCATCGTTCAATCCATACCTTCATCCAATTAATATTGTTTGCGATGGATAAATGAATTGCATCCCACTTTTCACCAGTTGCTTGATGACAATAAAAATTAAAATTCAAGACAGATGTAAATTATCCTAACAAAATATACATTCTTAATTTATGCAATAGATTGAATATGCAAATAGAATATGTATAATATATATACATAAAATTCAACAGTCAAATGTATTATATTAATTAACATCCACTAGCTAATAATTACCTTTAACCTTCCTAGATCTACCTTTCCCCTTCAGGTACTCCCCTTCAAAATTGTTATTGGAGTCTAAATCAGAAATGTGATGTAAATTGAGCTTTGATGCTAAATTAGGAATATATTCACTAGCATACAACATGTTTTGGTATACCATATATCCTTCCATTATCAAACCCTCAACACGTGCTCGTTGTCTAAACAAACCCTTCATAAATTTCCAGTGCCTCTCAACCATCCACGTGGACCTTGAGTGCATAGGTCCACACAATTCAATCTCCTCAACTTGGTATATGAGGTAGTGTTCCTATGCATTAAAAAATTCTGAAGGTATATGCTTTTGCATTTCACACATGAGATGAGGAATTTCTCTCCTCCAATACTTTATATATTCTTTATGGATTTCTTTAGATGACAACCGTCTACAAGTGGCGCAAAACAATAACGATTTTAAACAGAAAAAACATTAAATTACATAACACGAATTAGTACAAAAAAACAAATATGAATTATATGATGAATGAACGAAACAATAAGCACATGCAAATAATCTCTAGTTACCTCATGTATTTCCCAAGATTATATATAACTTGTTTGGCATTGTTGTCGAAGTTGTCCAGGAGAGAGAGAGAGGGAGGGAGAACATACTATAACAATATATAAACCACATCATTTTTTAAACAAAGAGTAGACAAAAAAAATAACAACAATATGCACTGGAATTAAAAAAAAAATTATATGGATATAACCATAATAATTTCCTTCATGAAGACGTTCCAATCATGCGTTTTCACCCCCACAAAATCACCTTTCTTTGTTATGATATTCTTCATGTTCGCACAAAATCCCGTGGGAAATTTAATTTTATGCATGACTTCTTTTACAACATTACTTTGTTGCTCTGTAAACATCCATGGAATTGAATTTATATTAATTTGGTCTCTGTTGCTATGAAATTGAATGACGTATTTCATTGCATGGTTTCCTTCTTAAATGTCTTTGCAAAATTTCACAATTTTTTCTTTGTCACTCCTTAGCTCCAATAGTCACCACAATGTTTCAGTCACATTCTTTATGATATGCATTGTATCAAACAAATGAGACACTAGTACATATGGGCGGATTTTTCCACGTTAGTTTTCCACATTTTTTTACTTTCGTGGAAAAATCAAGGGTAAATTATGCATTTTTACAATTTTTTTTTAGGAAGCCCCGACTTTCGTCGCTATATCCACGAGAAGGTAATATGGGCGGATTTTTCCATGTTAGTTTTCCACGTTTTTTTACTTTCGTGGAAAAATCAAGGGTAAATTATGCATTTTTACAATTTGAAGCTCCGAATTTCGTCTCTATATCCATGAGAAGGTAATATTAAGTTTGTTTATTTGGATAAGCCCGCGTTTATTTGGCAGTCAAACGCAACAAGCTAGGTCGAAGCTGGGTCGAGGGGTCTTGGAGAGGAGAATATAGCTGGGTTTTCATGGGCAGGAGAGGAGAGTAACAAGGCCATAAGCATGGGCTTGTGATCTAATTTGTGCCATTTATATCTTTTGCGTTCAGGAATCACGGGGATGGTGGCAGGGTATCCAACTGTTGACCCTAGCCCCAGGGAAAAATATCTCACCTGAAATACTCCACTCATCAAGGCAACTCCTATGGGATTCAGAAATTACGATCAGAGGACAACAAAACATCTAGCTTCCAGCTTGATTTGGACAATTTAAAAAAAATGGACAATCTGGATGTTTTATTCTTGTTTTTCACATAGGTGGAGGGTTTTAGGATTTATTTAGGGTTTATCTATGGGGTTGTTGGTATTAAACACAGGAAGCTACTGAGAATAGTCCACTGGAGAAGGCCAAGGCCATGAAAAGCATAGACATTGAAGAAATTGTTATCCCATTGGACAAGTTAATTCCAGAGTGCCAACTAACATGTACCTATGCCCTAGCGGTATTGACCTTGAGCATTCCATTTCGTTTTCTGATACTCGGCGCCAATATATCATGGTAGTCCTACTCGAGTGAGTTCAGTTCTAAAAATGTCTTCTTGTTAGATTTAATATCCTTATTTGAGCAGAATGACATTTATTTAACCATTTTTGCACTGGGCTACTTGATACAGTTTGTTCCAGAATACTGCTGGAATTTGGAAAGTGTTTATAGCCACTGATATGGGTCTCCATGGAGAAACTGGTGCTTATGCAGCTATTGGTTTAGGTATTGCTGACTTCTCATGCATTCCCCTACATCCGGATATGTCTGATTGGTATGGAGCACAGGTTTTGCTCAATGATGTTGAGATTCTTCATGACTTGGAGGAGTGTCATGCATAGGTAATTTCTATTACTGTGAATTTACCCATTTATTACCACAAACCCATATAATGTGCACCTCCAAGTTTCAATTTTCATTTTTATTAACACAAAATGTATTTAAATGGAGGTATAATACCCAGGAGCTCTAGTGTGTAGCTTGAGAAATATTTTGAATTTTTTACTTGACATTCAATTTTCGTATTAATTAGCATGAACTCAGGTCCGATACCTTGCTAGAGTATGAAGGATCTTTTAAAACTTCGAAGCATGAGTACTAATAGTAGAGGAGCATTAAGTATGTTTATGACACTCATTTTTATATACATCTCATTTTTATATAGGAGACGGCCGATATAATACATGACCAAGCAGAGAAAGCCTTTGAGAAACCATAGATGTTACAGTCTCCTGAAGAGAAAAGTAAAGTTGATACATGACTGCTTAAAAATCCCCACTTATTTTATTTATCCCTAGACCACAACCCTTCACCTGAAAATGGAATACCTAACATGGTATCGGCTTGCCCTAGATTTGGATGGGTTTTTGGTAGTGTCCATAATCAAATCACCCAAGACATTTTTTACATTCAATGAAGTTTTATCCAACACGGAACAATGGGGTGGAAATTTTGCCTAGTTTTATATTGATGGCTTGGCTTGGACCAGGTTAAGAGGGTTTCCATCCATAAGAACGGGTTGGTTTTGGAGCAGGTTTGGAAGAGTCTTTGTTATTTTCAATATTCAGCGTACTCAATTCAGTCTTTACTTTCAATGCACTTTATCCAACAGATGGGCTTTCGCAAAGGCTAGATAAGTATTCACCAATAAGTATTTGCATTTGTGCATATTCGATTCACCTTTACCCTGGAAATGAATGAGGTTTTAGAGGAATTTTCATTTCACACACAAGAATAGGGTTAGGGTTGGAGCAGATTTAGAGGGGTCGAAGCCTGAGTGTCCATGTGCAGTGCATCTTTACCCTGTTCTTAGCTCATGTTTATATATGTTTTCACCCACAATACTGGGGTAGGGAGTCATTCGCTTTAATGCCCCTTATCCAACAGACAACAATGGGTGGGTAGGATAGGCCCTAGTTTAGATGGGGTTTTGAAAGTTTTAGATAGGTCTCTTTGTTGGTGTCTTGTTCAATTTGATACCTTGCAACAGACAATAATCGGTGGGTGAGGCCTTGGTTTAGATAGGTCTCTTTGCTGGTTTTTCATTCAATTCACGCTCCAGTTCATTCTTTACGTTCAATGGCGTGGGTTAGGCCTTGGTTTAGATAGCTTTTTTGCAAGGTTTTGATAGGTCTTTTTGCTTGTGTTCATAATCCAATTCACACTCCAGTTCAGTCTTTACATTCAATGGCACACTTTCAAGCAACACACATCAAGAATAACATTCAATGCACCTTTACCAAGTACACACGAAGGGGACTCGAGGGATCAACCCCACCAGCTAGAATTCAACTGGCTGCTTTTTTCAGTGTAAATTAATATATAGCACTTTTCATATATAACAATTATAGATAAATAACGTTTGGGAAGCTTGATTATTTGTAGGTACATCTGGTTTTATGGAATGGTCTTAATGTACAGTTTAAGCAATCATGTGGGTAAAATCATGATGGAAAGAGCAACTGTTCCTTCGTCCCAACAAGAGCGGAGCAAGTAAATTAATGCATGGGTTGTGTGACTTCCAACTCTTAATGTTTATATATTGATTTCAACGGGTCTATGAAACCTTGAGTGTCTAAATTGGTAACAATTTTTCAATGGTATTGATGGTTGTACATGATATCATACAGACATTGGGCCATTTAGTATACGAGGAAGCTCAAAGGTTTCCAGATTTGTTTCTCCACTCCAATGGAACCAAGACTACACCTAAGGAGTTTAGCGCAAACACATCAACATGCATGAGGGGTTTCGGAGTTATTGGCGTAGCTTCCAAGGATATAGGTGTTCCAATTGTGTGCCTAAAACCTGGTGTATTCCATGGTGTTCATATGACTTATAACCTCAATAACGACACTATACAACATAGCAGGTAAATCTTGACTTATTTGTATTTATGTGTTATAACTATTGATAGATCTGTTAAACACCTTTGATCTAGAGGGACAATATCTCTAATAAAGTAAAAACATTTCCTCAGGGAAAATCTTGAGGCAGTTGTGAGAGCCATAGATGAGGCTGACGAAATGAAGAGCCCAAACAAACGGTGTAAGCAGCATTTGGAAATTTTGAAAGCCAGAAGACTCGAACGAAGGCTTGGTGTGAAGCAACATTTGAAGCAGAAATAATCTACCACTCCAAAGAAAAAGAGGAGAGGAGTCGGGCCATCTTCTTCCAAAGATACTACGTTTGTTATGTACAAAACATATGCTCTGAGGAACAAGTATTCACTGAGGAATACGGCTGAAAAAATGAGAGACAAGATATTTTTGGATTTCATAGACACAAGTAGTACATCCACAGTCAATACAACTTGAAAAATATAAGCCACCAGTATGAAGAAACGCATCTCATTACTCCTCTCCAATTTAGAACTTTGTATTGGTAGTTCTCTTGATAGTTTTATGGTTTAGATTAAGAACTTCTCCATCTTGTTATTTTTCTACACAGAAATTTCTTCTTATGACAGTCTGTTGTATAGTTAAAATGTACTTTCATTTCTTGTCATATAAATATACAAATTTTACATATTTATATTTATTTGTTGTTGGAAGTATATTATTTTACATCCCTCTGTTCTATAGTTAAAATTTTATGCCATATTTTGCACATATAAATATACAAATTTTACATTTTAATTTGATGTTGGAAGTATTATTTTGCATCTCTCCCATTTATAAGTATACAAATTGTAGATATTAAATTGATGTTTACAAATTGTAGATATTAAATTGATGTTTACAAATTGTAGATATTAAATTGATGTTTACAAATTGTAGATATTAAATTGATGTTGGAATTTTAATTTGACGTTGGAAGTATATTATTTAGCATCTCTCCCATTTATAAGTATACAAATTGTAGATATTAAATTGATGTTGGAATTATTATAACGCATTTTTGTTGCGGTAGATAATATTGTTACATTGTTATTAATTGGGTCCGGAAGTATTATTTTGCATTTTTATTGTGGTTGAGAATATTGTCACATTGTTCTGAGATAAATTCATATTGGATTTGGGAGCTTGGTTGTGATTGATAATATTATGTATTATTTTGCATTTTTATTTTCTGCTACAGTGTATTTCTATTCTAGATATTAGTTGATTCTTTTTTAATTTATATTTTATCTGAACTTTCATTTTCACTTAATAGACAACCATAGCAGGCTGCCAATGCCCTACACTCACTATCACAGACTCATTTGCCACACCACTGGTTTCATTGGGAAATGGTATTGCTGGACTACTGACTTTACACATGTATGTGTCAAGATGCTCACTCTGTGTCTTTTCAACATTCCTATAGTTTACTCCTTGTACATTTCTTTCAGCAGCTCGTATAGCCTCTGCAGTCACTACAGCTACTGCAGCTTTATGGATAGCCAAATCTGCCTTCTGAAGTAACCTTTGAGCTTTAGCACGTTTCACTGCAGCAAGTTCAACTGCAGCTCATGTGGCATCTTTGGGCTCCTGAACCCTTAGTTCTGCATCATAATCATAAGCTGGATAAGCGTGTCTTGAATTCACGCTTGGAAAGTTATACTTGGGCAAAGTACCAAAATCATTCCATTGATCACCAGAAGCTGTTTCTGAAGAATGAGAAGCATATTGCTTTCTATGGTGTGAGTCACAATGGGATAATCCATCCCTTTGTACGTCTTTAGAGGCCTCAAGCATTCTCATTCTCTTTGATTTCTTTTGACTCAGCTTCATCTTCTGCTTTTGCTGGGAGGTATTATTCATCTCAAATCTGAAATCCATAGAATCCAACTGTGTGGCTACCTCTAACGAAACTGCACTAGTGCTTCCAGGTTGAGAATGAGTATCAATGTGTGGAGGACTAGAGCTATACACATAACCCAAGGCATCTGAAGAATTTTCCTCTCCAATGCTCATCCCACCCTGCTTCCTGGTAGCTTGACAGATGCCACGCTCGTGATCTCTTAAAGTAATTTGCTTCCCAGCATTGAATTTCCTGTGAGGTCTCTGTTTTTGTGTCTTCTAGATTGCTTTGCTTAAAGTGAGATGAATTGGGTGACTAAATGCTAATATACAAGAAAAATGCAATTGATGTTAATTCTCTGCTGTATTTCCATTAACCATGGCACCTTTAATAGTTACCCACTAGAAGATGAGTAACATTCCTTCCTTAGAAGTTAGGACTGACTAGACATGATCTAAAAGCTGTAAGTTCTTTTATTTTATTGTTGATAGTGAAAATGCCAAATATTTATCAACTCGTGACAATGCACTTGGTGGTGGTTTTCGTTTATATTATCATTAAATTATCAAACTACATCATTCTGACAGTATGGCATATGCTGAAAATATGACTTTAAAGAAAATAAATTTTACAAGGGATTACAATTTCGAGCATAGCTTGAATAGAGTAAAATCAGTTATAGCTTCCTTAACCTATTCCAAACATGTATTTCTTGTAGAAGTAAAACTGTATTGCAGGACACTAAATTTGTGTACTGCACTCTGTTCTGGGTAAGATCTTATCTCTTAGGAGGTTCTTAAAATCCATTGTGTATCTCACTAAAAAGGCTATTATTCTATAAAAACATTCTATTTCTAATATGATTTCTTTGTCTAGTGCTTGGGTGATCTCACTAGAGTGGCTGAAAGCAAGCTGCAGGGAAGGTAAATTTGTTGGTAAGCTACAGGATTCATATTACATTTGTATATTTTATATAAAGTTGAAAGAATAACCTTGCAAGTTGCACCTTCTGAAATCTTATGTTGTGCTAAATGCATCTTAAGTGAAATGCCATATATCATGAAGGATAAATATTTTGAGTCAAAATATGGTCTAAAAGTGGAAGATGTGGTTCTCAAAGCATGTGCTAATCCCCGTGAGCTACTCAAAGGTTTTGATGTGTATCTTACACCACATGTTCAGCCAAAAGTGGAGGATCTTTCAGCCATTATCATGGCTGTAGGTGGCAAGGTAAGTATGTTTCTCATCATTAATTTTTCCATAATAGTGTGGCATCAATCATTGCTAACTTGAAACTGGCTTGTTAATGTGTTTTATACAGGCTGTGCTAACTCTAGAAAAATTGCAAAACCCTTCACACACTTTTGCTTTAACATGTGAGGAGGATATGTCAGAAGCTTTGGCAGCAGCAATAACGGGGATGCCAACGTATACCAACGATTGGTTCATGTGCTGCATTATGAGACAAGAATTTGACTTCACATCTCCACAATTCACAGAATCCTTATAACAGAACGAGTTCCTTGCTTCGCATGCTATCAAATGTACTTTCCTGTAAATATCATTCGTCCTGCTTTCTATAATGGAATACACTTGACATTGTATTTGAACTAATTACTATGTTGTAGTTTCTTTCCTGTTTATATTTATAGATCAGTTTCTTTTGTAACATCTATAATATCTTGTTTTGTAACATCTATAATCTATATAATTTCTTGTACTCTATCTTAGCAGTTTCAAGTTTAAATCATACACAGACCTTATGAGTTGTTCTTCCATTTCGTTCTTTTTTGCTTGTATACTAGTATAAATCTTCATGGCTGGCAGAAATCCAGGAACTTCACAGGGGATACCTACATATTTGGATCAAGATAATGGGAAAATGCTATAAAAGAGATGTTACTACTTATTGAAGAAGGTATCTTAATCAGTCCATTATTTTCAAGGAACAACCCTTGTTTATTCACTGTTAATTTTTGAAACAATGGCTTGTAAACTTGCATCTCAACATCCTTACCCATCTAGATCAGTGTATTTACAACTTCTAGTTGCTTTTCCCAAGAATCCATAGGAGTATTCAAGTCCCAATGGGACCTATCATCATTGAAATAGCCAGAATCCAACCTCAAAAGAATTCCTTTCTCTTGTTTCTCTCCATCTTCCTGTAAACCTGCAGCAGAGCACTCCCCAGCTACAGAAGACATTTTACTACAGCCAGTTGTCTTTAAATGAGTTCTAGATCCTGGAGCAATAGAATTACAGCATAGGGCTAACTCCATTGATTCCTTTGTCTCCATGCATGTAATGTTATCTGTTCTGCTCAGATTATTACAATCTGAAATACCCTTGATTACATGGATTTCATTCTCTGCAGTGAGTAACAGATCACTCTGTAGCACATGGTATCGTCTCCTAAAATATTCTCCTGTTTCATAGTGTCCATGCATGAATAAACTTCTTGTTTATTATCTTGACTACCAATATCACCATCATTCAATATTTCAGGTGTAGGCTTAGGAGTCTTGAATTCCATCAATTCCACTTTGGATACTCTGTCTTCCAAGCTGTTGCTCCCTGGTTTACCTATAGAAGCAGACTCTGTCTTCCAAGCTATTGCTGCCAATTCCCTACCCTCAAATAAACTCTCTGCGTATTCACTTCTAGGAGTAAATGGACCTCTTTTGCCTCCAAACTTAGCTGAACTGAATTGAGGACTATTTTGCGCTGTTGAAAACACGTTGTCTTCTCCATAATCATAATCTTCATACATAGTTTCAGGGCTGAAATCTTGGGAAACTGGTGCATTCAATACATCTGCTCTTGACTTAGGAACAGATAATCGATACAGTTCAGTAGTCATCCTCTGCAAAGATTCTGCAGAAGTAAAGCCTTTGCAATGTGGCAGAGAGTGAGCTTGTTGTGAAGATTGAAGATGCCAGTTATCATGTGGAGGGTATTGGGTTGCAGAGGTCATGGGAGATATGCTCGGCTCCATAGAAAGAGAATTTGGCATTGATCCATTCCACTTATTTGAACTTGCTCTGTTTCTGTCCATCTCAACGATTTTTGTGCTTCCATCCAAGCTGTTGTTCTCCATTTCCTGTTCATTCAAATGATAGAAATAAGAGCTCTTCCATGAACAGAAACCACTCAATGTTAATGGCAGTTAGATTGTCCACATAAAACAAAAATATAATTATGGATTGTTGCTGTTCTCTTCAGTTTTACTTCCAAGACCAGCAGCAGCAGAAGGGGATTCTGACCTAGAAATAAAGAATATTTTGTAAGAGAGTCTCTTAGATATTTGATATTGTCATACTTACCCGCTGAGGGAAAACATTAAATAATTCTCTCCCATATTTCATTGTAGCATCTTGTCCACTTTGTGGCTTTCCTTCCAGTTCATTCAAACTACCAGTGCTTGGGTTCCTTCTTTTCTATGCAACGAAACACACACCATCAAGAACTTTGGCAGCTAAAAAATTCTTCTTAATGTGCAAGGAAATAAGAAAGGAAAACATGTGTGAAGCATTGAATGGCAAAACATATCCACAATTTTGCCACGTCAGATTAAATTCTCACAAATACTGGGTCAAAAGAGATTACAGTTGTAAGTCTTATAACTATTGCTTTTTTCTGCTACAGGGAGAAAGTCATGGCTGTGCCTACAGAACAAAAGAAGAGGGAAGCTAGGAGGGAAGCAAAATCTGAAATAGCATCTATTTTAGATAGAGTAGGGTATCTTGATTCTCTGTCACAAATCAACCAAGCATGCAAGTTTCAAGTGTGACAAGGTAGTAGCTCATGATTGAACCTAACATGCACAATGCATTGAATGTTCCTATATACGCAGGTTGAAGAGCATGCAAGTGCTAGCCCGGTGTTCGGTGTAATGAAAAATATAACAAATAAACAATCAAATACCTCCAAGTATCGCAACTTGACGCCTCCAAACAATGTGAAAACATCAAAATATTCTGTCCAAAGTGTCTACAGTGAAGGATGATGAGAGATCCACTTTAAAAGACGATACTATGTGCTACAATTGTTCATTGATTTTTGTTGGATGAATGTCTATGGCACGGAATGTTCTATTTTTTTCTATAATAAACAATAATATCATTTCATGATACATTAAAAGGTATATATCAATGTCAGTCATCATGAACAGTGGATAGATGTAGTATGCAATTCCTATTTTGATGCAGAGTTTTGATCATCTAAATTTTCATTGCAAATTAATGTCAAAAATTGAAACATTGCAAACACAGAGGTTGATGCTCATCCCAAATGGAGATATATGTGAAAAATAAATCCTCTGTTTTGAAAACGCACTCTATGGAATGGAATTCTAATCATGTTTTGATGTCAAAGAGATTCTCAGAGTGGGTGGAGATTGTGAATGGATGAGGTTCTATCATGGTTTCTATTGTTGCAGAAATGATTTATTAGAGGGTATTCCAAGTCAGAGTATTGTTGTTACTTGGGAACCAATTCATGTATTTTTGTAAATTTTAATACTTTGGCAAGGAATACACCAGTACCTTCGAGCAGTCACTCCGGACACAATACAGGATCAAATGAATGCGTTGAAACTGTTTAATGTTAGGGATGATTGCCTCGTTTTTTATAGCTTGTAACAATTATGTCAAACTTATGCTGTTGAGTCCGTTGGAGGCGCTGTGAAACTTAATCATAAACTCTCTCGCATTGAAATTAATTGGGTTGGGGGCCTTCATCATGCTAAAAAATGTGAGGCATCTAACATTGTACTGGCCATTCTGGAGCTCTTGAAATATCATAAGCATGTTTTGTATGTTGATATTGACATTCGAGACATTGGGTGTGAGAAAGGGAAGTATTATGATGTAAATGTCCCTTTGGATGATGGAATCGATGATGCCAGTTTTTAGTCTCTGTTTAAACCTATTATTTAACAATTGATGTTGGTTTATAATCGTGAGGCACTTGTTCCTCATGGAATTGGTCTTATGGCATTTGTATTTTTTTTTTAAATAGTTATAGCCGTGGATATAGCGACGACAATTTTTTTAAAAATTTCACAGCCGTGGATACAGTGACGTCTCGGCGTGGATACATCGATAGCCTGGCGTGGATACAGCGACAGCTCGGCGTGGATACAGCGACGGCCCGATGTGGATACAAAGACGGACAGGCATGGATACAGAGACATCCAGGCGTGGATACAGAGATGGCCAGGCGTGGATATAGCGACGGCTTAGACATCCAAAGAAATATAGAACATTGTCGCTCTTGCGACGCAAATTAGGGGTCGTCTCTATTGCGACGGAATTGTTTCCACGGGAAAAAAAACACTTAGACGTGGCAATATCCACACTTTTCCGTGGATATTACCACATTTTTCCGTGGCAAAATTGATCACTTGTACTAGTGAGAAATTTGTAGGTGCTCATAGTAGGGAAACCTGGTGAATTGTTTAGGATAACTTTGCATTCCTTGTGGAATCTCATTAATTCCTTCATGATCATGAAGAACATCATGAATACTAGTTTATAAATAAATTATAGAAATCAATTATGGGCACTACAATAAAACGACATGTGGAGGATCAGTCGTTGGATGTCCAAAAATAGTGTGTCAAATTTTCGACGTCTTTGGGCTATTTTTTGAAATAATATAAAGACATATTTCAAATAATTTAAACCCATATTTCCAATGGTAACTAGGTTCAAATCGTCGGATATTCGATGACTGTCTAATTATAAATATAAACATTTTTAAACATTCTGACATGTTTTCTATAGAACCGACGAACCATTTGTATAAATTATTTATTCCTTGATGGACGGTTTGAGAAATTGTTTTATTCTTCAACGGGTGATTATGGGAATTTTATTTTTCTTCGACAGACAGTTTGTGGGAATTTTTTAATTCTTCGAGAAAACTCTGTTTGAGAAAATTGTGATGCCTGGAACTTGATTTTTTAAGATTGTCGATAGTATTCATTCATGAAATTTGTAAAAAAATGTCAAATAGAAATAATCCTGATCCAAACGAACACAATCGACAATTTCTTTCTAAACTATGGGATGCAGTGAAACGAAGGGGTGATGGAAAATGTTATTGTCCATGTACTCAATGCAGGGGATTTAAGAGGAGAAGAATATTGATGCAAACAACCACAAAACATTGCAGGGAACATGGACACACCGATGGGGGGAATGAGTATCGTCCATTTTTAGGTTTAGCATTATAAAGTGTTTTTTGTTATTCTTTGCTTTGGTAAATGTATGTATTATTTTAATATTTACTATATTAAATTATATCTATTGATGTTTTCATGTATTTATAAAGGAAAGACACCCTACAGAATATGAAATGCTTTCAGAACAAGTTTTGGATCAGGATCATGGAGCGTCTATGTTCAATGGAGAACAAGTGAATGATCATATTGAACAAGAAGATCATACTGATAACATAGTTGAGGATGATGGTACAAATGCATTGATCCATGATTCATTTAATGTTATAATGGATGATTTCGATGACGATGATAATGAAAATGATGATGACTTTGATGATGTTCACTATATACCTCTTTTAGATAAGGCATATGAACCCCTTTATGAAGGCTCCAAAACAAATATTGTCTTTGTTGTATTGTTGATAATGAACTTGAAGGTTATGAATGGTCTTTCAAACATATCAATCACACGGATGCTAAGGTATGTAAAATAATCCATCACATATATACGATCATGATAAAGTTTATCTGTATTCCTCTAATAATTGTATTGTTAACTCATTATTGATCATCATACGGATGAAGTGTGTTTCGTTAATATTATTTATTTATTACATTAACTATATTTTTATTTGTTTTCTATAGCTTGATAGCTGAATTTTTGTTACCACCATCAAATATTTTACCTCACACATATCGAGATTTATCTTCCATCATGAAAGATATTGGAATGCATTATGAAGCAATTCATGCATGCACCGATGACCATGTTATATATTATAATCAAAATGAATTTGCAACAGAATGTCTGGAATGTCATATAAGTAGATATCGAATAGATCAAGTAACAAAAAAGGTGCCTTAGAAGGTTCTTCATTATATTCCCATCATTCCACATTTGCAATGACTGTTCATGTGCAAAAACATAGCGCAATTTATTGATTACCATGCCAGGAACAGAAGTCAAGATGATGTTATTCAAATGCCTACAGATGGTTCTTCTTTTAGAGATATGGAGGAAAAGTGGCCTCACTTTAAAGAAGAACCACGTAATATTAGGATTTCTTTGGTAGCAGATGGTGTTAATCCATTTTCACAGATGAAATTCATTTACACGGTGTGGCCTATTTTTGTTATCAACAATAACATTCCTCCATGGTTGTTAATAAAGAGGGAGCACATAATGTTGTCGATGATTATTCCAAGTATTTTGTGTCTACAACTGTTTTATTTCTAATGTAGTTGTGCCATCTCATTTGTAGTATTATGTTTCCTAATATCAATTGTATATTTTTGTATTTTACTCTTGTGCATGGTTTATATATCTTAATGGTTCTCATAATTATATATTTTATATGTACTTCAAATCAATCAGGTAAGTTCCAAGTCAAGTTCTAGGTAAGTTTGTATATCTTAATGGTTCTTCGTTAAATCTTCAAGTTGGTTACCTTTGTGGATATTATAGGCCTCACTTAATTAACTTATATAAAAACTATTTCAATTCAATATTACCAATTTGTTAATTAAATTCAATATTACCAAATTGTTAATTAAGTTTATGTTTTAATTAAGCCAAGACATGAAACAAAACAAAAAAGTAAATAAGGATTATCCTTAAATTTGTAGCAATTTTTTACTGTTTATATATACAAAATGCAAGGATTAATAACTTATAGCGAAGGAAAAAATTATTATCCATCATTTTTAAATTATTAAATTAGAGTCGAGATGGTTGGTTCTATGGTCCCACTCACTCGCTTAAGGTTAAGTGAGAAATCCCACTCACTAAAAGGCAAAGGACATGTAATATGTAAGTTAATACAAGTCATCCCCCAAACATGGTTAGGGTATATAGGTCATTCCAAAATTAGCTGGGTTTAAATAATTGAACACACTAAGATTAAGCATTGAAGATGAAGGAACAGAATGAAAGATAACACATATAGTACATGACATTGATTCAACAACAAACATTTACATAGATGCCAACATAGCCATCTACAATAATCTATGCATTAAAATATATGACATTAATACATGTCACAACTACAAAAATTGGGTAGCTGCCAAGCTACCAACATAATCATCTATGAATTATGGGTTCATATAGTGAAATTTTGGTAGAATATAACAATGAATTTTACTTTTACTTTAAAATTCACATGAAGTATATTTTATCCTCACTCCTACAGAGTCTACCGACCTCCACAAAACATTAACAATGAGTTTTTTTCCTAAAAATGAGTTATATGAGAGAAAAACTAACTCCATCTCGTAGCCATTCTAAGACACATCATGAATAAAACCCTCCCACCCAATGTCGAGTTTCAAATGATACCAAGAAAATCATGGAAGAATATATTTACAAATCCATAAGCATCAAGGGAGGCTCAAAGATGATGATGATCAACATCATGAAGATGATGGTGATGATGCCCATGATGGTTATGATGATGAAGATGAAGATCATCATGATCATGAGGATGATTATCATGATGATGAATATGATGATGATAAACATGATGATGATGATGAAGATTATGGTGATGATGGTCATCATCATCATCATCACAGTCATCATCGCCATTACCATGATGATGATGATGATCAACATGATGAAGATGATGGTGATGATGGTGATAATGGTTATGATGATGATTATGATGATCACGATGATCATGATGCTGATTAACATGATGATGAAGACAATGATGATAAACATGATGATGATGATGAAGATAATGGTGATCATCATCATTTCCATCATCATCATCATCGTCGTCGTCGTCATCATCGCCATTGCCATAATGATGATGATGATGATGATGATTATGATGATGATGATGATGATGATGGAAATGATGATGATGATGAGGGTCATGATGATGAAGATGATGATGATGATGATGATTATGATCATGATCATGATCATGAAGACGATGATGATGAAGATGACAATGATGATGATATTCATTATTATGATGATGATGATGATGAGGATCATGATGACAAAGATGATGATGATCAACATGATGAAGATGATGGTGATGATGGTGATGATGGTTATGATGATGATGAAGATGATGGTGATAAACATGATTATGATGATGAAGATGATGGTGATGATGGTGATCATCAGCATTACCATCATCATCATCATCATCATATCCATTACCATCATCATCATCTTCATCGTCATCATCATCACCATCATCATGATCATCAACATCTCCATTTTCATTATCATCATCATCATCGTCATCTACATCATCATCATCTTCATCGTCGTCATCATCACAATCATCATCATCATCATCAACTTCACCATATTCATCATCATCATCTTCGTCGTCATCAGCATAATCATTGTCATCGTTGTCGTGATCGTCATCATAATCATGATCATCATTGTCCTTGTTTTCATCATCTTCACCATCATCATCATTGTCATATCTCCCTCATAATAGAAGTCTCAACATGTGGTGAAAATTTCCTTACTTCAAAACCAAGATAACAAAATCATACAATACCAAATGATTGATAACAACATAAAGGTAAGTACATGACACATTAGATGGGTAATTACATGGCACATTAAGTAAGTACACGGCACATTAGATGGGTAAGTGCATGGCACATTGGACGAAGAACATGGCACATTAGATGGGTAAGTACACACATTAAATGATTGATATCAACATAAAGTCTAAACAAGACATTTGTTTTAAATAACGCATTCAATGACTGACATTGGTTTTATGGCCATTGTCAACTTAATAAAACAAATATACCATTATCAACACCATCATCACGATTTGTCGACCTCTCACATCTACGGAAATTTCCATTACAAAGTATTGTCCATCCTTCGGCCCTCCAACGAGTATTGTCAACCTCTCATGCCTGCGAAAATTTCCATTACAAATTTTTTCCCATCCTTCAGCTCTCCAACGAGTAAGGTTTCAAAGGGAGATTGCTGCAACTTTATTTATAGTTACCAAGGGCCAACGATTTGGAGAGAGCCATTATGTTGACTATGAAGGGCCAATGACCGTTAAGTCAGTTACCAACCTTTCATTCAATGCCATGTATAATTAGGGGTTTAATTGAGTAAGTTGTAGGTGTTTTCTTAAGTGTTGGTCAATGATTATTGGAGCTGGCCCGTGACTATTTGAAGGTTTCTAAATATGGCTTATGACTGTTTCAAGGTTGCTAGGGCTGGTTTGTGACAGTTTGAGCCTGCCTAGGTTGGGTCGTAACCCTTGTTGACCTGCTAGTGTTTGGTTGTGAATGTTATGATTCTGTTAAGGTTGATCTGTGACCATAAAAGAAACCAACATCATTAAAAATAGATTGTGGATTTATGGGAATGATCCCTTGGTGAATACGATGCATTTCTTCACCATCAAACCGCCTTGTCCCTCCAAACTTGGTTCATTTTCAACTATAAAGCATCAGAATCTCTAAATCAACTGATACCACCTACCTTTACTAATCGACCTATTGGCCTGGTCGCCTTAGAATCTTACTTGGATCTTAATTACTTATGTTTAGGAGTGAAAACCCCAGTGTATTCACACAAAGGTGCCTCCCTATCAAAACTAGACGAATCCAACTATTACAAATAGGATTCATGGAGAGGAATTTCTTTAGCATTCCCTTGATGTGTATGCTAGCAAGCATACACAGTCAATAAAATTTGAGGTGTATGCTTGCTAGCATACACAATTTCCACTTGGGGCTTGATAATGATAAAATCAAATGAGCATGCAATTTCCCATGTGTCATTCATTCTTAGTGTAATGCTCCATTTGGGGCTTTGTTACTGACTTATTCCATGCAATTTATTGAGTGTCTTTGTAAGGTATCACTCTTAGAGATAACATTGTAGTGATTAATAGTTAGTGTTATGCTAGCTATGTGAAGGATCTTGAACTAATGAGTATTTGTTATTATAACAATGTTCATTCTCAACGGATGCATGCACTAGGGTTCCTTGGTTTGTGGGATGCAAATGAAGAGTGTGTGAAGCTTGTGTGATGTGAGTTAGTGGGATTGGATAGTGGTGTGATCCTTATAAATTGATGTTGATCTCCTTGAAGAGGATTTTGTAGCTTGGTTGGATGCCTTTATAGGGCTTGCTATTATAATTAGTTATGGTTTGCATTGATTTTGGATTCCCTAGATAGGTCTTAGGTTTCATTGAGAGTCCTTTCTTATAATGTGTTGGGGAAAAACATTAAACAAATTATAACATATATCCAACGATTTAATTGTCAGCTCGGAGAGAGCGTAAACTTGTGAGGTACAGACAAAATATATCCAGGGGCAAAGTATTTCTAACTTAATCTAACATTCTAGGTGACTGAAATTAAAAATACATGCGACTGAAATTTAATTAAGCTTGCAAAAGAAGGAAATGACACGCAAAGAAACCTAATCTAGAAAAGCAAGAAATTGCACGAAATAAATCTAATCTAAGAATGCATAAGATTGCATAAAATAAACCGATATAAAGAAATCAACATTAAATTGTGAGCTCACATAAAATAAATACAATCAATTCATAAGAAAGAAATAACTGAAAATCTATATTAACAATTCACAAGAAAGAGATTACTGAAATTTTGTACGAACAATTCAGAAGAAAGAAACTCAAATTAGCATGAGAGAATGAAAGAATTTGCATGAAGCATCATCTCCATTACATAACAATCAAAATCTAATCTATGACTAACTCTGAACTATTTTCTACTACCAAACCACAAGAGAGGCCTCTAGCAAAATGAGGAGAGAGCCCTCCTATTTATACATGAATTCAAGATAACTAATCATAATTACAGATCCACTATTTTCTCAACTTGTCCCTTCAAATCCTCAACAAATCCACATTTCTGTCAACTTATCCATTCAAATCCTCCAACAAATATTGGATGAGATATTCTCTCCACATTTCCATGATCTTCTCCTTGAAATTATCCCACATATTGAAGATGAAATTCGAATTTAAGGCTAGGTGGTTACTTTTGAGCTTGTTAAAGTCTTCAAAAACACCTGTAAGCATAATCAAACTCATCCAACTTTAAATTATAATGAAAATATGTTATTTTTCTCAATAACTAACCACAAATTCACTCAAAATACTCAAAAATAAATGATTTGGAAAATAACAAGGTAACCCATATTTAGTCATGAAAATGATGGATATTAATGGTTTTATGGAAGGATAAAATAGGAATAAGGTGATAAATGGTATGTGAAATATGAATAAAATGTGGTATTTTTGTGGCTCAACATGATGAATTGGACTTGTTGTACCATATTGGTATTAGATGAGGTATTTAGCATGACTTAGATGAGACTGTAGATTTGAAAGGCGTTATTATATATCTAATGTTAATGAATTCAGTTTCATGTATGCATACTATACAGGTACTATTGAAGGGTTTTTGTATTGATTTAGCATGAATTAGATGAGACTGCAGATTTGAAAGGTGTTATTATATATCCAATGTTAATGAATGAAAGTTCATGTATGCATACCATAGATTTACTAATAAAGGGTTTTTGTATTGATTTACTGTTAAAGTATGTCTTCGTTGTCTATTTATTTGAACTTGCCTACCATAGTGGTGGGAGAATTTAATGAAGTATTTTCAAGTGGTTACTAAATATTTTATTTTAGCCTTAACACTCAAATTTCTATGAGATATACCTATGATCAATCTCATTGGAGTGAGTTGAAATTTATGAATTGGTTAAAGTGAATATTTCTTGGTGAAATTTTCCTTGTTCACAAAATTCCTATATTTATTAGTTGACCCATAAAGGAATTTAAAAGTGAAAAATATAACCCAATTATTGTGAGGCTTTCACATTTTATCACCCCTTCCTCTGGGGTTCCCATCACCAATTTCACTGCAACATCCACTTTAGCTCTTATTCTAGATTAGCTTGAATCCTTCATGACCAATACTTGATTTTCCTTATATAAATATTGCTTAGGATTACAACCTATCTACATCTCTATCCATTTTTATTTCTCCCATGAATATTCTAACTCTTATAATTCCAAAGACCAAGGACCAATTAATGTTGACTGGAAATTTTAGGATGAAGCACTATTTAAGGGCCCTATAATGTTGAGCATCATTTGAAAAATATTTATAAACATTACTCCAATCAATAGGAGTAAACTTAGCACTTAATTATAACAATGGTTTTTAGTTAACTTAAGAAAAAATATTGCTCTCAGATAGAATTCATCTCTCAATTAGAAAAACTAGTGCTTAATATAACAATGTCATTCCTAAACCATTAAGCCATGCACCACTAAGAAAACCCATTGAAACATGAGAAATTGATCTTTGACATGCCACTGCCATCTAATTATTCCAAATTTTAAAGAAAATGATCTCTTTCATGTTATCACATCCCAACCCACATTTTCTTTTGAGAATGTTTTTATCCTCTAGTGTGGTAATGATTTTCAACATGTTCTTATCACCTTCAAATTTATGAATCCATACCATGATTAATAAGATTTTTATGGTATTTATTCATGAACCCTTTTGTATATGTAACATAAGATTTGTCCCTAAAGTGTTGAGGCCCCCCTACATAATAACTCGCCCCTCTTAAAATACTCAAAAGATAATTTCCCTCCCTCAAGAACCAATGCCTTCCTCGATAGACAATCTCATGCAACATAGCAATACAAATTTGGAAATTTGGGTACTGGCTCAATGCTACGTCAAGAGATGTGTCAAGATCCACTATTGGATGAAATGGGTTTACGAGTTCATATGGATGAGTCTCAGATGGTGTACCATATTTACGTGATGGAGCAACTAATTTCATGTCACATGAATCAATATTGAGTATATGCTAAGTTCATTTTCTAGACTAAGAAGGAATGGAAGGTGGTGTGGTAAGTTCATTTTCTAGACTAGGAAGGAATGGAAGGTGACCATGTATGCATTCTTATTGTATGCTAGCAATCCTACGCAGTCAATAAAATTTGTTGTGTATGCTTTCTAGCATACATAGCAATCAAGCAATTTTTTTGCTGTGTATGCTAGTAGGAATACACAACAAAAAAAAATTATTGGTTTGTTGTGTATACTAGTAAGCATACATAGTCAATAAAATTTTATGTGTATTCTTGCTAGCATACACAGTAAAAAAATTTGTTTACTTGCTATGTATCAACTTTCTTAACATTCTTGGAGGATCAACTTTGAGATTCAAGGACTAGAGCCTAGAGAAGTTAGGCATAGAGTTATATTGATGAATATGATTCTAATATAGGCAATGATTCTTCAACATGTATGATTTATGATTTATTCACAGTCATTTTTTTATCTCTCAAGGAAACTCTTCTAGGTTGCAGCTCGAAGATGCCTGGTAACTTCAATATTTTTAAATGGTTTACTCAATGGATCAAGTCAGATGACCAATAAGACCTCACTCACTCAAGGTATGCATAATACTCAATCAAATAGACAAGGCTTCTAACTATCAATGTTCAAAGGGTTTGTAATAAAGGTGACTAGATGAATGACTCAGTATGCTGGCAGATTCACACATAAGGAACTTACATATAAATGGCTGATCATAACAAGGAAAAGATACTTGTAATTCTAATTATCCACACAGAGATAGTATGACATCTATCTTGTATTAGGTAAATATAATAAATATGAATGAAACATCCAAGCACAAGTACATAATAGAAAGAAGATGAAATATGAACATGTAATGGAAAAAGAGCTTATATTGAGTGACAAAGAACATGAGAATATTAAATACAAAAAAGTGTCTAAAACTCTCCGAAGTTGAACCCTTTCTTCTATAGTAGTCACAGGATTTATAGCCTTTACAAAATTTATTCCAGATCCTAAATAATTGGATCAAATTTTACTAAAAATAGACAGTCATAACTATTTGCTAAAAATAGGTAAAGATCCTATCTTTGATTTCCAATCTACCTAAATAAAAAATCTTCCCACTCCTTGAACTCTTTAATAGTTGTAGTAGACACTGAAGTAGAACTCAAACTTGCTATTTGGAAGACAAGTAACCCTTTGTAAGAGTAGGTAGGATATGTGACCTAATTCACCTCGCTGGCACCTTCAAAACTGAAACAGAGCAAAAAACTGATGCCTTGAATTATTTTCGAACCTTATAAATCATCCATGAAGTGTTTGGATCAACAAAAGTTGGTTCTATGTGAAAACATGCTTTTCTGCACTGTTTTGCACTTTCGGTGGCTAAGGAAGCAAAAATATGGGCCTGTAAGTTTTCGAAATCTCTATTTTCGGTGTCTAATGAACAATTGATGTGTTCACCTAAGCCACCGAACATTATTTTTTAAAACTTTAATCAAAATTGTCATCACACTTTACCTTGATGCTTTAAGGCTTCAGTGTTGACCCTTTGGTGTTTCTGTAGCCTCCCTGGGGTTTGGGATGGCAGCAACATCACAGGCTGCCTCTGGGCCACAAAGTATCATTGCTACTTCTGCTAGGGTTTCCAGCTTCTAGTGGGATTGAGACTGAGGGCTTGAATTCCTTGCTTGCAACTTGGAAAGCCTAATTTTCCTGTAGAGCCTAGTGTTTTCTTTCATTAACCTGAGATTACTTTCCTCCAGCTTGGTATACATCCTTTTTATATCCTACAGAGAGTCATATAATTCAACATTCCTCTTGGTTAACCTCCCATTGGTTCTTTTGATTTCCCTCTCCAATATTTCTAGCTCATACACCTTCCTCAGCAGCTTATCAACTTTTTGGGATCTAGGTTTACTAGATGAAGCCTCTACCACTGGTTCAACTTGATCCTCCTTTGGTGTAAGTTATGGAAACTCCTCTTTCCCTATTTGAAACTGATCTGCTAGGTTAGTTCCCTATTCGTATTCATCCTCAGAATCAGAGTAAGGTAGGTTGAGGATATTTTTGTTTAGTGCTAAAACCTCCTCTTCCTTTTCACTGAATCCAGGTTCCTCTTTGCATTCTTGGTCTTAGGAGCTGGAGAGGCCTGAGCCACTACAATTGGGGAGATATCCCTCTTCCTCTTACCACTTCTGGGAGTGGGGGAATTTTTTGAAGAATAATTCCTTTTGTCCTTTGGCTGCAAATTTGTCTCAAACTCATTCCAAAATAGGAAGTGTGTCCAAGCCACGTTCCTTCTTTGTAGTAGTTCAAGGAAAATTAACTTGATCAAGCCATGATGGGATAGCCTGCCTGCAATCTTGGTGGGATTTTCTTTAACTTGATGGGCCATTTTATTCAAGCTTTTGTATAGGTAAAAAGGCAAGTCCAAGGGGTTCCTGCCAGTAAAATGGTTCATTAACTTGAAATGGTATATCATTACCTTATTATACCTACCCTCACAAGTTATGTAGACCAGAATTTCCTTCAACAAGTGCTGCCATTTTTCCTCAAGCCAAGATGTAGGAATGCTCTTCTTCCATAAAATGTTCTTGTGCTCAGGCTTCAGGTAAACCTGAATTCTACATTCTTTGTGATTGTGGTTTTGAACCAGCTTTCCCCAGTCCTTGGGAGATCTATTACTTTTGCTATCAGAGCCTCATCCACTTGGAATTATTCTCTGCCAATCACTACTTTCAAGCCATCAAAGGAGAGAGAAAATGCTTCTGCCACTTGCTAATGGGATCCCTGAATCTTTTTGCAGAACCTATAGCAGCCTGAATATTTGAAAATATGACATACCTCTAGATGTGATTCAAGGTAGCCAATATCACCCAACTCCTTTCTTAGGGCAGGTCTTCCTCCTTTCTTCATTCCCTGGATTGTTCTTCTATACCTGCAAAATTGAAAATTCAAACCCTGGAGAAGGCAAATACAGTGCTGGATTTCGGGGGAGCTTAGCTCAGTGAGGACGCATGCAGGAAATGTGGAATGAATTAAGGATGGGGTGTTGATTTTGAGGGAGCTGAATGGCAATTGAGATTTGAGTAGGGTGACGGTGAATTCTGATGAGACCCGTAAGCTAGCCATTGTCGTAATCATTCAAACTGGAAACCAATGCTTCATGGTGGTTCAATCACAGACATGAGATAGGTGGAGGGAAGACAGGGTTTGGGTTTTGATAGGTCACTTCAGTTTCATAACGACCCCTCTTACCAACTCAATATTTATTGCAGGTCCTATATTTTCGACAGTTAATGGCTTGGTGGTGGCGCTCTTCATGCTGACGGTTGCTGAGGGTGATGGATGCGCCAACCGTTTTAACTTCAATGTGCTTTCAGTGGCTAAGGTAGCCTCGAATTATATTTTTAAGTTGTCGAAAGCTGGGATTTTCAGTGGATAATGAACCGTTGAGATGTTCACCTAAGCCACCGAAAGCTGAGCTTTGGATATTTTATTAGAAAACAGAGTCAAAAATGTTCCAAACTTCATTAAACACCTCAATATTTCACAATGATCCTTAAAAACCCTTAAAAAAAAATTTGACCTCCTATCACTACACAATATAAATCTTCTAAGTCTAATTTATTGAGGACCGATTTATTTAGGAGATAACATGTGGCTCCTACTCGAGGATGGAAACCTCCCTGTGAGGTTCCAAGAACCACAGACCAAATTCCCTTCCTGAAAAACAAATACTAAACCTATCTTCTAGTGTTCCATTGGACATGGAGTTATTTTACAAAAAGAAAAAATGAAAAAATGATATTTTACAATGACAAGGCTTTGAAGCCTTAGATGAAATAGAGTTTTAGAAATTGCCCATTAACTAGGCCATCAAACACCTCTTCACCTTCCAAAATTTGCAGTTTGAAATTGTTGTTTTGTTGTACTTGAGTTATCACAAAAGGTCCTATCCATAGAGAATCAAATTTACCATGCTTTCCCTTGTCCTTCCTAACAACATCCCATTTCAGAACCCAGTCTCCAACCTAAAAATTGTCCACCTTTTCCTTCTTGTCAAAAATACTTTTAATATTCTTTTGGTGAGCTTCTAACTTCTCCACCAACTATTATCTGACTTGCTGTAGCTCAACCAAATCAAGCATTCTTCTTACCATGTCATTTGGTTCATCCTGTTCCTCCTGAAAGAAATTTGCTACTGGTTGGACCAGATGGATGGGGAAAATAACATCAGTCCCATAAACCAACTTAAAAGGAGAAGTCCCTATAATTTTTTTGTTGCTCACTATCTCATCCCAAAGAGAAAACTTTAGCTTAGAATCCCAGCTCTTTTCATTCTTCTCCAATAGTTTTCTGATGATTCTAACTAGGCTCTTATTGAATGACTCAGCAAGGCCATTTCCTTGAGGGTAGTAGGAAGTAGAATGCACCAATTGAATGCCCATTGATTCACACATGTTAACCAAAGCACCGGCTTTAAAGCTGGTGCATTATCAGTCACTAGCCTTTCTGGGCAGCCAAATATGGTAAAGATGTTTTCATATAGAAACTTCATGATGACTTGGTGAGTGGTATTCCTTGTGGGGACTACCTCTATCCACTTGGTGAAATAATTAGTGGCTACTAGGATCCACTTGTGCTGACCACTTGATGAAGGATTAATCTCACCTATGAAATCAAGACCTCACTACTGAAAAGGGCCATTCACTACAATAGGTCTAAGGGGAAAAGATCTGAGGTGCTTCTTTCTTATGAATCTTTGCCATTTGTCACAAGATTTCACAAAGGTACACACATCAGAGAAAAGAACAGGCCAATAGTACCGAGCCCTTAGAATCTTGTGGGTTGTCGTCTTCCAATAGTGATGACCTCCACATGTGCTTGAATGAAATTGATGCATGACTTGAATTGACTCTTCTTTATGTAAAAATATCAGCAAAATACCAGAAGGATCTTTCCAATACAACAGATTTTTAACTATGAAAAATTTAATAGACTTATGCTTAAGAGTCTGTGCTTGAGTCATGCTAAGATCAAGGGGAACTTCTAAATTCTACAAAAAATGAATAATACCCAAGTACCACTCACATGAAGACAATTTCTCAGCCACCTGCTGGATGTCATACCGCTCCTCTGTTGCTACCTCTATCTGTAAGTTTGTTGAACTTATACCAATGAGATTCATTCCTAGTATGTTATCTGCCAAAATAAATTTATTTTTATAGGATGAAGAATTCAAGTCATGTTATGAAAGATTTAAAGATGACTAACAAATTGAGGGTCTCTGGTTTTGCTATATTTGAGAAAATTGAAAGTTTTAGCTTTCGGTGGCTTAGGAGGGTTTTTAAACAGCTCATTAGCCACCGAAAAGCTTTGTTTCAGTAGCCAACAGTTTAATGCAGGATCAGGGTTAACCACTGAAATCTGGCCCGATCAAATATTTGTTAAAAGGAATTTCGGTGGCTTAGGTGAGGCTTTCAAACAACTCATTAGAAACCGAAAAGTGTTGGTTTCGATAGCTTAGCGAACGGTTGAAGGAGGTCGTTTACCACTGAAAGAAGTGAAAGGCGTTGGGGAAAAAATATGTTTCAGTGGCTTAGGCGAAATATTTGATCGTTCATTATCCACCGAAGGGCCTGTATTTCAGCGGTTAAAAGAAGATATCCGGAGAGACCGCAATCCACCAAAATCCATTTTTACAGCGCCATTTGGAAATAAAGTTTCGATGGCTTAGGCGAATAGCTCAGCATTTCATTAGCCATCGAAAGCCTTGTTTTCGGTGGCTAGCAGACAATTTATTGGGGGCCCTTAACCGCCAAAAAGGCCGAAAGAAGAAAGGGTTAAAAACCTATCAAATCAAGCTCGTTAGCACAACACCGATCATAAGAGGGCATGATAAACCACTGAAAAGACAGGAAAACTGCATCAAGGAGTAATTAAATGATTGAGGAGGTCATTTTTCAACTGATGAGGACTGATGTGATTTGAAACCCTGCTCTTCCCTCCATCTGTCCAAAGAACAACAGAAGATATCCACTGGGTATCTAGTTTGCATTAAACATGATTGTTGGGCAAGGGGTCTTGAAAATATCAACAAAATCCATCGTCCTCTCACCTAAGCATTTCTCATGCATTTAAAACCCTCATAACCAGTGCCCAAACCTCCAGTACACTCCACCTTCGATTATAAGAATCCTCACCACTAGAAACCACCTCTGAGAGTCAGCCTGTTGAAATACTCTTCCATAGAACTTGAATTGAATTTTTTATAGGCGCTCACAAGTACATTCAACAAATGATGAAGGGAGGTCCTGCTCTTAGGCAAGAGTTGGGAGACATCACCTACCTAGAGGCACATCCAGAATTCTACCAGTTCTTCAAAGATCTTGGCTGCTATAAGTTTTGTGAGAAAATTCAAGGTTCACACCAGCAGGTGGCGGAGGCATTTTCTCTCTCTTTCGATGGCTCCAAGGAAATCATAGGTAAGGAATAATTTATGGTAGATGAAACCCTAATTGCTGAAGTGACGGGACTCCCTAGCACTGGGGAAAAGTGATTTAAAACCACCATTACAAAGGATGTAGAGTTCAGATCTTATTTGAAGCTTGAACATAGAGGGGTGGTGTGGAAGAAAAGTGTCCCATCCTCCTAGCTAGAAGAGAGGTGGCAGCAATTACTGAAGGCCATTGTGGTCTATATAACTTGTAAAGGAAGATACAAAAGAGCCATGATTTACCATTTCAAATTGATGAACCACTCCACAAAAAAAATCCCACTGAATTTACCTTTCTACTTACATAGGAGCTTGGAAAAAATGACACACCAAGTGAAGGCTTAGCCAACCAAGATTGCTGGAAGACTATCTCAGCATGGTCTTATCCAACTCTTGTTCTAAGAATTGCTGAAGTGGAGAAATATGTTATGGGCATATTTCTTTTTTTGGAATGGCTTTGAAATAGGCCTATAGCCAAAAGAAAAGGGAAAGTCTCCTTCAAAAAAGTCTAGCACCACAAGGAGTGGGAAAAGGAAGAGAAGGGTTATATCCCCAACAATAGCAGAACAACCTCCTTCCTCTTCTAAAGCCAAGAAGGTCAAAAGAAACCTAGATTTCAGTGAAAATAGGCTAGGAATTCATAGCACATAGTGGGAACATTTTGAACCTACCCTACTCAGATTCAGAAAAGGAAAGAGAGGAAGGTGTTGACCTGGCAGTGCAAGTTGCAGAAGAGATTAAAGAACTCCCATCACCTACACCAAAAGAGCAAGATGAACTAGTAGAGAAGGATTCCTCTAGCAAGCCCAAGACACAAAGGATAAATTAGTTACTGAGACAAGTGTATGAAATGGAAATTTTAGAAAGAGAGATAAAGAAAACCAATGCTCTATTGACCAGGAGGAATAAGTAGCTGCACAATTCTTACCTAGAGATGAGAGAAAGGTATATCTTTCTAAAATGACTTAACAAAAGATACCTAAAGGACAACACAAGGTTGTACGGAATGATCAGGCTTCAGAGGTTGTAGATGAAGGATGCCAAGCCAAACCCTAGCACTCACGTCACATTGGAAACCCTAGCTGAAGTTGCAGTAAGCCTTCAGTCTCCAAAATCAAGCCAGGCTGTTGCTAACCTTCCTAAAATGGAGCCTGCTGAATAAAAAGATAAGCAAACAAACTTGAAAGAATAATTTTGGAGGTTGCTTAAGAATTTTTGTAGAACAAGGCTTTCGGTGGCTTAGGCGGATGCTGAGGCAATTCATTAGCCACCGAAAGTAGCACTTTCGGTAGCTAATAGACCCAATATTTTGACCTCTTAACCACCGAAAGCAGAAAGAGGCACAGGATCAAATTTTGGCATGAAGGACCAGTTTTGGGCAAACATGAATAGCTCAGGAAAAAGTATAAAGATGAATGGCGTTGAAGAAGAACATCAGGGAAGGTATGCTTCAGTTTTGCAGTGACATAAAGAAAGGGTCACCAACACTAATTTGTCTAAGTAAAAAAGTGACTTACCTAACAAAGGACCAGTGGCAGTTTATTCCCAGTACTCACTTTAGTTATCAGAAGGTTCAAACAGTGAACGAGTTCTATAGTTATATAGACTAGTAGTTAAATTAGGGTTTTTTGACCTAATTATGCAAAAACAATTATTTTGTCTATTTTTAGTAATTCAAATCCAATTTTTCAGGATCTAAATATTTTTGTAAATGATATAAATCCTAAGACTTATGTTATTGAAAGGGTTCGACTTCGGGGAATGGTATACCATTACTATTGTCAAGCTTCTCATATTTCTCATGACCTAATATAAGCGCTTTTTCTATCATATGTTAAGCTTCCATTTCTTATCTATTCTGTGCTTATGCTTGAATGTGTTATTCAGGTTTATTCAGGTTAATTAATATCTGATAGCTGTCATCCTATTGGCATATTGATGATTTAAATTATAAGTAGTTTCCTTGTTATGATTAGTCATTTATATATATCTATTTTATGTATGAATCTGCCAGCATGATAAGTTCTCCATCTCTGCACCATATTATCAAACCTCTGAATAGTGGTAGTTAGAAGCCTTATCCCTGATTGAGTTTCATGCATGTCTTGAGAGTGTGACATCCTGTAGGTCACCTGACTTGATCCACTTAGAAAACCATAAAAACATTTAAGTTACTAGGAATCCTCAAGCTGCAACCTAGAGGAGTTTCCTGGAGTGATAACAAATTGGCGCCATTGCCGTGGAGAGGAGACTGAAGCTCAACTTCTCTAGAAGACGGCATAGATCCTACTTTGATGATAGACAAAGTTTGGAAATTATTCTGGTTGTAATCATCTATCTGGAAACTCCATTGGAATAAGGTGGATTCAAGAAGACCAAGTACCAGAGCAAGCCCTCAAGGGCCACCAGCAACACCTGTTTCAGATCTAGAAGAGATTTTGAGAAGAGATAGGGCTTCACTAAGGCATACCAACAGTGTTGCAAAGGAAGCTACATCAGGTATTTCAAGAAATATTCCTGCTATTATTTCTTCTTCTGAAACATTTAATTCTCAGGACTTTATAAATACATCAAAAAAATTTAGGGTTTGGGTATCTTCAAGCACTGCTTCTTGTGAAGATCCAATCCCTAGTGACTCCACTGAGATAAGTTTACCACCATCACCCTTTCATCTACCACATGCATCAATAGTACCTTCCTCCACCCTTTCCATACCCATTTCCAATATGGCTTCCCCTTTGACCAAAATGGAAAGGATCCTGGTAGCTAGGTATGCCCCCCTGAATCTTCCTAACCCCCTCTCAGCCATGCTCACTGGAGACTATCTCAAATACATGCCTAAATTTATAGGAGATGGAAATTTCACAAATGAAGAATATCTAGAGGCATTCTACAGCTATGTTGGGAACATAAATATAGAACAGGAAGATGTGTGGGCTAGGGTTTTTGTGCAAAGGCTAGATGGTCAAGCTAGGAAATGGTTCAAAGAACTGTCTGTTGGATCAGTAGCAGGCATTGAAGCCCTAGATGAAATATTTATAAAGAATTGGGGAGAGAGGAGAGACCACCTCTATTATATCACCGAGTTTAGCAACTTGAAAAGAGAGAATGGGGAGTCTGTCTCCAACTTCACCAAGAGGTTTAACAATATGTACAGCAAGATCCCCACTGAGATCAAGCCCACTGATACCTTGGCAAAAATCACTTATGCAAATTCCTTTGACTTTGATTCCTGCCTACTTCTGAGAGATAAGAGGTCTGCCTCCCTATCACTCATGCAGGATGCTTCCTAGAGGTAGAATCTAAAATTATGGCATCTCAGAAGGTCAAAGGAAACATAAATATGAAGAAATAACCTGTAGACCCTCTTGGGGCTTCTTCATCAAAGAACAAGATTGACAAAATGGCCAAACTATTAGATAATCTGATTGTTGAAATGTCTAAGCGAAAGGACCGAGGGAATATACCTGTGAGGGGTAAAGGTTCAAGTGATTTTGTTCCTTGAAACCCAAATTTTGTCCCTTATAGAAGAGGCAGCCCCCCAATTTAGATCCTCAGAAGGGAAAGGAATCAAGTGGAATATCAGAGAATCAGAGCTCCTTTTCAGAATGTGGTACTAGAAGAAGAACAAGAGTCCATTCAAGAAGAAGGAGAGGCTGAAGACAACATCCACTACATGGAGGATGAATTTTACTATTCTTTTCTAACACAAGAAGAATATGAGGAAGCCCTAATTGATGAGTAGATCAGTGAAGAAGTAGTATATCAGGCAGATGGTCAAGGAGGGTATAATCTAAGGTCCAGGTTGGTTGCTCCCCCTAAGAAGAATGTTGTTCCTGCAAAGCATCTTGTTGCACCAGCTAAAAAGGTTAATATTTAACCAAAGAAAATAGTTGTCATTCCCGAACCATTGCAAAAACCATGTCATAACCCCAAAATTTCATAAAAATTTAAAAATTTTCAAGTAACATTAAATTTTTGAATACGCAATTTAATAACTACTAGTAGTTAGTGGAAAATGAAACAGTTTGACAAATTGTAATCTTTAGTTTCAAAATACGATTAACTAATACAACTTTAATTTTGTAAGTTATATAAATATGACTTGCATTTAGATTGTTGCCAGTTGTACTAATAATTTACTTTTTTTTTTCAAATAGGTGAGGAACTATCCTTGAAAATCAGGGCTTACTTAGCATTCTACTAACTCAGATGGACTGCTGGTTCTTACAGGTTTAGCAGGTAAACGAATGATCAAGTAGGAGTTTAATTTGTATGATAGCGAGAAGTATTTCGTTAGCACGTTAAGATGCTAGTAAAATATATTGTTAATTATGATGCAAGACTCTGATGAGGTAAAGTAAATTCCTTATTTGTTTTGGATTTACAACAACATTTATTTTTATGCCAATGAATTTTATCTTTAACATCGTAAATGCCATTTACGATAATAAAACATTCCTCCAAGGTTTCTTTCTGTCAAAAGATTATAATACCTAGTCCATTATAGATTCTTTTTGTGAGCACAGGGCTCATGATCTTGACATATAATTACTTTTATTGTAACCTGATCTCACTACTATTTTTCAATACTAAAGCTCGAATGTAAAGCTTTTATGTATGAATATACTTCTATGATTTTCAAGGTAAAAGTTTACAAATATATTACATATCTCTACATTTAACTCTTCTTTAGTAGTGAAGGATATCAACCTGTTTGATTGTATGCAGTTATAATTATCTTCTTGCACTACTAGATATCAAGCTATAAACTCTGATTTCTAAGCTATCACCATGCTACATGTGTTATTGTAATAATACAATACCACATTGTTTATAATGTTACTATGTAATTTTACTTGTATCCTTAGGTAGCTTTACTACCTTGTAATCACCATGGTGAAGTCTAATTAATGGTTTGATATATTATAAGATTGGTTCTTTATAGAAAACAACCAGAATACTAGCTCCAAAGTATGGTTTAAACCATAGCACGGTTGACTTTATGCAATCGTAAGAATTATTCTAAGGTGGAAATACTACCTAACAACTATTTCCATAAAGTTGAACTATAGTTAGATCACCTTATCAGTTTTGTTCTTACATAATACTAGTTCTAAAATTTAGCTTAATATCATCGATGGCAAGGCTTGTAAGAAGAGCAATCATAAGTATGAAGGACTAAGGTTGAACGCATAAGTTTCAATATTGATAATGATATATACTTTTACAATATGGTAGATTTCAATGTTTTCAATATGGCAAATGATAAGAACTAAATTAAAAACATTATCATTGGTAGCATAGAATACATGATTGGCAATGATATGTTTTCAAATGAAAGTGCAGGGTTGACTATAGGGATCGACCCACTTTTGATCAAATTTCTAGAAGGGCATGAGGATGAGCCTCCACCATGCAAAGGTTGAATTAAAACATAATGAAACCCTACATTCTTTCATTTTCCTTCGAGGGTTTGCTTTACGCTGTGAGAGATCTTCGCGGCCATGAGAGGCCTACTCCTTCCTCGTTGGTTGGCTTCATTGTATGCAATATTGTGTTGCATTACTGTGCAAGTGTTTAAGGGTTCATGGTTTATATTTCAGTTTCTTCTATGAGTTGAGGGAACATGGTGAGTGTAGTGTTGAACTCTGTCAAGTAGCTCAAAACCTGGACTGGTTTTTACCCTTGTCTCTGCTTTTTATTTGCTTTAGCTTCGAGGAGGTTTAGTGTAGTATCTTTACTGCCTTTGTCATAGGGTTTGCACGAGGTTTTGGTTTCTTCTTAGTGCCATTCACTCAAACTGGTTAAAGTCCCTTCTCAGGTCCAAATATTTCTAAATCACAGGTAATTCGTTACCCTGTATTCATTCCTTTTGTTGAGTTATTTTTCTAGTTAATTCTTTTAATAAAAAGAATATATTTCTATCGAACAGCTAGCATTTTAACTTTGCAGGTTACAATCAACGGCTCCAGACTTTAAAGGAAAGCCTCTCCTACGTTGGTTAACTTCGTGGGCTTTCAAACGGGTAAGCCCCAGTTTCATCGTGGAATCTCCCTACTTGCGAAAATGGTTGTTGGTTGAAGCTTCCAGTAGTTGGAAACCTAGCTCTGAACTCTCTACTAGTTATGATTTTTAGTTTCTTTATTACTCGCATTTTAAATGAAACCCTTGGGGTGCTCGCAGGGAAGCATAGGCTCTTGAGCCGTGATGTGTATGTAGTTTTGGTTACACAAATAATCAGCCTTACGACTTGATAATGTAATGCTATTGTTTTTAAGATTATAAGAATATTCCTTGTGCTCAGGGTTTTAAAAGACTTCTGTCTCGATCATTTCAGTCTGTTTTATTCGATCTTTGAAAATATGAAACTGTGAAAAGGGTTTTCCCCTATTCTGGCAGTAATGTAATTTTGTTGTTAATATTAAATACTATGTAAAAATGGGTTTAAAAGTGAAGACTGTGAAAAATTCTAGATGTAAAGTTTATTGGTTTTTACTCTTTTAGTTCGTAATGTAAACTATTTTATAGTTTAGTAAAAAGGACTTTTGTGTAAATGGTTTTCTTAGTAGAAGGGGTATCGACCCTTGAATTTCTTACAAGCTATAGGCCTTACCTGGTTTGAGATTTTATAATGCACATGGTTATGATTTTTGGTTTATTTTATTTAATATAAACATATACATTTTATGTATTAATACTTCGTAATCTATAAATTATTTTGAGCTCAGTTTTTAGAAGATAATAATAATTTCTAAAAATTGGTTAGAGGATATAATATAAACCCTACAGTTTATAAAATCCTATTCCTGCTTAAAGTAGTCTTTCCTTTATTTGTAAGAAATGGGATAATACAAGATAAAAATGATTTATAGTTATTCTTATGACATTAACTCTATAGGTTAATGAAATTATTCCAAGAGTTTTTACTTCCAGTTTTAGTTAATAAAATAATATTTAGTTTTTAGTTCATTATACTTTAAACTAGAATAATCTTGACTCTCAGTAGTAATATTTTCTTTAAAGATAAAAGGATTAACAAGAATCCTTATTCTAGTTTTGTTAAGTTAATATTAAAACTGTTTTTCTATTATCTTTTACATGCTTCTTCAAATGTTAGTTGATTATTTTACTGTAATAATTATTTTGTTCCTGTCAGTTTACTATTGCTGTAGAACTAATGTTTTACCATTTTCTTATGCCTGTGTGAGTTTAAGTAAAACAATAAGTGTACAAATCATTACATTGATTTTTCATTATATTCATAAACATTGAAATAAAATTTATTTCTATTTACATACAGATACAAAATCATATTCACTATTCTCATTCTATTACAAGAATTATTTCATTTACTTAAACAATCTAACTATGCTAGAGTACGACCTATGATTAGGTGTGGAAAAACACAGCTTAGAAATTTATATCTTCTTCAGTAAATACATAATCATTCTCATTTCTTCTATAATCTATAATTTACTGCATCTAACGTTTCACAGTTACTTTTCATTCAAAAACCCTAAACATTTAACATGCATGTAATAGATAAACTAAGATTTACTTACCTAAGACAGTAAAAATAAAGTAGAACATGTTGAGGACAAGATGACAATAGCTTAAAGAGGTCGTTCCTCCCTACCAATCTCCTGTTGAGCACTCAAACAATGCTTCCTCAGGACTTTCGATCCTGTTCTTGGTCTTCTTGGCTGAGAACTAGGTGGAGAATGCAACTATAGAAACCTCTGTCACCTGACTGGTTCAAATACCTCAGTAAAACAATCTGCTCTCAACAGTATGATCTTTAGCTTAAAATATGCAACTAGATCAATCTCAGTAGTTATCCCCTCAAACACTTTCCAGATTCCCCTCCATTGAATTTCTCTTAAGTAAATTAATTCACCCTGAATGATCACTTCTCTAGAATGAACAACCTCAGATCTCTTCAATGAGAAACTTTATAGAGATGCCTAGGTCTTTTGGGTCAGTTTTCATTAAATGAGCCACCTGCTCTGATTCCACTTTCTTTAGGAATCATGACCACAAATATAGGGAGGTTGCCACCTGCAACAGTTGGAAGTGGTTTGAGGATGCTGCCACATGTTAGTTTTCTCTCCACCTAATATCCTCCACCAATTTGACTAGTAAACACTCTTTTAACCTCATTTATTTATTTATAAATAAAATATTATGAATTTACATTAAAGATTCTTGACCCTACAGGGTCATCAATTACAACTTAGCATAAAATTTAACACAATGTTCCTCAAATAATATAAAATTGTGTTTGTAAATTGGGGCATGTGACATACACACCCCCTTAAATTATAACATCGTTCTCGATGTTATTTATTCCTCGTCCTCAGAATTTACCTTGAACAAATTTGGATATGCATCCCGCATATGACTTTCCAATTCCCAGGTGGCTTCCTCTGGACTAAGGTGCTTCCATTGCACCTTTACTTGACCAATGGTGTGGTTCCGAAGTGTGATCTCCCTCCGCTCGAGGATACAGTCTGGTTCCACCAGAAAATCTCCTTTGGGTTCCACCTATACATCATTCCAATTAATAACATGAGTAGCATCATGCACATATTTCTTTAATCCATAAATGTGAAAAACATTGTGAACTCTTAAATTTGGTGGTAAGGCTAACTGATAGACTACCTATCCAATCCTGGACAGTATTTCAAAAGGACCACAATAATGATGTGTTAGTTTGGCACAATTACCCAACCTCAGAGAACTCGTTTTGGGTCTCACCTTAATGAAAACATGTTCACCTACCTGAAAATCTTTTGGAGTTCTTTCAAGGTCTGCTTGACTTTTCTGTCGATCTTGCACAATTTTTAGATTACCTTGTACCTGCTTTATAATTTCTTCCATTTCTTCAATAATTCAGGTCCTAATACTAACATGTCCACCGGATTACTCCAGGAGATAGGAGTGTTACATTTCCTTCCATGCAAAATTTCGAAAGGACTATATCTAGCTGAAGCTTTATAATTATTATTGTAAGCAAATTCTACCAGGTGTAAATAATCTTCCCATTTACCTGGCTGATCCTTTACATGCATTCTTAGTAAATCCTCCAGTAATTGATTTACTCTTTCAGTCTATCCATCAGTTTGAGGATGGAATGAGGTACTAAAATTTAATGTAGTATTTAATCCTTTAAACAGATATCTCCAAAAGTTACCTGTAAATTTAGGGTCTCAGTCTGAAATTATAACCTTCGGTATTCCATGCAGTCAGAAAATTTGTTTTAAAAATATATCAGCTATATTTTCATCTTTATAAGTAGTTTTTACAGGTATAAAATGGGATTCTTTACTCAATTTGTCAACCACTACCATTATGGAGTCATTTAAGTTCTGATTTTTAGGCAGTCTAGTAACAAAATCAAGACTAATTATCTCCCATTTCCAGCTAGGAATAGGCAATGGCTGAAGTAATCCGACTGGATGTTGATGTTTAGTTTTTACTTGCTGACATTCAAAGCATCTAGCAATATATTATCCCAGTTCAGTCTTCATGTTTGGCAAAAAATATTCTATTCTTAACATGGTTATAGTTTTCTAATAACCCGAATGGCCTGAGTAAGGAGTTTTATGGATTTCGTCTACAATTAATAACTTAACCTTAGGTACATTAGGTACATATATTTTGTCTTTATATAGTAAAAATATTTTTTCATTCAAGTTGTACCCTGTACTTATACTTTCTATTGGATTTTCTTTTTCTTTTGCTTGTAACTTTAGGTAATTTTCATCTTGTTCTAACCCTGCTTTAAGTTGTTCTTCCAAATCAGTTGTATAAGTGCTAATAACTTCTGTAAAGTTCAGCTTTGAATTTATACTTAATGCATCAGCAACTTTATTTTCTTTCCCTTTAATGTGTTGAATTTCGAAATCATATTCACTTAGAAAAGCTAGCCACCTAGCTTGTCTAGCATTCAGGTTAGGTTGATCTAACAGATATTTTAATCCCTTATTATCTGTCATTAAAATAAATTTTCTTCCAATTAAATGGTGATGCCACATCTTTAAAGCATGTATGACAACAGCTAATTCCAATTCATAGGTTTCATAATTCTTTTCATGAATTTTCAATTTCCTAGACTCATAAGCAATAACATGTCCTTCTTGAGTCAATACTCTGCCTAAACCGTCATTGCAGGTGTCAATACATACTATAAAATCTTTATTTGGATCAACTATTCTTAAAATAGGTGCACTGGTTAATAAGGTTTTTAACTTTTTAAAACTATCCTTGCACCTCTGATTCCAATCAAATTTCTTTCCCTTTTCCTACAAAGAGGTTATCAGATTTGTGATTCTCGAAAACCCTTCGATGAACCTCCGGTAATAACCGGTAATCCCCATGAAGGATTGGACATCAATTACATATTTAGGAACTGGCCAATCTTCAATCGCCTTTATCTTTTCAGGATCTACCGAAATTCCTTCGTTAGTCACCACATGACCTAAATACTAGATTTTATCTTTTAAGAAGTCGGATTTACTAAACTTTGTAAAGAGTTGATGATCTTGCAACTCTTGCAAGACAAGTTTTAAATGTTCCTTATGCTCTTCTTCAGATTTCGAATAGATTAATATGTCGTTGATAAACACGACCACAAATTTATCCAGATATTTATGCATTACTTTATTCATTAGACACATAAAAACATCTGGAGCATTAGTAAGCCCGAATGGCATGACGACAAACTCGTAATGTCCATATCGAGTTCTAAAAGTTGTTTTAAATATGTCTTCGTCTTTAATTCTAACTTGGTGATATCCAGACCGTAAATCAATTTTTGAAAATACCGTGGCTCCACATAGTTGGTCAAACAGATCATCTATGCGAGGTAATGGGTATCTATTTTTAATAGTCATCTTATTTAATTGATGATAATCTATGCAAAGTCATAGAGTTCTGTCCTTTTTCTTAACAAAGATGACAGGTGCCCCCCAGGGAGACACACTGGGTTGAATATAATTCTTGTCAATAAGTTATTTTAATTGTGACTTAAGTTCATTAAGTTCAAGTATATTCATCTGATAAGGGGCCTTTGAGCTAGGTATTGCACTAGGTACCAGCTCAATGGTAAAATCTAGTTCCCTTTTCGGAGGCATTCCTAGAATTTGTTTTGGAAACACATCTGCATAATCCTTTAGGACTGGTATATCCTCAAATTTTAATTTATCTATGTTGTTTAAATTTTCCTCATTGGTTATCGTTACTGCATAATCCTTACAACCTTTCCTAACAGCTCTCTTAAGCTGCAGAGCAGAAATCTGCCTTACTATTTTTTCCCTAGGGATTCCCTTTACACTTATTGGTTTTCCATCATTATTTATACAAGTAAATTTTTTGTCATAGAAATTCAAAATCACCCTATACTGCTCTAACCAATCCATACCAATTAGTAAGTCATATGAAACTAGAGGTAGTACATTAATCTTAACAAAAGTTTCAAATTGATCCATATTTACTGCACAATTCTTTAAAAAAATAGTTACCTTCCTCTTTGCACCAGTAGCTAACTGAACCAACCAAGAACTTACAAACTTTTCAACAGGAAGCTTACATTTTTCTACCAATTTAGGTGAAATGTAACTTAAACTAGATCCTGAATCAATTAAAATAGCTATGGGTGTTTGGTTTATCTTACCTTCTACTTCCACCATGGAAGTTTGATAGTCTCCTTGCCGATTCTCCAAAGCTACATTGATCCTAAGCATAGTCCTCGCTAAATCTCCAACAGTCATCTCCTCCTGCATTGTATGGATATTATTGACAGTTTTTTTTCAATTAGGACAAACTGAGGCATAATGTGGACCATTGCATTCCCAAAATTTTATGGGTTCTTTTCGTTCAAAGTTATTTGTGTAGTTACTGTGATTGTTAGCAAACTCTTTACTCTTTTGATTGTTCTAATTGTTCTGTGAATTATTCTTATTCCTCTGGAAATTCTTATTAGAAAAATTTCTGGCATTATTATTTTTAGAATTCTGATTAGGCACAAAATCTTTCTTCTTTTGATCATAATTATTATTCTTTTTGGCCTTCCAGTTGGCCATACTCTCCTTTTTTTGATTCTGTTCATAACTGAAGTTTGCTTTCCTCATAGTTTCTTCCAGGTTTTTTGGATTGTCATACTCAATCATATCATTGGGCCTCATCAAAGACCTTGTTGTAAACCTATCTCAGCTACCCTCAAAAAGCATCGTGATGGACATTGTAGTGGATGATATCCCTCCTAAATTTGGTCTCTTATGGTCTCGATCATGGATTAAAAGGCTAGGTGGCACCCTTCAGATGGACCTTACATATGCTACAATCCCAAATGTTTGGAGGGGAGACCAAGAGACTTTACAGAGAGAATCAGCTTGCCTACATCACAAGCAATGAAAAGAATTAATTGAACCACCCCATCTATGCAGTAGATATTGATTTTGGATCATGCATTCTGCAAATAGATGATTCCCAGCAAACACCAGTCCAGCTTACTAATCCCACTTGTCAGTAGCCCAAAGAAGTGACCACATCAGTCTGGAACATGTATTTTGATGGGGCTAGCACTCAAAAATCAGCAGGTGAAGGTGTAGAATTGATCTCTCTGTCCAAAGAGAATATTCATCTGTCTTATAAGCTCAATTTTAAAACCACTAATAATATAGCAGAATATGAAGCCTTGCTGTTAGGAGTGAAATATACCAAGGAAATGGGGATCATGTGCATGAAAATATTTGGGGATGCAGACCTTATTATACAGCAGGTCAACAACACCTTTCAAGCAAAAAATATTGGACTAAAGGCTTACAGGGACGAGGTATGGAAACTAAAAGACTCCTTTATGTTTTTTGAACTATTATATATACCTAGGGCTATGAATCACCTGGTTGATTCCTGGCTGTCTCTGCAAGTCTATTTGTTCCTCCTTTACCTCCTAGGCTCATCTATATGATATTCAAGTCAAGTACAGATATTCCCTGCCCGATAATGTAAAAGTTTGGAAGGTGTTTGAGAATGATGATGAGCTTAGTAAATTCCTTTAGCTAGTAGATGAATTCTCTAATATGCATATAGATCAGGAAAACCTAAACATGGAAGAATCCCAATAGCTCAAGTTGAAAGATAAAGTATCTAATCAGAATATTGTTCAATTACCCAGCAATTATATACCTCGGGGTCTGGTACCCCTGTAAGATATTTTTATCATAATGATATCCCTCTCAAGCCTTCCAAAAAGGAGAAAGACCCTGCTATCCAAGACCAAAACATAGGTAGCCAAAGCCATCCAAAACTTATAAATTTGTCCATTGAGTTGACTGCTGATTTGAGGTCCAAATTTTGTGGCCTGATAAAAGAATTTGCTGATATATTTTCCTAGGAGTACAGTGACTTGAAAACCTATGACACCAATATCATCCAACACATGATTCCTTTGGAGAAGGACACCATCCCTTTCAAACAAGATCTGAGATCCATCAGCCCTATCCTACAACCGGTAATTGAAAAATAAATCCATAAGCTCCTCAAAGCCAAAATCATAATTGCCCTCAGGTATTCCAAGTGGATTGCAAACTTAGTGGTGGTAAGGAAGAAGAACAGGGAGATTAGGTTATGTGTGGATTTTAGAAATCTAAACAAGTGCTCCAAAAAAGACAACTATCCACTACCCAAGATGGAACAGCTGTTGCAAAGAATCTCAGGTGCTAGTGTCATGTAATTATTGAATGGTTTCTCTGGATACAACCAAGTTTCCCTGGACCTTGATGACTAAGAGAAGACTGCTTTTACCACTCCCTAGGGCACTTTCATGTATGCCAAAATTCCATTTGGACTGATGAATGCCAAGGCCACTTTTTAGAGAGACACAAACCTAGCTTTTGTAGGATTGAAAGATAAATTTGTGCTTATATACCTAGATGAACTCACTGTTTACTCTCATAGCCATCATGAACATTTGCAACACTTGAGGAGGGTATTTCTGAAATGTAGGAGGTTTGGGATATCACTCAACCCTAAGAAGTCCCAATTTGCATTCAATGAGGAGAAACTCCTAGGTCGCATAGTCTCAGCTGAAGGTGTGAAGATTGATCTGGTTAGGGTTGAAGCAATCCAGAAGCTGTCCATACCTAGGTCAAAAAGGGATATTCAGTCCTTTTTGGGTAATATAAATTTTGTCAGGAGGTTCATCCCTAACTTTTTTGGGTTGGTAAAGCACATAACATCTATGTTGAAAAAGGATGCAGAAATCAAGTGGACTGACTAGGCAAGAAGCTCTTTCGAAGACATCAATAAGGCTATCATGGAATCCCCAACCCTGATTAGTCTAGAATATACCAAGAGTTTTTACATCTTCTCCTTTGCATCCTATGACACAGTTGTTAACCCAAAAAATCCCTCACTCAGCTCTCCATGGCCTACACCACCCAAGGACACCATTTCATGACCCTCATATCACTCCATTAGACCCCCACACCCTCAAAATGGCTTAAGAATGAAGAAAAGGGCTTAAAAACCCCAAAAAGGAGCCTAAAATCCTCTCTTAGGAGCTAAAGCCCCCCAAAAGGGGCTAAAACCCTAAAAGGAGATAAAGTTAGGGCGAAAGGAGCTAAAATCCCAAAAAAGGGTCTAAATCCCTGACGAAGGGCTTAAAACCCTAAAAGTCCCCAAAAAAGCTATAAAAGGAGGGTGGGGGGTCACTCTCAAACACACCTTTCTTGCGTACTGTTATGCTGCCCATGGATGCCTTGAGACACCTTGGCCTCTCAAGCCACCCACATCCCTCTCTCCTCCACTCATTTCCCTCATTGAGCCATAGCTCCTCTTCCATTGTTGAGTGAGATAGGGAGGTGCTTCCTTCCAGCCAGGGCATGGTGGCCCATTTCACCAAAAGAGGTATAATCTTGTTGTTTTTCATGCATTTTTATAGCTTAGTTTTTTTCCAACCCTTTTTTATTTGCAGGTTTTTTTTTGCTTAATAGATTGTTTGCAGGTTGCCAAGGTGAAGCTTTAACAGTGTTTGCAGAGGGGTTCACGGCCATTATTTTCTTTCTGTCTTTGTTTTATGTTTATTCTGATTTCTTTCTACATTTTCCATATGCAGGAACCTACCCTTTTGTCCTATATACATAAGGGAGCCATTCCTGCCCCTATAGAAAGGAGAAATCCCCGCTACAATAGTGGCAGCTGTGTTATTACAAAAAGATGATGAAGGTCTCGATCATCCAATTGCATTCTTCAGCAAGACATTGAGGGATGCTGAACTGAAGTATGATCCCATTGACAAATAGGCTTATTCTCTCATCAAGTCATTGAAAACCTTTAGGATTTACATTCTACATGCAAAATTCCTTTCCTATGTCCCTTCAGCTGTTGTAAAGGATGTTTTGATTAGCCTGACATTGAAGGAAATAGAGCTAGATGGATTTCCAAGATTATTGAGTTTGACATAGAGGTAAATCCCACCAAGCTAGTAAGAGGCCAAGGTCTGGCCAAACTCATGGCTAAAGAAAACTATGAACTAATGGGGATAAACTTCACTTGTGTCAATTCAAAAAAATTGCAAACTATAGTAGCAGCAGAAGTAGTTCAGGATCAGAATGGCATTCAACAAGTGGCTGAAAACTTGTCTTCATGTGAGTGGTACTCAGGTATTATTCAATTTCTACAAAAATTAGAAGTTCCTCCTGGTCTCTCTCCAAATCAAGCACGAGCTCTTAAACTAAAGTATATTAAATTTTGTGTAGTTGATAAACTGCTGTATTGGAAAGATCTATCTGTGGTTTTGTTGAGGTGTCTAGATAAAGAAGAATTAGTTCAGGTCATGCATCACTTTCATTCCAGCACATGTGGAGACCATCATTACTGGAAGACCACAGCCCATAAGATTCTAAGGGTGGGGTACTATTGGCCAGTCCTTTTTATTGATGTGTGTACCTTTGTGAGGTCCTATGATCAGTGCCAAAGATTTATGGGGAAGCAGCAGCTCAAATCCTTGCCCCATAGCCCTATTATAGTGAATGGGAATTTCTAGCAATAGGGTCTAGATTTCATAGGTGAAATAAATCCCTCATCCAGTGGTCAACATAAATGGATCTTATTAGCCACAGACTACTTTATTAAGTGGATAGAGGTAGTACCCACCAAGAATGCAATGCATCAGGTCATCATGAAGCTTTTATATGAGAATATATTTATCAGGTTTGGCTACCCAATAAGGTTAGTGACTGATAATGCACCATCTTTCAAAGTTAGGGCATTAGTTAATATGTGTGAGTCAATGGGTATTCAGCTGGTGCATCCCACATGTTATTGTAGGAAATGGCTTGGCCGAGTCATCCAACAAAATCCTAGTCAGGATCATCAGAAAACTATTGGAGACAAATCAGAAAAGCTGGGATTCTAAGCTAAAGTTTTCTTTATGGGCTGATAGGGTAACATAAAAGAGATCTATAGGGACTTCTCCCTTCAAATTAGTTTATGGTATTGAGGCCATTTTTTCAATTCAGCGAATTTTTACAGTGGAAAAATTCTTTCAAGAGGAGGAAGATGAACTAAATTATATGGTAAGGAGGATGATGGATTTGGTGGAGTTGCAGCAAGTCAGGGAACAAGTGATAGGAAAGTCAAAATCCCATCAACAGAATATCAAGGTCATGTTTGACAAAAGGGCAAAAGTGGACAACTTTCAGGTTGGATATTGGGTCCTCAAGTGGGATACTGTAAGGCAGGACAAGGGAAAAAATGGAAAGTTTGAGTCTCTGTGGATTGGCCCTTTTATGATAGCTCATATACATAACAACAACACCTTCAAATTGCAAAATCTGGAAGGGGAGGAGGTGTTTGATGGCCTAGTGAATGGACGATTTCTAAAACTCTATTTTATCTGAGGCTTTGAGGCCTTGCTATTGTAAAATATTAGTTAGTAGGTTGTTTTTGCTTACAAAATAAACTCCATGCCCAATGGAACAGTAAATGATGGTGTTAATTTTTTTAGTTGTTTTCAAGGAAAGGAATTTTGGTATGGGGTTCTTGGGACCTCATAGGAAGGTTCCCATCCCTAAGTAGGAGCCAGATGTTATCTCCCAAAATAAATTTATTTTGATAGGATGAAGAATTCAAGTCACGGTTATGAAAGATTTAAAGATGAATAACAAATTGAGGGTCTCTGGTTTTGCTATATTTGAGAAAATTGAAAGTTTTAGCTTTCGATGGCTTAGGCGGGTTTTTTAACAGCTCATAAGCCACCAAAAAGCTTTGTTTTGAAAGATAACAGTTTAACGTAGGATCAAGGTTAACCACCGAAAGCTGGCCTGATCGATTATTTGTTAAAAGGACTTTCGGTGGCTTAGGCGAGGCTTTCAAACAACTCATTAGCCACCAAAAAGTGTTGGTTTTGGAAGCTTAGCGAATGGTTGAAGGAGGGAGTTAACCATTGAAAGAAGTGAAAGGTGTTGGGGAAAAACTCAGTTTTGGTGGCTTAGGCAAAAGCTTTGATGGTTCATTAGCCACTGAAAGGCCTGTCTTTCGGTGGTTAAAAGAAGATATCTGGAGAGACCGCAATCTGCTGAAAGCTAGTTTTATAGCGTCATTTGGAAATAAAGTTTCGGTGGATTAGGTGAATAGGTCAACATTTCATTAGCCACTGAAATCCTTGTTTTCAGTGGCTAACAAACAATTTCCTGGGGGCCCTTAACCACCGAAAAGGGCAAAAGAACAAACGGTTAAAAACCTATCAAAGCAAGGCTCGTCAACACAACAACGATCATAAGAGGGCACGATAAACCACTGAAAAAATAGGAAAACTATATCAAGGAGTAAGTAAATGATTGAGGAGGTCGTTGTTCAGCTGATGAGGACAGATGTGATTTGAAGCCCTACTCTTCCCTCCATCTGTCCAATGAACTACAGAATATCTCCATTGGGTATCCAGTTTGCATTAAACATGATTGTTGGGTAAGGGGTCTCAAAAATATCAACAAAATCCATCATCCTCTTGCCTAAGAATTTCTCATGCAGTTAAAACCCTCATAATCAGTTCCCAATCCTCCAATACACTCCACCTTCAATTATAGGAATCCTCACCACCAGAAACCACCTCTTAGAGTCAGCTTGCTAAAACACTCTTCCACAGAACTTGAATTGATTTTTTTGCAAGCACTCAGGAGTACATTTATCAAATGAAGAAGGGAGGGCCTACTCTTAAGAAAGAGTTGGGAGACATCAGCTACCTGGAGGCACATCCAGAATTCTGCCAGGTCTTCAAAGATGCTTGTTGCTATAAGTTTTGTGAGAAAATTCAAGGTTCACACCAGCAGGTGGCTGAGGCATTTTCTTTCTCTTTAGACAGCTCCAAGGAAATCATAGGTAGGGAAGAATTTATGGTAGATGAAACCCTAATTGCTGAAGTGACTGAACTCCCTAGCACTAGGGAAAAGTGGTTTAAAACCACCATTACAAAGGATGTAGAGTTCAGATCTTATCTGAAGCCTGAACATAGAGGGGTGGTGTGAAAGAAAAGTGTCCCATCTTCCTAGCTAGAAGAGAGGTGGTAGAAATTAATGACGGCCATTGTGGTCTATATAACTTGTAAAGGAAGGTACAACAGAGCCATGATTTACCATTTCAAATTGATGAACCAATTCATAGGAAAAGGCCCACTGAATTTACCTTTCTACTTACACAGGAGCCTAGAAAAAATGGCACACCAGGTGAAGGCTCAGCCAACCAATATTGCTAGAAGACTGTCTCATCGTGGTCTTATCCAACTCCTGATCCAAGAATTGTTGAAGAGGAGAAATATGGCATGGGCATATTTCTTGTTTTGGAATGGATTTGAAACAGGCCTACAACCAGAAGAAAAGGGGAAGTCTCCTTCTAAAAAGTCTAGAACCCCAAGGAGTGGGAAAAGGAAGAGAAGGGCTATATCCCCAACAATATCAGAATATCCTCCTTCCTCTTCTAAAGCCAAGTAGGTCAAAAGAAACCTATATTTCAGTGAAAAGGGCCAGGAAGTCACAACACATAGTGGGAACATTTTGAACCTTCCCTACTCATATTCAGAAGAGGAAAGAGAGGAAGGTGTTGACCTAGCAGTGCAAGTTGTAGAAGAGATTGAAGAATTCCCATAACCTACACCAAAAGAGCAAGATGAACCAGGAGAGAAGGCTTCCTCTAGCGAGCCCAAGACACAAAGGATAAATCAGTTGCTGAGACAAGTGTATGAAATGGAAATTTTAGAAACAGATATAAAGAAAAACAATGCTATATTGACCAGGAGGAATAAGCAGTTGCACAATTCTTACCTAGAGATGAGAGAAAGGTATATCTTTCTAAAAATACTCAACAAAAGATACTTGAAGGAAAACACAAGGCTATACATAATGATCAGGCTTCAGAGGCTGTAGATTAAGGATGCCAAGCCAAACCTTAGAACTCACCTCACATTGGAAACCCTAGCTGAAGATGTAGTAAGCCTTCAGCCTCCAGAATCAAGCCAGGCTACTGCTAACCTTCCTAACATGGAGCCTACCAAATAAAAAGATAAGCAAACAAACTTGAAAGAATAATTTTGGAGGTTGCTTAACAATGTTTATAGAACATGGCTTTCTGTGGCTTATGAAGATGCTGAGGCAATTCATTAACCACCAAAAGCAGCGCTTTCAGCAGCTAACAAACCTGATATTTTTACCTCTTAACCACCAAAAGAAGAAAGATGCACATGATCGAATTTTGGCATGAAGGACCAGTTTTGGGAAAACATGAATAGATCGGGGATGAAGTATAAAGATGAAGGGAACTGAAGAACAACATCAGGGAAGGTATGCTTCAGTTTTGCAGTGACATAAAAAAAGAAAGGGTCACCAACACTAAATTGTATAAGTAAAATAGTGACTTATCTAGCAGAGGACCAGTGGCAGTTTATTCCCAGTACTCACTTTAGTTATCAGAAGGTTCAAACAATGAACGAGTTCTACAGTTAGATAGACTAGTAGTTAAATTAGGGTTTTTTGACCTAATTATGCAACAACAACAAACAAATTGTTTATTTTTAGTAAATCAAATCCAATTTTTCAGGATCTGAATATTTTTGTAAAGGCTATAAAGCCTAATACTTATGTTATTGAAAGGGTTCGACTTCGGTGACCTGTAGGCCATTACTATTTTCAAGCTTCTCATATTGCTCATGACCTAATATAAGCTCGTTTGCTATCATATGTTCAGATTCCATTTCTTGTCTATTCTATGCTTATGCTTGAATGTGTTATTCAGGTTTATTCAGGTTAATTAATGTCTGATAGCTGTCATCCTATTGGCATATTGATGATTTGTTAACTTTTATGTATGAATCTGCTAGCATGATAAGTTCTCCATCTCTGCACCATATTATGAAACCTCTGAACAGTGGTAGCTAGAAACCTTATCCCTGATTGATTTTCATGCATGTCTTGAGAGTGTGAGGTCCTGTAGCTCACCTAACTTGATCCACTTAGAAAACCATAAAAACATTTAAGTTACCAGGCATCCTCGAGCTGCAACCTAGAGGAGTTTCCTGGAGTGATAACATAGTAGATCACAATTTTCTTTAGCCATAAGCTTAGCTAGGCCTTGTCCTTTTACTAGCTTGGTGGGCTTCACCTCTATGTCAAACTCAATCAACTTTGCAATCCATTTAGAATATCTCAGTGGGATTATGATTTTAACATTAAGGAGCTTTTTGATCTCTTTCTCAATCACGGGCAGTAGGAGGGGAGTAATAGGTATTATCTTTTTTTTGAAAGGGATGGTGTCCTTTTCCAGGGGAATCCTATGTTGGATGATATCTATTTCATAGGTTTTTAAATCACTGTATTCCCAAGCAAATATATCAGCAAAATATTTCATAATACTACAAAGTTCTAACTTCTGATCAGCAGTCAAATCAGAGGACAAATTTATGAATTTTGGATGATCTTGGCTACCTATATTGTGCTCATGGACAGTGGGGTCCTTCTCCTTTTTCATAGGTTTGAAGGGGACATCATTATGTTCAAAGATATCTTCAAGAGGTACTAGACCCCAAGGTATATGATTTCTTGGAAACTAGACAATATTGTGCTTACCCAATTTCTCTTTTAGTTTAGGCCTCTAGGATTCCTCCACATTTAGGTTTTCTTGGGCAATATGCATATCAAAAAATTCATCAACAACCTGGAGAAATTTACTAAGTTCATCGTCATTCTCAAAGACTTTCCAAAATTTAACATTATCAGGTAGGGATGGCATGTACTTGACTTGTATTTCATAGTTTAATTTAGGGGTCATAGGAGGAACGAACATACTGCTAGAGAGAACCAAGGAGTCAACTATCTGGTTCATAGCTCTAGGTATATAGGAAATATCAAAAAACATGAAATATTCCCTGAGTTTCCATATCTCATCTCTGTATGCCTTTATCCTGACATTCTTTGCTTGAAATGTACTGTTCACCTGCTATATGATGAGATATGCATCTCCAAATATCTTCAGGCACATGATTCCCATCTCCTTAGTAGCCTTTACTCCCAATAGAAAATCCTCATACTCTACTATATTGTTAGTAGTCTTGAAATCAAGTTTGTAAGACAAATGAATTGTCTCCTTTGAAGGAGAAATCAAAACCACACCTGCACTTGTTTAGGCTTGAGTATTGGCCCCATCAAGAAACATGCTCTAGATAGACGTGGTTACTTCCTTAGGTTTCTGATAGGTAGGCTTTGTGAGCTGCATAGGTACTGGCTGAGAATCATCTATTTGAAGGATACATGCCCCAAGGTCTGTGTATACTGCATAGATGGGATGATTTATAGAATTTTTGCATTACTGATGATGTAGGTAAACTGATTTTCTCTATAAATTCTCTTGGTTTCTCCTCCAAACATTGGGATTGTAGCATAGGTAAGATCCATCTGTTGGGTACCACCTAGCCTTTTATTCCATGAACGAGACAAGAGGAGGCCAAACTTGGGTGGGATATCAACCACTACTATATCCATCACTATGCTTTTTGAAGGCAGCTCGGAGAGGTGTATGATAAGGTCTTTTATGATCCCTAGGCATTTTACTTTCCTAGAGTCAAAAGAGAAAATATCATGGTAGGGTTTTGTGATGTTGAGCCCAAGCTCATCCATCACTGCCTTTGGCATAAGATTTTGGGATGCTCCCAAGTCAAGCAAAAATTTATGGAGGATCTTGTCATGGATGTTCAAGGATATATAGAAGGGTGGACAAGACTCATCTATTTATTCAACCATAAGGCTTAGGGTTACTGTGGGATTATCATCTTGCATTTTAAATTCAACATCTATGGGTGTCCTTGGTTGAAGAGATTTTAGTATAGATGACTTAAAGGAGTCATTCTTCATAATCTCTATCAAGGGAAAAGGGATTTTCAGTTTCTGAATTTCTTATTCAAGATTTAAAAAATAGGATAGCTTGTCAGAAATTCTTACCTCTTGTGATGGAGCTTTGAACTGAATAGGATCATGGGTTGATGGCTGCAATGGATTTTGCTACTGCTTTGGGGGAGAAGCCATCTTCTTTTCAGGAGCATCAATATTTTTAGCAAGAGGAGCAGGATGGTTTGTAGGGACGGGACTCTTCTTTCCAGGAGAAACAATCCTGGACCTCAAGTTATAACCTTCTTGATCATCTTCTTGATACAAGGATTCTTCAGTGATATGCTCATTGATGAGGGATTCCTGATAATATGATTGTGTCAAGAAAGAGAGGTCAACTTCATCTTCCATGTAGTTGATATTTTCTTCTGCTTCTCCTTCTTCCTCGGAAAACTCTTCTTCTTCTTATAACACCATATTTTGTAAAGGAGCTCTGATTCTTTGTTTCTCAGCTGGATTCCTATCCCTTTGAAGGATCTGAGCCTGTGGGTTATTCCTTCTATAAGGGAAAATATTTGGTTTTATGGGAGAAAATTCATTTGACCCTTTACCCCTTACAGGTAGTTAACCTCGATCTTTATGTTTATACATCTCAGCTGTGAAGATGTCCAACATCTTGGCCATTTTTTTCATTTTGTTATCTGATGAAGAAGGACCTAAGGGATATGAATATTTCTTCCTCATGTCCACTTTTCCCTTAATTTTCTTAGATGCAACAATATTAGACTCAACTTCAAGAGCAACATCTTGCATGAGTGATAAAGAAGCATATCTTCTTTCTCTAAGAAGAAGGCAGAACTCAGAATCAAAAGCATTTGCATAAGTGATTTTGGCTGAAGTGTCTATAGGTTTGATCTTAGCAGGGATCTTGCTGAACATTTTGTTAAATCTTTTTGTGAATTTTGAAACAGACTCACCATTCTCTCTCCTCAAATTGCTAAATTATGTGATATAGTAAAGGTGGTCTCTTCTTTCTCCCCAATGCTTCAAAAATATGTCATATAGAGCTTCAATGCCAACTACTGATCTAGCAGGTAACTCTTTGAACCATTTCCTAGCCTAACCATCTAGACTATGCACAAAAACCCTAGTCCACACATCCTCCTGTTCAATGTTTATATTCTCAGCATACTATGTATAATGCCTCTAAATGCTCCTTGGCTATAAAATCTCCCTCCTCAGTAAACTAGGAATATATTTTAGATAATCTCCAGTAGGCATAGTATAAAGGGGGTTAGGAAAATTTAGAGGGGCGTATCTAGCAACGAGGATCCTTTCCATCTTAGTCAGAGGGGCATCCATATTGGAAGTGGGTATGGAAAGGGAAGAAGAAGATGTTGCTAGTTTGGATGGTAGCTAAGGAAGTATAGGTGCTAGATCTACCTTAGTGGGGTTTTCAAGGACTGGATCTACATAAGAAAAAGTGCTTGAAGATTCCCCAACCTTCAAATTTTTTGATTCACTTATAAATTTCTATGAACTAGATGCTTGAGTAGAAGAAGATTTCAAGGGAGTTCTATTTGATAAAATAGGAGAAATACCTCTGGAAGTACTTGATGCAGCTCCCCTTGCATATCTGGAAGCCTACCTTTGTGAAGATCTTCCTCTCCTTATAATATTTTCAGGATCTGAAACAGGTATCACTGGTGGCCTTTGAGGATTTTCTCTGGTACTCGATCTTCTTGAATCCACCTTATTCCAATGGAGTCACCAGATAGATTATTACAACCCTAATAGTGTCCCAACTTTGTCTATCATCAAATTAGGATCTATGTCATCCCCCGTGGAAGCTAAGCTTCAATCTCTTCTCCCCGACAATGGCGCCAATTTGTCATCTCTCTAGGAAAATATTCTAGGTTGCAGCTTCAAGATGCCTGGTAACTTCAATATTTTTAAATGGTTTACTCAATGGATCAAGTCATATGACCAATAAGACGTCACTCACTCAAGAAATGCATAATACTCAATCAAATAGACAAGGTTTCTAACTATCAATGTTTAGTGGTTTTGTAATAAAGGTGACTAGATGAAGAACTCACTATGCTGGCAGATTCACACATAAGGCGCTTACATATGAATGGCTGATCATAACAAGGTAAAGATACTTGTAATTCCAATTATAAACATAGAGATAGGATGATAGCTATCTTGTATTAGGTAAATAGAATAAACATGAATGAAACATCCAAGCACAAGTACAGAATAGAAAGAAGATGAAATCTGAACATGTAATGGCAAAAGAGCTTATATTAAGTGACAAAGAACATAAGAAGCTTGAATACAAAAAAGTGTCTAAAACTCTCCAAAGTTGAACCCTTTCTTCTACAGTAGTCATAGGATTTATAGCCTTTACAAAATTTATTCTAGATCCTAAATAATTCGATCAAATTTTACTAAAAATATACAGTCATAACTATTTGCTAAAAAAAGGTAAAGATCTTATCATTGATTGCCAATCTACCTAACTCAAAAATATTCCTACTCCTCAAACATTTTAATAGTTTTAGTAGACACTGAAGTAGAACTCAAACTTTCCATTTGGCAGACAAGTCACCATTTGTTAGAGTAGGTACAATATGTGACCTAATTCACCTCGCTGGAACCTTCAAAACTGAAACAAAGCCAAAAATTGATGCCTTGAATTATTTTCCAATCTTATAAATCATCCATGAAGTGTTTGGATCAACAAAAGTTGATCTTGTACGAAAACATGCTTTTCTTCATTGTTCTCCACTTTGGGTGGCTAAGGAAGCAAAAGTCTGGGCCTGTAAGCTACCGAAAGCTCTGTTTTCGGTGGCTAATGAACAGATGTAGCATTCACCTAAGCCACTGAAAAGTATGTTTTAAAACTTTAATCAAAATTGTCATCACGCTTTAACCTGATGCTTTAAGGCTTCAGTGCTGACCCTTTGGTGTTTTTTCAGCCTGCCTAGGGTTTGGGATGGCAACAGCATCACAGGATACCTCTCGGCCACAAAGGCTCATTTCTACTTCTGCTAGGGTTTCTAGTGTTAGATTTTTATCATTAAGCTAGCAATACATTAGGATATTTAACTGAGAGAATAAAAAGCACAGCAATCAAACACAAGAGACAATGAACACAATGTTTATCCTCGGGGAAACCATAAATGGAGAAAACCCCACAACTTCCTCAGAGATAGAAATAACACCAAAAGTAAAATGCCAAAACAGTAAGATGATCTCCTGACATCAGTAACTTCTTTCTTCCTAGCCCCAGTGTCTTCTTCTTCTGCAGCTATGCGCTATAACTGAGTGTGAGTGAGTGTGTGATAAATAGAGAGGCTAGCTCTATATTTATACTAATTCCTAACTTGACTAAACCCAACTAGGGCCGACTTCTCTAGGAGAGTATAATAACCCTAGTGCCCCAAAACTACGGGGACTTTAACCCTTGACCAATATAAGGGTTATCCACAATGACTTGACATGACTTGTTTACATTATAGAACCTCCCTATAGGAACATCGAGGCATGACATGACTCAAGTACATTACAAATACATCCTAGAATAAGAAATACAAGTGAATACATTCCGAAGTTACAATTACATCAACACTCCCTCTTAACTAGGAAGGTATTCTTTTGACACAATTTTCAGCACAAGTCTTCTTCTCTGTATCATCTGGATCATCATTGAGTCCTCATCATCTTCAAGTCATCTTCATCTTAAATTCATATTCATCTTCAGGTCATCTTCTGAATCTTCAAGTCATCTTCATCATCAGATCTGGATCATCACTCGATCTAGATCATCATCACTGGATCTGGATCATCACTCGTTCTAGATCATCATTGGATCTGGATCATCACTGCTGGATCATCATCACTGAATCATCACGGGTGCTATCTCTTGATTCTTCTCGTCACAAAATGTTCTACAGAGCTAGCCCTTTTTCATGTTGGATGTACATCTACAGAGCTAGTCCTTTTTCATACTGGATGTATCATCACATAGAGCTAGTCCTTTTTCATACTAGATGTGGCATCCACACAGAGCTAGTCATTTTTCATACTATATGAGTCTTCACAGATCCATTCCTTTTTCATACTAGGTGTGGCATCCACACAGAGCTTGTCCTTTTTCATACTAGATGAGTCTTCACAGAGCCAGTCCTTTTTCATACTAGGTGTGGCATCCACACAGAGCTGGTCCTTTTTCATACTAGATGAGTCTTCACAAAGCCAGTCCTTTTTCATCCTGGGTGTGGCATCCGCACAGAGCTAGTCCTTTTTCATACTAGATAATTCTTCACAGAGCCAGCCCTTTTTCATGCTAGGTGTGGCATCCACACAGACCTAGTCCTTTTTCATACTGGATGAATCTTCAAAGAGCTAGCCCTTTTTCATGCTGGGTGTTGCGTCCACACAGAGCCAGTCCTTTTTCATACTGGATGAGTCTTCACAGAGCCAACCCTTTTTCATGCTAGGTGTGGCATCCACACGGAGCCAGTCCTTTTTCATACTGGATGAGTCTTCACAGAGCCAGCCCTTTTTCATGCTGGGTGTGGCATCCACATAGAGCAATTCCTTTTTCATACTGGATGAGTCTTCATAGATCCAACCTTTTTCATGCTAGATGTGGAATCCACACAGAGCTAGTCCTTTTTCATACTAGATGTGTCTTCACAAAGCCAGCCCTTTTTCATGTTGGATGTGGAATCCACACAGAGCTAGTCCTTTTTCATACTAGATGTGTCTTCACAGAGCCAACCCTTTTTCATGCTGGATGTGGAATCATCACATACATCTGACAATGGAAGGAACCAAACCTCTCACCATGTCATAGCTCTTACATCTGACCATGAAAGGAACCAATCTCTCACCATGTCGGAAAGGGACATCACTTACATCTAACCATGGAAGGAACCAATCCTCTCACCATGTTAGACAGCACAGACACATCACTTCCTCTTGGGAGAAATCTCAATCTAGAGAACACCAAGCTTCTCCTTGAAGTACTCAAACTTCACCCTATCCAATGGATTAGTCAACACATCAACTATTTGTTCATTCATTGTAACATATTGGAGCTTCACTGCTCCTCTCTGCACCATATCCCCGATATAGTGATACTTGATCTTGATATGCTTTGACTTGTCATGGAACACAGGGTTCTCCGACAAATTCACACAACTCTAGTTGTCACAATATATACAAGTAGCATCCAACTGGAGATTAAATAAATTAGACAGTATCTTTCTTAGCCATACTTCCTCATAACTAGTTGAACAAGCTGTGACATACTCTGCTTCAGCTGTACTCAGTTCCACACAAGATTGCTTCCTGCTAAACCAAGAGATCACACCTGATCCCATACTTAAGCAGTACCCTGAAGTGCTCTTCCTATCGATGGCACTGCCTGCCCAATCTGAATCAACATAACCCTCCAGGTTAATCCTCTGATCAGTCTTATACTTGAGCCCATAATCAACTATACCCTTCAGGTACCTCAGAATATGCTATGCAACAATCAAGTGAACATGTCTCGGATATGTCAAGAACTGGCTCAAGGTGTTCACAGCAAAGCAAACATCTAGTCTTGTGTTCATCAGGTACTTCAAGGACCCAATCATCTGACGATACATCATGGCATCAACTGACTCAGATGAAGCATCACTCAATAGCTTCAGGTTTGATTCCATAGGTGTGGTTAAGGCCTTGTAGTCCATCATCCCAAATCTCTTCAGGATCTCTACTGCATACTTCCCTTGTCCAAGGAAGACTCCATCCGCATTCTTCCACACCTCCATGTCTAGAAAATAATGCATCATACCCAAGTCCTTCATTTTGAACTCGGAAACAAGCTTCCTCTTTGTATCTGCAATCAATGCATCCATACATATTACAAACAGATCATCTACATATAGTAGGAGCATCACTGGGTTTCCATCTTCAACCTTGTAGTAAAGGTTGGAATCTGCTTTACTCTTGGTAAAGCCCAAATTGGATAGGAAGCTGTCAATTCTTCCGTACCATGTCCTGGGTGCCTGTTTCAAACCATACATGGCTTTCTTCAATCCACATACATGAGACTCCCTGTCATGTATCTCAAAACCGATTGGTTTCTCTACATACACTTCCTCTTCCACTACACCATTCAAGAAAGCAGTCTTGACATCCATCTGGTGTATCTTCCATTTCATTACTGCAGCCAAAGCAAGTACTTATCTGATGGAAGTGTATCTGGCTACTGGTGCAAAGGTTTCTTCATAGTCTATTTCTTCTTTCTAGGAGAAACCACGAGCAACAAATCTTGCTTTATACTTTTCAATGCTACCATCTGCAGCATGCTTGATCTTGTAGATCCATTTGGAAGTTACGACATACTTCCCTTCTAGTCTTGGGACTACATCCCAAACATCATTCTTCATGATCGATTGATACTCTTTGATCATAGCATCCTTCCATTCTTTCCATTCTACCACTTCTTCGTAATTGGAAGGTTCTTTATCGATGAAATCACATAATAAGGCTACATATCTGGAGTAAGATCTAGTCCTCTTTATATCTCTATGATTCTCTTCTGGATCCTCATATCTTTCTGCACCTTGGATAGCTTCATGTACCCAAGCAGGTTTCCTCTTATGAGGATTCTTCTCCTGAGGTGGATCTATAGGTTCTTGTGGTTCTTCAAATTCTCGATCTTCTTCTTGAGTTTCTTCGTTCATGGTTGTGTCATGAATTCTGGGTGCTTCTGCTTCTTCAGGTTCTTCAGCAGGTCTCTTTCTAGATTTTTTGTAAGTTGAGTCTTCATTAAATGTTACATCCCTGCTGATGTCGATCTTCTTGAATATTGGGAAGTATATTATGTAAGCCTTCAAGCTTTCAGAGTATCCCACAAATATACCCTTCTTTCATCAAGGATCTAATTTTGTTCTCTTCTCTTTTGGAATGTGTATGTACACTAGACAACCGAATATTCTGAGATGGCTTACTTCTGGTTTCTTGCCGAAAAAGACTTCTTCAGGTGTCTTGTTCTCGAGTACTCTTTGTGGAGTATGGTTTTATACATACACCGTTGTTTTGGCAGCTTCTGCCCATAGATGCATAGGAATATCTTGATCATGAAGCATTGCTCTTGTAGCTTCCATGATAGTTCTATTCCTCCTTTTCTGCAATCCCATTTTGTGGTGGATTATATGGGGTGGACAACTCCCTCTTAATCCCTGGGTCTTTGCATAACTCTTAGAATTGATTTGAATTTAATTCTCCGCCATTATCTGATCGAAAAGTCTTGATCTTCTTTTTACTGAGGTTCTTGATCAAGGCTTTGAATTCCTTGAACTTGTTGAATACTTCATCTTTGTTATTCATGAAGTAAATCCATGTCTTCCTAGAAAATTCATCAATAAAAGAAAAATAATATACATACCCACTTAGTGAACTTGATGACATTGGGATGCATACATCGGAGTGGATGATTTCCAAGATTCCTTTTTCTTTGATCTCGCTACTTGGAAATGTCTTCTTTGTGTTCTTTCCTTTCACACATCCTTTGCAAGCCCCATCATGTTTTGCTTGAATTTATGGAAGACCTTCAACAGCTTTGCTTGCAAGTGGTAGTGCCCTGTAATGCACATGTGCAAGCCTTCTATGCCAAAGTTCATTTGGTTCTACTGATTCATGAACCAAAGCTTGTTCTGGTTGGCCCTTCAATTTGTATAGACCTCCTTCTTGTTCCCCAATCACTATTGCATCATCAAAAGTCTTTCCCTTTGGCCACATAAGAACTTGTCCATATACAAAAGCAACCCTCATTCCTTTTGCATCCAATGCAAATATGGAGAGGAGATTCTTCTTTAGTCCTGGTACAAACAATGCATTTTTCATCTTTAGAGACTTTCCAAAGTCTAGTTTATAGGAGGATTCACCACTACCTTTTATTGGATACTGGTAGTCATCCCCAAGTTTCACCTTGTGAGGTGAGTCATGTTCAGATAGTTTCACAAATGATTCTTTGAATCCCGCCATATGCTTGGAAGCACCAATGTTTATGAGCCACTCATTGCTTCCATGTGAGATAGTTCTTGTGAGAGTGGAGATCAGCACATATTCTTCATCACTTGAAGAATCACTTTCTTGTCTGATTCTCTTTGTGGAAGGTTCATCATCCTCTGCAGCATGAGCATGATGTCTTCTCTTGTTTCCCTTCTTCTTCTTTGAGTTCCCTTTGTTAGGGAAGTATTTGGATATGTGAATTTTCTCATCACATGTGTAACATCTAACAGTAGCCCAATATCTTCTAGAGTGATAAGAATTACCTTTGGAGTAATGATGGTCCCTTTTGTTTTTCTTGGTGTGGGCTATTAGAGCTTGATCTTCACTTCCCATATTTTCTTCTCGAGCTTCTATCTGAGCTTCTTCTTGAGAGAATTCTTCCCATGGTTTGCTGAACTTGACTAACTTCTTTCTGGCATAGATCCCTTGAATGAAAGAGTCCCATGATCTAGGGAGACCATTCAAGGTGGTCATCACAATCTCTGCATTCTTCACTTCTTTATCTACTGCTTCCAATTGTTCCTTGATCTGAGATACCCTTGTAAAGTAAGACTGGATCGTCTCATCATTCTAGATCTTTACATTTTTCAGTCGGTTTCTCATATTCATCTTCCTGTTTATGTTCTTCCCTTCAAACAATTTGGTTAGGGCATCAAACATAGCTTTAGGTGTCTTTAGGGAAGAAACCTGTGGTATGACGTGATCCTTGACTGAATCAGCAATAATCCTCTTTTCCATAACCAACTTTTTCTTATGTAAGGCCTTAGCCTCATCTCCCTCTGGAACTGGAAGCTCCTCACTTATATAGGAGTCCAACTCATTTTCTTCTAGGACCAAGGAGATCCTATACTTCCAGGCTCGAAAGTTATCAGCTCCCTCAAGATTTTCATCAATATTGGTATGATAGGACATCTTAACTAAGAACCTAAAATGGAAATACAAAAGATTTAGATCTTACCAAGTCAAGATGTCGGATCTGGATTTGGAGCCGAAATTCTGTAGTGCTAGTTCAGGAGCAAATTAGGGTTTTTCTTTCCCAAAGTTCTGTTCAACCAAATGCTTTGATCTTTATCTCTAAACTTTTATTTTAAGGAGGAGATCAATCCAGGCCTGGGCTCACTGAAAAATTCCACTTCTGTGGAAAGCCCTAATTTCCGGCAGTAGTGTCGGGTCCAAAACTGAAAAACCTTAGAATTGGATTCTGCTTCAACAGAAAGATGTGCCCTAGGGAGGAGATTTATTCCACGCTTCTTTTGCTGAAAATATATGGAGAGATATCCACAAAGTAGGATGCCCTAGTTCCCACAGCTGCACAGTGTCTTCTTCTCAAGTTAGCTCTGATACCATGTTATATTTTTATCATTAAGCTAGCAATACATTAGGATCTTTAACTGAGAGAATAAAAAGCACAACAATCAAACACAAGAGACAATGAACATAGTTTTTAACCTTAGGGAAACCATAAATGGATAAAACCCTGCAACTTCCTTAGAGATAGAATCAGCACCAAAAGTAAAACCCCAAAACAGTAAGATGATCTCCCGACAGCAGTAACCTCTTTCTTCCTAGCCCCAGTGTCTTCTTCTTCCTTAGCTATGCGCTATAACTGAGTGTGATTGAGTGTGTGATTAATAGAGAGGCTAGCTCTTTATTTATACTAATTCCTAACTTGACTAAACCCAACTAGGGCCGACTTCTCTAGGAGAGTCTAATAACCCTAGTGCCCCGGAACTGCGGGGACTTTAACCCTTGACCAATAGGAGGGATACCCACAATGAATTGACATGACTTGTTTACATTATAGAACCTCTCGATAGGAACATCGAGGCATGACATGATTCAAGTACATTACAAATACATCCCGAAATAAACATCGGGTTACAATACATAAGAAATACAAGTGAATACATTCCAAAGTTACAATACATCAACATCCAGCTTCTAGTGAGCTTGAGACTGAGGGCATGAATTCCTTGCTTGTAAATTGGACAACCTGATTTTCCTATAGAGCCTAGTGTTTTCTTTCATTAATATGAGATTACTTTCCTCCAGCTTGGTATACTTACTTTTTATCTCCTGCAGAGAGTCATATAATTCAGCATTCCTCTTGGTTAACCTCCCATTGGTTCTTTTGATTTCCCTCTCCAATATTTCTAGCTCATACACCTGCCTCAGTGGCTAATTGATTTTTTTGGATCTAGGTTTTCTGGATGAATCCTTTGCCACTGGTTCACCTTGATCCTCCTTTGGTGTAGGTAATGGAAACTCCTCATGCCCTATTTAAAACTGATATGCTAGGTTAGTTCTCTATTCCTCTTCTTCCTCAGAATCAGAGTAAGGTAGGTTGAGGATATTTTTGTCTGGTGCTGAAACCTCCTCTGCCTTTTCACTGAAATATAGGTTCCTCTCTACCTTCTTGGTCTTAGGAGTTGAAGAGGCATGATCCACTACAATTGGGGAGATGGCCCTCCTCTTCCTCTTACCACTTCTGGGAGTGGAGGACTTTTTTGAAGAAGACTTCCTTTTGTCCTCTGGCTACAATTCTGTCTCAAAATCATTCCAAAAGAGGAAGTATGTCCAGGCCAAGTTCCTTCTTTGCAACAGTTCAAGGATAATTAACTTGATCAAGCCATGATGGGATAGCCTGCTTGCAATATTGGTGGGATTGGATTTAACTTGATGGGCCATTTTAGTCACGATTTTGTATAGGTAAAAAGGAAAGTTCAAGGGGTTCCTGCCAGTAAAATGGTTCATTAACTTGAAATGGTATATCATTACCCTATTATACCTACCCTCACAAGTTATGTAGACCAGAATTTCCTTCAACAAGTGCTGCCATTTTTCCTCAAGCCAGGATGTAGGAATTCTCTTCTTCCATACAATGTTCTTGTGCTCAGGCTTTAGGTAAGACCTGAATTCTACATTCTTTGTGATTGTGGTTTTGAACCAGCTTTCCCCATTCCTTGGGAGATATATTACTTCTGCTATCAGAGCCTCATCCACTTGGAACTCTTCTCTACCAATCACTGCTTTCGAGCCATCAAAGGAGAGAGCAAAGGCTTCTGCCACTTGATGATGCAATCCTTGAATCTTTTCACATAACCTATAGCAGCCTGAGTCTTTGAAAAGCTGACATACCTTTGGGTTTGATTCAAGGTAGCCAATATCACCCAGCTCCTTTCTTAGGGCAGGTCCTCCTCCTTTCTTCATTCCCTGGATTATTCTTCTATACCTGTAAAATTGAAAATTCAAACCCTGGAGAAGGAAATTACAGTGTTGGATTTCGGGGAAGCTTAGCTCAGTGGGGATGCATGCAAGAAATGTGGAATGAATTAAGGAGGGGGTGCTGATTTTGAGGGAGCTGACTAGAAATTGAGATTTGAGCAGGATGACAGTGAATTTTGATGAGACCCGTAAGCTATCCAGTGCCGTAATCATTCAAACTGGAAGCCAATGCTTCATGGTGGTTCGATCATAGACATGGGATAGGTGGAGGGTAGAGAGGGTTTGGTTTTTGATAGGTCACTTTAGTTTCATAATAACCCCTCTTACCAACTCATGATTTAATGCAGGAACTGTCTTTTCGACAATTAATGGTTTGGTGGTGGTGCTCTTCATGTTGACGGTTGCTAAGGGTGATGGATGCACCAACCATTTTAACTTCAATGTGCTTTCGGTGGCTAAGGTATCCTCGAATTCTATTTTTAAGCTGTCGAAAGTTGGGCTTTTCGATGACTAATGAACCGTTGAGATGTTCACCTAAGCCACCAAAAGCTGGGCTTCGAATATTTTATTAGAAAACAGAGTCAAAAGTGTTCCAAACTTCATTAAACACCTCAATCTTTCACAATGATCCTTGAAAACCTTTAAAAAAGTTTTTTGACCTCCTATCACTACACAATATAAATCTTCTAAATATAATTTATTGAGGACTAGTTTATTTAGGAGATAACATATTTTTTTAAATGTCCTTTCTCATCAAAAACTCTTCCCCATTTCCCCATTTTGTGCAACTTAGAATCTAACCATAACCTTAAATCTATAAGATGAACCCTAACTTCATGCTTCTAGGTGTTCAGCTAATACTGCTACTGTAGTTGCACATGACCTTGAGGAGTCCAAGCTTGAGTGAGATGATGGTGCCATTTCTAGTCTTGATTCTAGTTATAGTAGTGGTGATAAGTTTGATGATTGATTATTTTGATCAATGACATGTATGATGTATGATCGTTGATGTATCTGTATTATATTGGCATCATATCATGTTGTTTTTTTGGACTCTACAAACCATTTAGGACTCATTAATTATTTGATTTGTTATAGATATGTATTGCATTGTTGCATAATAGACTTTGTGTTATCTTGATGTATTCACCCTCTAAGATATATTTATGACTAGACTTTGTATATTTTGTCTCTAATGTTTTGGAATCATGGATTATGACCTTTAAAATGTTTTTTTTTTTAATTTAAAAATTTTAAGCATTTTTTAGTATACAGAGTCATTAAATTCAAATGAGTAGAGTCATTATTGATTCAAAGTATTCATCAAAGTTCCTAGTAAAAGTTGACCCTCAATTGATTTGGACTCTTAGAGTTCTTAAAACATCGATAGACATTGTGAGAGTACATTAGTATAATTGCTTGATACATTAATTATTAATAATTATGTTGATATATAAATGAATGTTGTTTTAGGATCCTTGAGGCCATGGAATTAGAAATGAATGTTGTTTTAGGGCTGCTTGAGGCCACAAACAGACCCAGAATTTCCCATAGTGCTATAAAAATGGTATAGACCTATATAAAAAGTAATCTGTCATAAGACAAAGATTCATAGAATGCCTTTGCTTGTAATTGGTAATAACCCCATTAATTTGGGATCACTTAGAATACTAGGCAATATTGGGACACAATATACTATAGAAGATGGACGTGAAAATGGCTCAAACGAAGACTAGACTAAAGGAAGATAAAAATTGTTAAAATAACTATAACAATACAAAAGGGGACTTACTTCCCTATAGTTGATTTATTGGTGTCTCAAGCCCATCTTTATGAAGAAATGGTTTCCTAGAAGATCAAGTTTAAACTCTTCCTAGATTAACCAGTTTATAAAAAAGAACTATAAAGATAACGAGAGGGTTTTTTGTTCTTCTCATAGAGATGAATATTTTATTTTGGAAATGTATGTGAACTAAATGCTTAGTGGGGACGAGTAATGAATCCACATGTATTCATATGATTTTATATATGGAAGGCCTTACATAACCCATCTAAGTTGGAATCACTTAAAGTACCAAGCAATTTTGGGACTCAATATACTACAAGAGATGGAAGAGAAAATGGCTAAGACAATAACTGTTTATAGAACTATGAGAATACAAAAGGGGACTGATTTCCATGTATCTTATTTAATGGTGTCTCCCACCCATCTTGAAGAAGAAATGGTTTCTTAGAATATCAAGTTGCAAATTCTTCCAAGATAACTAGATTCAGGAAATAAAATTATAAATATAACCATAAGGTTTTCCAGTTCTTCTCATAGAGATGAATATTTCAATTTGGAAATGTCTATGTCCTATATTCCTGGAGGGGAGGTGTGATGAAACTAGTAAATACTTTTTTGTTGTTGTTTCAAAAGGATTAGCTTTATAAGTCAATATAATGTACAAAGAGTAATCCTTAACATCACTGAATTTACTCTTACCACCACAATAAGGCAATCATATCCAACTGGGCTGTAATAGTAGAGGACACAATGTACTCTCCTAGAAAGGAACTTAGCATAAATTTGAGCTTTCTAGTATTCCAAAAAACTTTGGAAATCCATTCAATTGAAACCCTTTTTAGGATCCTAAAAGTTTCTTTATATCTATTTTTCCATGAATAGGATAAAGTAGTGATCCAAAGGACATGACAAATGGAAACCAATAAATTTCACCCAAAACATAGCATAATTTCTTCTTAACTCACAGAATTAGCCCAGAATTGGATTTCTGCTCATTCTTTGCTGTTAAAACACACCCAGAACTACTGTTCAATTGCATAAGTCATCCTAGAATATGGATAGTAGGCTGCTTTCTACTGATAGACATGAGTTCAAGCACCAATAGAAGCCACTTCAAACTTTTTTTCCACCTTTTTTTCCCATGAAAGATAGCACCATAAAATTATTAATATATAGTGGTGTAAGATTTCACTGTTAGGCATACATATTATGTTGAGTTCTTGGGATTAAACCACATGGAAGACTTTAAAATTGTCCAACACTAGTGAATCAATTTCTTCTCAACCCCCATATGGGCCTTAAAAATTAAGATGTAACTATTTACCTAATCCGTGACTATGAAAAATCATGCATAGTCCTGAAAATACTACAAATGAATTGGAAAATACTACAAAATCATGCATAGGTCATGATGGGTGGTCAATTGGTGTTTTGCTGAGATAAACTGGGCTAATTCCTAGTGATCAACATTCTGAGCACATTGCAGCCTCTTAAGCATCAGTAAATAGTATCTAGGTCTAGTACTATTTTGAATATTTTTGGGAGCCTTATTATAAGTCCTAGGTTAGTTCTATTCGTAAAGGATAGCAATAGTCATGTAGTAGGAGGCTTGGTTTTCAATTGTGGCCAGCAAACTATGCATGTTTTCATTTGTCTCTCTGCCTTCATAACAACAGTCAACACCATTTTAGGGCATCTCTGATTTGAGTTTTGGGAATGGAAGAGACCTAAAATATGGTCCATCCTATGGAAGAAATGCATCAATACATTGAGTTTGTAATAGTAATGTTTGATATAGTATATCAATGGGTGGGTAATGTTTGTGAGTAATGTTTGATATATACGGACAGAAAGCTTATGTTTGTATGAGGTTTTTTGCAAGTTAATTGTCTCATGCAACTAATCTAAAAATTAATGGCATTATGCATTTCCTCATTGTATAGGGCACACTCTTGTATGGTTGCCGCATTTCCTCATTGTAGATGGCACACTCATTGTACATAATGAAATAGATTAGTTGAAATCATAATGTTGTATTGCCACTTAATTTTCCACTGATAGAGTTTACAATCATTTAATTTTATTGAACCATAAGCATATTTCCATAAGTAATAGATATTTTCATGTGATTCAAAGTTGTAGTTGAATATCAGTATATTATGTTTCAATGTAGGTTGTCCAACATTTTCACAAGTTGTTTTCTCAAATGAATTATAAAGAAGCTACAAAACTAGCTTCTATGTCGCCCCAAGGAATCCTCTGCACACTAGATGCAGAAGAAAAATTACAGGTAGCCATTATTTCCTAGAGGGGTTATTCAACTACTAGTGAGTTGATTGACTTTCAAATGAAGTTTGTAGTACCGTGAACTATTTTTCATTGATTTTGGATATGCAAATGGTTTGATATTCTTAATCATTTTCTAACTTCTGAAAATATGAAATAGAGTTGGAGAAATGACACAATGAAATTAGAACTTTGAGTAACAATAAAACCATTGATTTGAATACCAAGGCTTAGAATACTTTAGATGATTTGACTACATAAGAAGGCTAAAGCACATAATTTTTTTTAAAATGAAACATTTTTCTTTCATAGGTTTTTTTACTAATATGACATCTTTTTGCATGCTTATCACTAATTAGAAGGGTTGTGAAATGTATCGATTTGACCTCGTTATCTATGCCATATTTTTTAGAGTGTTCCAATACATCCTAGGTAGAAAACACCTCTTCTCCAGTATTTTGGGAGTCTTCTGACAAGGGGAAAGTTGAATTCCTTTGAGTTATGGGAAATTTCATGATTAGTTGGAAATAATTACAAGACAAAAATATTCGAGAACTGACTTGTTGAGGACAAGCTAGAGTACAGTGAGGAATTGGGAGATCTTGTGAAGGTGAAATTTAGTGTTATTAATTAATGTGGTATCTCATCATCTACTTAAATATAATCTATGTAAATATTTTGACAAGGTGTTTGTGGTGATATAATGTGTGCTTGTAGACCAATAGATTGTGACTACAACTTATTCTTAGAAGCTGAGAAAATTAATGACTATGGCCTTTTACTTGGTGTTCACCTACAAGCTCTTCATTTTCCTGCCAAATTTTCACTACAAAATTCTACAAACATGCCTCATTCAATTGATGCAACTTTTGAAATGTCTAAGTTTGAATTTAAGCCCTTTACATTACAAAAGAGACGTGATTTTAGTGATTCCAATGATCCCCTTAAATCATTTTGTCTTTGGTATATACTACATATCTGTTGAATGTTATTCATATAATAATGTTTTTAGGTGCTTCCCCAACATAGTTTAGGATCTCTTATTCCTCCGCAATGGCCTATAAATCCTAAATGTACAATGAGTAATTTATTTTTCAATTTTTACTTTTTCATATATACATTTATGTGTTCATGGGTTGCATTGTTTTTAATAGTTAATTCCCCCTTATTTATCTATTTAGTGATGAAAAATCAATCCTCTGGGTGGGAGATAAATAGGAGTTGATAAATAGGGGGTATATTTTTTTTAACTATATAGAAGCCTGTTGGTTATTCGATGCTCTTTGATGATCGTCTGACGAGGTTGCCATAAGTCTGACAAGAGCGATCCGTCGGACGCCATCAGTGAACCAACTAGCCCCCGTTGGATATCCGACAACCTGAGTGTCGGTGAAGTTGGGAAATTCAGAAATCACCGTCGGAGCAATGACTAAAGAGTTGTCAGATACCGTCGGTAAACTAACTAGCCCCCGTCGGATATCCGACAACCTAAGCGTCGGTTAAGTTGGGAAATTCAGAAATCACCATCGGATCAATGACTAAAGAGTCATCAGACACCATCGATAAATCGAATAGCCCCCGTCAGATATCCGAAAACCTGTGTGTCGATGAAGTTGGCACCAAGCCCAAAATTTTACAAAGGGACTGTCTCAAATTTGACAAAAAAAAGTCAAACTTTCGACAAGATGGGAGTCTGAAATTTGACGAGTTGGTACGTCTAAAATTAGATTGGGTTTGGCATGTGGTTGAATATCCGACGACATGCCACCGACGGAAAAAAAAATGTGGTTGTCGAATTACCGACAGGCTTCTGTCGAATTTCAGACATGAAAGTCGTTGGATTTTGGGCTCAAATTCTGTTGTGTTTTAATGCAGTCTCTTTCTTCCCATTGAAAAGATTTTTTCAGTTGTTCTATACCTGTGATTCTTAGAGAGGAAGTGCCTATACTCATCAAACACCTCCTTTCTTAAGTTTTTTTAGCAACAAGATTTGATCTTAGAACCACAAACTAGACATGCAAATTTTCCCTTTGTCTGAAGACCTACATATAGATATGGAATATCTATGTCAATTATAATTATATATAATCTATATTAACTAGTTCATAAATTAAATGCAATTAAAGTGGAACTTCAAAATACAACCATAAAAATGGGTTAACCTTGGGGCATCGTGTATTGTCCATATAAGAATTGCATGGAATTGAAATTTTCTTTGTTGTATTGGTCTAGATACATCATACATACTGATTCCTTTCCATAACTTCAATAGCTTGTCTATAAGAGGTTTGATATATACATTCATATATTTCTTTTGGAACTCACCTGATTGATTTGAAGTACATATAAGATATATAATTATGAGAACCATTAAGATATATAAACCATGCACAAGAGTAAAATAATATATATATATATATGACATTAGGAAACAAAATACGACAAATGAGATGCCACAACTAAATTAAAAATAAAACAGTTGTAGACACAATATACCTAGAATAATCATCGAAAACATTATGTGCTCCCTCTTTATTGATAGCCATGAATGAATGTTATTGTTGATAACAAAAATAGGCCACGCCGTGTAAATGGATCTCATATGTGCAAATGGATTAACACCATCTGCTGCCAAATAAATCCTAAGATTACAGGGTTCTTCTTTAAAGTGAGGCCACTTTTCCTCCATATCTCTAAATGCAGAACCACCTGCAGGCATTCGATTGACATCATCTTGACTTATGTTCCTTGCATGGTAATCCATAAATTGTGCTATGTTATTGCACCTGAACAGTCGTTGCAAACATGGAATGATGGGAATATAACTAAGAACCTTGTGAGACACCTTTGTTACTTGATATGTTCAATACCTACTTATATGACATTCCAGACATTCTATTGCAAATTCATGATGATTATAATATATAGCGTGGTCATTGGGGATTCATGAATTGCTTCATAATGAATTCCAATCTCTTTCATGATGGAAGATAAATCTCAATATGTGCAAGGTAAAATATTTGATGGTGGTAACAAAAATTCAGCTATCAAGCTACATCAAATAAAAATAAAAATAGATTTAATACAATATATAAATAATATTAACGAAACACATTTCATCCGTATTAAATTGATTTATGAATTAACAATACAATTATTAGAGGAACAAATATAACCTTTATCATGATCATATATATGTGATGGGTTATTTTACATACCTTAACATCTATGTGATTGATATGTTTGAAAGACCATTCATAACCTTCAAGTTCATTATCAACAATATAGTAGAGAGAATATTTGTTTTGGAGCCTTCATAAAGGGGTTTGTATGCCTTCTCAAGAAGAGGTATATCGTGAACATCATCAAAGTCATCAATATTTTCATGATCATCATCATCTTCATCATCCATTCTAACATTAAATGAATCATGGATCAATTTATTTGTACCATCATCTTCAACTATGTTATCAGTATGATCATATTCTTCAATAGGATTATTAACTTGTTCTCCATTAAGCATAGCTCCATGTTCCTCTGATACTTGTTCTGAAAGAACTTCCTCTGGACGATATACCATAGGATGTATTTAATTTATAATTACATGAATACATCAATAGATATAATTTAATATAGGGAATATTAAAATAATATGTCATACATTTAACAAAGAAAAAAATATTAAAAAATTTATAATGCTAAACTTACAAATAGACGATATTCACCCCCCCTCAGAATGCCCATGTTCCCTACATTGTTTTGTGGCTGTTGTGATAAATATTATTCTCCTATTAAAGCCCCTGCATTGACTACATGGACAATAACATTCCTCATCACCCCTTCTTTTCACTGCATCCCACAGTCTAGAAAGCAATTTTCAATTTTGTTCGTTTGGATCACCAATACTGCTATTTGACATTTTGTCACAAAAATTTGAATGAAGACTATTGAAAACCTTAAAAAATCAAGGTCCACACATCACTATTTCCATAAATGGTGGTTTATCAAAGAATAAAATAATATCCACAAACCTTCAGTTGATAAAATGATGTCCGCAAACAGTCCATCAAGAAATAAAATAATTATGCAAACCGTTCGTCGAAGAACAAAACAATTCCTCAAACCGTCTATCAAGGAATAAACTAATTTATTCAAATTGTACGTCGCTTCTATACCAAACATGTCATAATTTTTCTATAATTTATATATTTTCAAATTCAACAGTTGTCGAATAACCGTCGATATTAACCTAGTTATCGTTGCAAAAGGCCTAGTTACCGTTGCAAACAAAAATGGAAATTATGTCGATAGTCCAATGATGCTTCATCGCATATCCGATGACATTGTGGATGGAAATCCAACAACAATGGAGTCTGAAATCCAACATATTTGAACTCAAATATCCATTGAGCTGTTGTCGAAAATTTGACAGTAGAAATGTAAGTAGAAATGGAAGTCTAGGAAAGGGAGGACACATGGAAATATTGATCCCACACCCTAATTTGAATTGGCTTGAATTGGTGGATGGATTCGTAAAATTAGAAGGATAAGTATGTTTATAAAATACAGGGATAAACCAAGAGAGGAGCTTTTGATCATTTCAGAAATTTGGATTTGTGAATTGAGAGAGTTAGTGGATGTCTAGTTTCTTTCCTTGGCCAATTTCGAGGGTAAAATATTCCCATCCAAGTTGGTGTTTGGATAAGACAATAAGGTATTTCATGGAGACTCAATGGATTTTGTATTTTTAGGTGTAAGCTACAGTTCATCTCATGTTTCCTTCTAGTGCAACACTTTCTCTCAACCATTTCCAATTTTTATTTCATATTCTTGCTCATGGAGGGATTGCGCTTTGGGTGAGATATTTTAATCTTTGGGAGAGATTATCATGATCCATTTATGATTGTAATAAGTTAAATATTATCAGTTATTTATTCTCAGAAAGTATCAAGTCAAAATACAAAATGGTTTTATGTAAAAGTGTTTGTTAATGAGCAAACAATGATCATTTCCCCACTATATCGATGTATGCCATGGTAATGCTGATTATTTCAAATGTAAGAATGTATATATAATGTATTTATGATGAATTTACTGTAATTAATTTGTATTACAAGTTTCATGTTCACCACTTAAGCATTTGAATTCATTTTACTCAGTTTAATTGCATTTGGAGAAGATTTGGTGCCTTTTCCCCAAGGGCCGAATTAGTGATTTTGTATCTATTTGGGAGAGGGTCATAATAGCCTGTATAAAATGAATAATGATGCATATGAGACCATAAAAAATTCCCTTAAAAATACTCTGCCTCTTTTCATAAATTAGAGTGGTTTTGGGAGCATTTGAGAAGCCATTTCCAGCATTTACCCAGGGGGAATTGGAACCCCAATTTGCTGGTAAAGACTCCTACTTTGTCCACAATATTAAACAAGTTTTTAGAAGTAATTGGAGGGTAATAAATAATCCCTGAAAATAATATTCAATTATTAATATCATTCATACACCTTCTCAGAATATTTTGGAGCATTTGACCCAATTTGGAGATCTAAACATCATAGCTAGTCAAAGGTCGAATTAGGGGAAAAAAGTGAAAAATTGGTCATTTAATAAAATCTCTTAAAAAGGGACATTACAAGTGGTATCAGAGCATGGTATTGGAACATTATGATCTTAAAAAGGAGTCAAATAAATAAACCACCACCCTCAGAACCTGAATTTGAAGGTGTTTTTCTTGAAGAAGAAGAAGTAGATGAAGAAGAGGAACATTTTGTTGAAACTATGACTAATGAGAGGTATGGAATCCAGGATGATAAGAAGAATGAGGAATATATTAAACTCATGAAACCTCACTTTGATGACATAACCAAGAACATGAACTAGCAGCTTATGAAAGGATTTGAATTGTTGATTCGCCAATTTGGAAGCAAAGGAGTAATAGGAGATAGCAGTAGTTCACAATTAGAAGAAAAGAAGACAATGGGTGAGCATATTTTCTCAAGAATAGTACCCCATAATATACTCCATGAATTTCAAAGCACACCAAGCCCTATTTCACATAAATTTCTTATACCCAAAGAAGAGCCTAACATTCAACTTGAACTTGCTACAATGGCAAAAGAATGGGATAAATTGGATGAAGATTGTAAGAAAAGTGTACCATTTGATCAATAATTTCTTGCTGCAAACAAACTCAAAAAGAAGGAAAATAATAAGTCTCTACACCAAAAAAAAGAATTAAATTGTGCCATTGGAAAAGTGTCACTCCCTACTTTCAATGGTTCCTCTCAAAGTTCTGCTAACACTTGGGTGCAAAACTTAGATGTGTATTTTCAGTTGAATCCAATGGTGGAAGAAGATGCCTTAAAAATGGCCATCTTGCACTTTGAAGGAGATTCCAATGAATGGTGGTTCCATGTCCTGAAAATTTTGGGTCATGATCAGGTTAAAAAATATGGAGAATTTATTGACAAGGTACTAGAGAGATTTGAGCAAAAAGATCCAGAATTGTCTTTCAAAGAATTATCCCAATTGAAGCAAGTCGGGACCCCTAATGATTATATGATGGAATTTAAAAAATTATCAATCAAGGTGGCTGATGTGTCTATGGGAAGGTTAGTATTTCTGTTCACTAAAGGTTTGGCTGAACCCTTAAAAGGTTTGGTCAAATCCCACAACCCCACTACATTAAAATATGCAATGAGCTTGACTAGAGATCTCCAAAATGTGCTTCCTAGAACAAGATTTCCTCCCAAGACTAACTTCAAATTTGAAAAGAAACCTTGAAAAAGAGATGCACCTGATAATAAGCGTTTTCAAAGAGATTCAGTTGAAACGAATAATAAAGAAGGACTAAACATGGATGAACTTCGAAGAAAAAAATTGTAATTCACATGCTTTCAACCCTAGACACCGGGGCATAACTGCACTAAGGTAAAAGCTCAATACATAGAAGTATTTTCTGATAATGATGAGTATGAAGGGGGTATGGATGAAGAAGCACACAATTCATATCAAGAGGAGGCATATTATACAAAATCTGATGTCTTTGAACTCAAATATCCAATGGGGTGTTGTCGAAAATTTGACAATAGAAATGTAAGTTAGAAATTTGACAACTAATTCTACATTTAAAAAAAATTCAAAATTCAAAATTTCAAATTGAAATGAGACAAAATAGTACTTTCCATCGGATGTCACCATATTTTGGGTTGAAATATTGTTGTGAAATAATTTACACACCCCCCCCCCCAAGGCTCTTCAACATATTCCCATAATTCAATGTTTCAAATGATTATTTAGTTGAAAAACATAACACAATTTAATGGATTACCTTATATGGAAAGCAAGTTAAGATGGTGTTATCTGAATTATTTCATATGCTTCTACATTGAGGGTCATCAAGGGAATATGGTCAAATTTTAAAGAGAACCTTGTAATGCTAGACTTTCATTGACAATTAATGGGATCAATCCATTTGGAGATGTAACACCCCGATTTTGACCCCATGGTATTGAATTGCACATGGTGTAAATATTTTATTTGATCATGGTGTGGAGCTCAAGGCAAAGGCCCCACCATGGATTTAGCATTTTATGTAGCAGCGATTAAAATCGATGTCGATGGTTTATGTGCTAGCTAGGCACAATGTGTTTGAGACATCATGTAAAATGCAAATTAATAAAAAATACCACAACTAGTTATGTGCCACAACGTTAAAGAGATGGGGGCATGATTTCACAAGGAATAGGGAGGGGGGAATATTCAAACCTTTGAGCCTATGGGGAAAATCCAAATGTCTAAGGAGAAACACATATAGTGGTCAACTACCCATTTTTTCCTTTTGTGTCCAGTCATCTAGAAGTTGGTTGAGGAAGTTATTGCATGGGAATGGGCAAGGCATGGGGGTCAATTTCGAATTGGGCAAAGCACCCATCCTAGAAAAACGTGTTTTGGCTTAATGGGAAAGTAAGAACCCAAAAATTACTCACTCACCCATTATGCATTCACGTCCTCCATTCCTCATGGAAGTTACTCACTCACTCATTATGCATTCATGTCCTCCATTCCTCATGGCAGTTGGAAGCTTATAGAGCTCTCTCCTTCACGTTTTTGGTCTGTTGTGTGTTTCCCTCACGTTTTTGTATTTTGCTTCCTTTTTCCCATGGATGGGAGGTCGTTTTGGTAATGCTCAATGGCTGGGCTCTTCCCTTAACGTTTTTATTGTTCATTCCTCATTACCTGGCTGGGGAAAACCCATTTTTGGTTGCATAGTGAATGGTAGAAGAAACTCACGTTTTTCTCTGGTTTCCCATTTCCCCATGGCTGGGAAGTTGTTTTTGGTGTTGCTAAGTTCCCAGGAAGACAGATTTATGTTTTTGGGTTTGGAAGGGGTCGTTTTTCCCATGTGAATCCAAAAGACGTTTTCAGAATTTGAATCCATGAGATGGGGATTTGTAGAGGTCGTTTTTGGCATCTGTGGAGCCATTAAATGTTCCCTGAAACGATTTGCTCACTTGGGTTATTTTTTTCTTCCCATCTGTCATTTCTGTTTTTGTTCCCAGGACATTTTGTCCTTACCCAGCAATTGTATTTTTCTATGAAGTGCATGCTTTTGTCGAATTGGATGAGTAATTCCAAGGAAACCATCTATTATATGGTTGAATGTGTTTGGAGGTGATTGTTGGCTTAGATGAGTAGGTCCAAGGCCCCCATGTTATTGGCTCATTTCCCTAACAGACTGTGAAACCCAACTATGTGTTGGCTTGACTGTGGATGTATGGTCTTGCTGTGTGTAAGCCCGATACTCCCTAGTTCCTTGTGGAAATCATGCCCAGCTCTGTGGTGGTGGTGATGCTGAGAGATTGATGAGCACACTGGCCTATGGTTGGGTGGAACGTTGCAGCAACATATCTAGTTGCGAGTCAACTCAATTACAAGCTAAGTATTCACTTTCATTTCTCTTTTTTATTTACCTATGCAACTGTAATTGCTTGATTTATAAATTATGAACATGTTGAATGCTTGAATGAATGTGTTTTTCTTCCGTTGTATAGTTACATTTTCTATGCATATGTGTATGTTTTAATTCAATGCATTTTAATTGTTATGTTCATGGGGCTATATTTCCTATTTGATAGTAGTAGCATCCCAGTTGCGTCCTCTCCACCATCGGTATGAGGAGTGGGGACGTGACAGACGATCTCATGATGATTTAATCATTTTTTGCTAGTTTTTGTTATAAGGTGTAAACACATCATCACTTAAGGCCTTTGCATGGAGGATATTTCATTAGTAATTAAACCACAATCTTGTTGGTTATAACTAATGAAGGTTCCCTTTCCACCTTTTTTGAAAAATGGAGGCACAATAGGTACACCATGTAAACACTAATTTGTCAAGGGAAGCACCGAATACAAACCTTCCTATCCCTAACTAGACTAACTAAAGTGATACTATACCATGTTCCAAATACTTACTCATTCTAGTGACATGAATTTAAACACATGTTTTGAATTGCATGTATATCCTCCTTAATAGAATGATTGTTAAGCACATGCATTGCATGTTTTATATAGAATATGGTGGTTCATGTATCTTTCATCACATCCATTATCACTCGACACATTATCACCACATCTTCAAACTCGTAATGTTGGAGTGAAATATTATTATTGTAATAGCAATACTTATATTGATCAATTACATCTTACTAATCACATTATGCGAGGAGAAGAGGAGTCCTACACCCCTCTTACTACTGATGCATCCCATTTGGACACAATGACTTTACATATATGCGAGACATTGATGATACTAGTGAATTGTCACATATGTGATAAACTAACATAAAGTTTGATATATGAGAGAGTGATTGTATTCAAATCTAAAAACAAGCATATGTAAATTCTTGGGGTTATAGAAGTTGTGCACTTTAGAGTGGCAATTGTATGTCTCATGATAAATAAATACATAATAATTATGGATAAACATATAATAGATTTCACAATATAGACATATAAAAGCATCTTGAATTGTTGTATTTAGAAACTACACACGTGTGTATTAGAATGATATGAAATGTCATCGCCACTACACTTTGGATCTAAATATGACATTTAGATCCATGTTTGAAGAAAAAAATGTTTCTAATGTCGAAAAAATAGCTCTCTCTCTTTCTCTCTCTCCATTAATATCTCTCCCTATCTCGCTCTCTCCCTCTCCATGTTACTTGTGACAATGGTGTTTTCACAATAGGAATGTTGATTAATCGACATGTTTTGGTGCACCATAAAATTTTAGAAAGGTTAATTTTGCCATAACAATCACTAGTTCAATAACCAATGGTATTAGTAAAACAATTTACCTCGGGATAAAACAAATGAGTACTTTATACTGCCAATAAACAAATACATATATTTTTTGCGTTTTAAAAAGAAACCACGAGACCCTAAACCATACTTTTTGCAATTTATAATTGGCATTAAGTGACAAATTAGGAATGGTAAACTTTTACTTCATTGTTGAACTAATTCATATGTGTTTTTTTAATGTATGCTTGTTTAATATACTAGTTCCTGGTTGGTTGAATGTTTTATTGAAATATAAAATAATGTTAGATAACACTAACTCGGGCATTGGTGCATTTGATTGGGTTGCTTATATGAAGAAATTAATTAAAGAAGCCTTTTATCTCATCATAGATAATGATCTTGATGAATTTGATAATCGCGTGCATATAAGAAATTTTGATTTTTTAAAGAATAATCCCAAATATCTCTCTATTGATTATATGAAATGTTACCGCCTTTACAAGAAATGTAAGTTCTTATAGAGAATAAAGTTTTTTTTTATGGTTATTAGCTAGAAAAAATTCTTGGAAAATGTGCACCTAGAAGGGGAATTGAATATCACCCCTTGGTAAGATTCTTGCACATATTTTATTTATTTTCTAAAATAGTTCCAAATATTTTAGTAGTTTTATACTAATTATAATTATTTAATTGTATTTACAAAGACAAATGCATGTACACTTGAAACTCCTAATGTTGTAATTTGTATCATGAATGGTGGGGGTGATGGAGTTTAATTTTATCCTATGAAAGAAAATGATACTTATATTATTTAGATTGAATTAATGATATGTTGATTTATGATTTCTTTGTTGCCATGGATTAGGAAACATTCATGGATGAGATCCAGAAAATATATAAAATATTTATGAAGCACTTCTTATTAAAAAGACACACAAAACCTAGATGCAAAGACCCAAAGACAAGTAATCTTTATATTATTATTGTTGGTCAACTTGAAGGTGAGAAATATTTTAAACAATGGTTTACATAGATCCTAATGTATACAATATAGTTATTTATATAAAATATGTTTTCTCTATTTTTATACCTGCCGCAGGCAGGGTATATTGTAATCGATCACAAGTCAAGCTGCATTGACTTTGTATTAGTTGGTCCATATGAAAAAGATTAAAATCTCTATTACAAAGTTAAACTTTGGAATATGAAAAATAGCAATTTTTAAATTTATTAAAATTGTATTTATTTGTGTTGCTATTGGTTAAGCAGAGATGATGTCATCCTCGAAGTTTGTTATCTGGATTTGAGTCGACACCTGGTAACAATAACATCATAAAAAAATCAATTTCAATAAAATAATCTTATTACCATGCAACATACATCGTGAAAATTGTTCACAAAACCTTCATATCGCATGTTTCCGTGCCGCACTCGTCGCGATAAATATTGCAATCTCTAAATCGAATTCTGCATATAGACGTTATGATGCCCTTCCCTCCGTACCCACCATGTTCACGTTTGAGCACGCAACTTCTCATTTTCAAGACAAGGAATGTTGCATTACGTCACACGTCGCATAATGGTGTACAATCATCAATCATCACACATATTATAACGTATCTCGTATATGTTTTATTATGGTTAAATGGTTGGTATAAATATTTTAAGTTTAAAAAAAAATAGTTATATTTAGTTTGGTTGGAAATTGCTTAATATTGATCACATAGATGGCTTAAGGGTATAATTTAGATACGATAGTTCTTATGAGGATAATTTATGTTACTAACTTTATTCATAAATTAAAAAATACATTTTAAATATTTCTAAATTTTAGTTTTATTTAAGATTTAAAATTTAAAATAACACAATTTAAATATTTTTAAATTTTGTTTTTACTCAAGATTCAAAGAATAAATTTTGGTTTTATTTAAGATTTAAAATTTAGAATAAATACTCTGTTCTTCAATTAATACTTAATATCTAGCATTGCATTATCAATCATTTAAAATGTAGTACATTAAAATTAATACTTAACATCTAGTATTGCATTATAAACCAACGTAGATCCAAATCCTAGGCTCTATCAAGCGCCGAGATGGATCAAATCTCTCGAGGTGCAAACCTCTTCTTAGGGATCCATTGATTTGATTCAAACCAAAAGACATATATTTTTATTTAAGGTCCACATATAATTTTATTATTATTAATATTTAATATTATTTATGGCCGCCATATAATATTTTNTTCAATAAAACCATGAGTTGTTTAGAATGCCTTGCATGTGGTTTTAAAACCATGTGCACATAGTTTTAAAACCATGTGCAAGGCCAACATTGTTTTGTGTTTTTTTCTTGACCCACATATTTTTTTACAGATAATTAAATTTTTACTCTTTTATTGTTTTGTTAGGTAGGAAGATTACAACATCTCCCCCATATTACATTGTTTTTGTGGGCGACATTTATTTGGCATGTTAGAAAAATTATTTTTTATTAATAAAAATAACGAAAGTGATATTATTTTTTATTTTGTGTTACAAAATCTCCCCCATAATATTCACTATCACTATTATTTTTTGCCAACAAGTTATAAAAGTTACATCACCTTACAAGATCTCTCCCATAGTATTCACTATCACTATTATTTTTTGCCGACATGTTACAAACGTTAGTAACGTTACATCACGTTACAAGATCTCCCCCATACTGGATTGTAGAGCGCCTCTCGGCGCAATAATTTAGAATGTGACACATTATAATTTATTATGTGATATCTTATAACACAATTTAAATATTTCTAAATTTTAGTTTTGCTTAAAATTCAAAAATTAAAATAAATAAAATACTCTCTAATTAATACTTAACATTTAGTATTGGATTATAAATAAATATTTCTAAATTTTAATTTTATAAATAAATATTTCTAAATTTTAATTTTACTTAAAATTCGAAACTTTGGAAACTTAAAATAAATTTTGATTTTATTTAAAATTCAAAACTTAAAATAAATTAACTACTTTCAAATTAATACTTAACATCTAACATTGTATTATAAATCATTTAGAAAATGATACATTATAATTTGTGACATCTTACCGTATATATTATGTGATATCTTATTATATCTGCATAAGGAAATGTATATAATATTCGATTTCCGTTGAATCTCTATTAGTTTCTTAGTTAACCAAAATTTCCAGTTTTTTCTCCAAAGTTTTACAGTCCATACTTGATTTTTTTTTTAATATTTAAATTCATTTAGCTTCCTTGCAATTGGATATCAGCTCGATATCAACTTGAGGATCTTTTTGGACAAGCGAATATTATTAAGGGAAAAATATTAAATTCCTTTATGCCTTCTTGGTATTGGAAAAATATTAATGTTTCTCCATTGGGCATATCTTTGTCGGTTATGGGTCTAAAGCTAATTTCTGAAAATGAAATTTGTACGACACAACTCTGCAATGATAAAAAAAACATTTAAACTATATTATATTTGAAAGTATATTATATAAAAATATATATAGGGTCTCACTTCTTTAAATTAATTGATCTCAAACCATACTATATATTATAAGTCAACATTTATAACAAAAATTATATGGTATTACTTCTTTTAAATCAATTGATTTCACAGCCTTCATGGAACTGATAATTGATTACAACTACTATATTGCACCATTTTACTGTTTACATCGCCTCAGCATCGAGAGTACATTGCCAAAATAAATATTTTGAAAAAGTTGTTTCAATATCTTCTGCGTCATTGCTCTCAAATGTCTGCCTTTATAGGTTTTTGTAACCTTATTATACCTGCCGCAGACAGGGTATATTGTAATCGATCACAAGTCAAGCTGCGTTGAGTTTGTATTAGTTGGTCCATATGAAAAAGATTAAAATCTCTATTACAAAGTTAAACTTTGGAATATGAAAAATAGCAATTTTTAAATTTATTAAAATTGTATTTATTTGTGTTGCTATTGGTTAAGCAGGGATGATGTCATCCTCGAAGTTTGTTATCTGGATTTGAGTCGACACCTGGCAACAATGACATTATAAAAAATCTTTTCTTTTTAATAAAAATGTGTCCTGTAAGATTGTGTCAGATTATCATTGGGATTTTGTCACACTGCCATCGAATTGTTTTTTGGCCATCAGTACTGGATTCAATTAATGGACTTCATTACTAGTTTACACTTGGCATCGACGCTTATGGTGATCACGTGACTGAAGTCTGACAGCTCTAATATTTGCTTAGCTTTGGCCAAATCTGTCACTTCCATTCGGCATTTCGCATTTCGGAAAAGTTTTTATTTTTCACTATCTTTCTTTTTCCAAATTATCTTCTTGGTGTTCGGTGTTTCGTTAAATGACTTTTTTTTTGCCGTTCTACTTGTTCCCGAATTCCGAACTTATAATTTGGGTTTTCTTTTCCGAAAAGGTCTTATGTAGTTTGCCGCAAAAGTCTCACTTGTTTTTCGCTATTCGGGAAAACTGGATGACAAGTTGCTTTTTCTAAAAATACGAATTCTAAATGAGTCATCTGTACCAGAGGTGACATTTGCCAAACTCTCACTAAAACATGATAGAAATATCGTTTTTTCAAACTAATTTAAACATTTTAAGAGTTTAAATTTTTTTCACATTTAAAATGTTTTCAATAATAATTTTACTTTTTAATTATGAATATGTTTTCTTTTATAAATGATTTCACTTAAAATGATAAAATAGATCCAAGTATTATCGAGCGAGAATTGTGAGGATCGGAGGCTGCTTGGAGCTCACGTTCTCGCTTTTACAAACACTCGATGCACAATAACAAAAAAAAACAAATCGCGAACTCCTAAATGCGAACAAGCAAACAAACTTGTTCGGAGTTCATGCTCGGGCTTTTACAAAGACCTGACACAATAGAAAAAACAAATATCGCAAACCACGAACAAGCGAACCCGCGAACAAAAGGTTCGACCCACAATGCTTCCGCTCGAAGTTCCGAAACATAAGAACCCGCGGAGCTTACAACAATCAACAAGTTATTCCCCGAAGTTTTTCAAACTCTCACTAAAACATGATAGAAATATCGCTTTTTCAAACTAATTTAAACATTTTAAGAGTTTAAATTTTTTTCACATTTAAAATCTTTTCAATAATAATTTTACTTTTTAATTATGAATATATTTTCTTTTATAAATGATTTCACTTAAAATGATAAATATATTTAATACATTTTCTTTTATAAATGATTTCACTTAAAATGATAAATTAAAACATAAAATATTGAGAATATTAATGATTATTTGGATCTAGAAATGTAGAGTATTTACCACACAAACAATATATATAACAAAATATTGATAAAAGCTTTATCTATAACAAAAAGCCCTTACATAATTTAAGTCCAAATTTAAATATTATGGATTTATTTAATTATGCATAGAATGGATCTAACTGCAAGGATACTTTGACCTCCCTTCTTAACCCTACACCAACTCTTAGGTTAGATTTGAAGTGCTATTTTAAAACTCTGAATATATTAAGATTGCAGTGTTTTATCTCAGATTTTAAATAGATCCTATATAGTTATACTACTATTACTATTTTATTATGTAGCTTATTATCAATACTTTCTTTCTTTTCTAATAGTTTTTTTTTCCATTTGTTTTCTTATATAATAGCATTTATCTTAATTTTGATTTGTTATGATTTTAGAGGGATTATTTAAAGAAATCAAAGTTAGAAAAAAAACATTTCAAAATTACATCAATTATGAATATTATTTTATAAATACATTTTTTTAAATAAGGTTTTGAATTAAAATAATAAATAAATATTATAGGTATCAACTTTAAATATATTTAGATATATAATATTTTTTTCTAATTTCAACATAAACATTTTACAAACTTTAAAACACTTATAAATTTTACTAATTTATTTGTTTATTTATTGATTGATTGATTTTTATTTTTTAAAACATTATTTTCATCTTACAAAATCATATTTGAAAAGTAAATTGAATGATATTGAGTAATAAAACATATTTATTATTTTGTAATCTAGTAAAATGTACCTAGTCAAAATTATTTAACATCAACTTCCCAAGATTAATTTATTTATTTAATTTATGGACTTAAATTTTAACTTTTAAATTTTAAAAGTTATTATTCAAAATTTAATTAATTCTATACTAACTATATTTACTAAAAATACCAACACAATTATATACTAACTATATTGATTAATTTTAAATTTTAAAAGATTAATTTAACAAAAACATAATTAATTCTATATTAACTGTATTTACTAAAAGAACAACTTATATATAAACATCACTTATTCTTTTTCATAAACTTATTTTTAGTATATATATATATAAACCCCTCAATTGTAGATGGTGTGAATCCTATGTATATTTTACCATTTATAATACTTCAATTTGTGAAAATTCCTCAACCAAAAAGCATGAATTCTAATTTTAATATCTTTTTTCTTAGAAAAAATTATAATATAATGGTCTCCTTGCAAAATTCAAGAAAGGCTTTCATAAAATGCTTTTCTCATAACAATAGATTGCTTCCATTTGGTTATTAGTAATATTCTATTTTCTTTATTGTTCTATACATCTAATGTTACTTTTCCTAGATTTATGGGTTTATTAATGTCAATTTATTAATGTGTTTTTTAATTATTTTGGATTATATATTTATTAATGTGTTTTTTAATTATTTTGGATTATATATTCATTAATGTGTAATCCCTTTACCATTTAAAATGTTAACCTATTATTATTTTCTTCAAACTTTTCGGAAGAGACTAAGCAATCTCCTTTTTACTTAAGACTCGAGAGTAAGCCTCTTTGCTACATCTAGTGTTATTATTACTTTTTCCAAACTTTTCTTAAGCGGAAGGTACTAAGCGACTTTGTTGCTTATTCCACTTGTTTGTTATTGCAATAGTTAGGATGTGATATTCACTATTTAGTACATTGATTCCATTTTTTTGCCACCTTAACTCACACATATTGAGAATTGTGTTCCCTTGTGATATATGTAGGAATGTATTATCCAATAATTGTTGCATGTCCTAATGATCATATTATATATTATGGAAAACATGCAACAAAGTTTAAATGTTTTGAATGTGGAATAATTTGATATCAAAGTTTTCAATTAAAATTTAAGTTACCCTACAAGGTTCTTCACCATATTCCAATAACTCAATGTTTCAAATGATTGTTCAGGTGCAAAACCATAACACAATTTTATGGATTACCATGCATGGAAGAGAAATGAACATGGTCTTATGCGAATGCTTGTAGATTCTTTTGCATTTAGGGACATACAGGAAATATGGCCAATTTTATAAGAAGAACCTTGTGATGTTAGACTTTCATTAGCGATTAATGGAATCAATATATTTGGATATATCATGTAAATTTAATCATTTAGGACAATTTTTGTTATAGACGATAAGATTTCTTCTTTAATTAATAAGGATATAATGACGCCAAACTAGCATCAAGACTAGGATTGTCAAAGCCCCAAAATTTCCGAAAAATTTAAATTTTTTAATTTTGCATAACATTAACATAATGTAGTTAACTAAACATTTATTTAGTTATAAACTACCACATTCCTTATCTGAATTTATCTGTTGGTTATGTTTAGCAGTAGAACAGTTCTTTTCAGTTTAGTGACTTTGTTTTCTTTTCGTCCACAAGGTGAGACTGTCATGCAAAACTGGGCTTACTTAGCTTTCAAGCTAATGCAGACGTTTTCCTGTTCTTACAGACTATACAGGTAAGAAGTTCGGTTGGCAGCTTGTCGAAATTCTAAAGTGTTTATAAATACCAGTACGTTGCATAGATAAAAGTTCAAATAGGAAGATAAAATGCTAAACCATTTTCAATACTTACTGAGGTAAAGTTCCATAACTATCCATCATTCTAGTGGAAGTAACTTTATTATTCTTTAAAGATTACTGTGCTATTCGATATTTATCATAAATGCCCAGTATTAAAAAAACTCCAATTGAACTCTTAGTAACATAAAGTAGAAAAAGGTAGAGTTATAAAATTTACAGTTTACCTTCCAAGTGCACACATACACTTACATTGTAATGTTCATTTATAAGGGGTTACGTACCACTGTTTCCAAAACTAAGTTTATTTCTTAGTCAGATAGATGACTTACTATAATAGGTTTTGATTCCTCAACCTTTTGTATCAAATAAGTGGACCTGTACTTAGTGGCTACTATTTTTAAAGGACTGCAGAACTGAATCATTAGTCTAACATTTACGATGATAATTCTTAAATGAAGAGTTTTAAAAGCTTAACTCTTATATGTCACCATTGCTTGGTTAAGAGTCTTTATTCTAGACAAAACAATATCAAAGTAAATGTTATTATTTTCTTTGTATTACTTACCAGTTTCTATTCTTAGGAAATTATGATGAAACCAAGGGGTTAAAATTACTATCCGTAAACTTACCATGGTCGATTTTATGACACCCTTGATATCATTGATTAGTATAATTTATACTTAAAATATAGAGTTTAAGTAATTACTTGCGTGAGTATTATTCTTTCCTAAGCATAGATACTATACTTTCCATCTACAGTAATTTACGAAACTTATTTCTTTTAAGATTTCAAGAGTTAAAAGACATACTAGTTACTCCCTAGTGGAAAGGGCATGAATAAGACCAAATCGTAAAGGATTTAAAATAAATACTTAAATAAATCTTTAGGTTATACATTCCAAGTTTATACATAAGATTATATCATGCACTTACTACTATAGATATAATATACTCTTAACCAAATGTTATTAAGTAAAAGCATCATGTTATAAGGTTCTAGATTTCAAAGTCAAATACCTCCACAATGAATATAGGGTTATATCCCGTTTTCATTGCATAAATGATAATATATATTGTAACATATTGTAATGATTTATTAACATCTTGCATCGGTGGTAAGTTCCATGTATAAGTTTACGTATTAACATGATTCTTGTTATAATTCTCCAATGATAGATTGACTCAGTCGGGACTAAGATATAACCTTGGAGACAACCAAATGATTGTCAAAACTGGATCCTTGTGATTAGCTCATTGAAAACTATAGAAGGGAAACCCACAGTGGCAAATTATTTGCATGGAGACGTGGCTTCGTTTGGGCCATGCATCACAGGATTTAAAAGAGTCCTCTCCAAAACCTAGCTCATTATCTTCCCTCGCCTTCGGGAACTCATCCATCTTCAGCGAAATAACCGGCCGCTCTGTCACTTGTGATATGCTGCAACTGTCTTTAGCTTACTCCTCCCTGGTTAGTTGTCCAACAGCACCAAATTGAAGGCCGTTCCATAGTGTTTATGTTTATCATGCGTTAATCGCTCTCCTTTTAGCTTTTCGCTGCCTCAATTGCTTAAACTCGAACCCTTGACTGTATCATTCCTTACCATTCTCCTTCAGTTTACCACTACGGGGGTGGTTCCTCTTTCAGAGTATCATGGCTTGAGTTGCACTGTAAACTGTGTGTTATTTGGATAGAATAACATCACGGCTCTTAGGGTTTTACCCTGTCCGCCGAATAACTAGGGTTCTCTGCTGTTAGTGATTAATGAAGTATTGTAATGCCATTTCCTTCTACAGCTAAATGACAGACTTCTTGCTCGTGCTGGTCGCTGGTCGCTGCACTACTGGTTATCTACGTTTAAATGCCGAGGTAAGAAATATATTAATTGTTTCTTTTAATGATAATGCATATTTTCTTGTTTATAACTCTTTGCCTTTGATATAAAGCTAACAGCCGATTGTATAATGGTTTTGCAAGTACAACTTAATTCTCTTCTCTGTCTACGCAGTGAGTTCGAGGTTACGGCAATAAGAGGCCACGGTAAGCCCTGGTTTTTCCATGGCTCATCCACCTTGTGCAAACCCTTATGGGGTAATAAGGGTTGGTTGTTGCGGCCTAAAACACCCTCATGGTTTTTGGTTGTTTGTTCGCTATTTTTCATAGCTTTGTTAAGACCCTAGCTTTACTACAGGGCTCTCCGGCTTCGGCCGTGAGTGTATATTTTGTTCTTGTAAATATTACTGTGTTTTAAAGTAAAAAGAACAGGTTGTAAGCCTCCATATGTAATTTATCAATAGGACCGTGAGTTATTATTACTGAACTGGGTTTTGCAGTCATTACTTTTGTATATTCTGAATGAATAGGGTTTTTACCCTAATTTGACAGTGAAGAAAAATAACTCCGTTCCTTTTTCTTTTAAAAAAAATTATTGTTAAGTTGAAATGTGCTTCTGCAATGTTAGGGTTACTAGTTATATTTATAATATGTAAATAAGCTCTATAAAAGAGCATCCTGCACTTCTGTTATTTATTTCCTGCACAAAATGCATTTAATTTATTTACTGTTAAAATAATATTATTAGGGTTTCTGTACCTGGTTTATAATTTGACTTTCTTGTTAATAAGAATTTGTAATTATTGATGTATAGTTTATACCATGTAATGATATAGGGTTTTTATGTCTTTCTTTTTACAATAATTTTAAGTACTGTCAATATACTTGTAGCTCAGACGGTATAATTAGTTCTGGAATATACTTACAGTAATAAGAACACTACTTTATATTAATAGTAATAATATTCCTATATTGCATAAATAAAGTACATTATTACTAATATAATAACTATATTATCTCTCTATGATTACTATAGCCTCTATATTAATATCCTTAGTTTATTTTATAAGTATATCAAAAAATAGTACTTGTTATTTAATTCTTGTAAAATTTTATGCTATACTCTCTAAGTTCTTTTATAATTAATTTGTCTTATTAGCTATGATATTTCTTTACATATAAAGAATTAATTAACTCTATCTAGAGTCTATCTCATAAGCATAGATAGTAACATTTAATCATACTCTAAAAAAATAAAAGGAATAACAGCTCTGGAAACTGTTCGAGCTCAGTCCCAATAAAAGAAGGAAAATAATGAAATGACTACATCACAAAACATACATAAAATCTAGACCATATTGGTTTGACAGTAGTATTTATTCATTATATAAATATTCCTACTTTCAGTTTATTATTAGACATATAGTAGTGAAGTTATTCTAATCTGGAAGAAAGAAACTGTAAGGGATAACAGTAGGTACATCTATTTTAATCCTACTCTTCTATTCGTTCTTTACAAATAATATAATTTCTGAAATATAAAATACTGTACAAGGAAAAATAGTTTTTAACTATAATCTCATACAATTGTCAGTAAAATATCTTGTCTGAAATTAGGTAAGAAACAATCTATTATTAAACAATCCCATCATGCTATCCTTATTTAAATTTACCCCTGTGCTGGAGTACGGTCTGGTAAACCTAGATGTGGAAAAACACAGTGGGTCTTTATTCTTCATCAACAGATTCTATTACTGATAAACTAAAAACATTTACATCACTAACCAGTAAAATCTTTATATCATAACTACATACATAACATTCAACCATTCACAGTTATTAAAACATAGACAGTCAAGTGACAAAACCTGTTCGAACTGGAACAACAACAGCATTGGGAGGCCATTCCTCCCTACCAATTCTAGGAGAGCGCTCAAACAGCGACTCCTCAGGACCCCCGAGCTAGCTCTGGTCTCCCTGGCTGGAACTAAGTGCAGCAATAGTCAGATACCGGTCTTCAAACTCAGTATTAATCCAGAACTTATCATTGAAGTTCTCCCAACTAACAAGTTGTAATAAACCAAGTTACTGCAGCAATCCTCTCAGAACAAATTCCTTAATATTTTCCCTTTTTCCCCAAATGAATTTCCTAAATAGCATTCCACCTGAATGTTTCTTCTCTGGAAAATATCTGAGCAGCCTCAGCTCTATTCATTGGGTACTTTTTAAAAGATTTCCTAGGTCTTTTTGGGTTAGTTGTCATTTAATGAGCCACCTGCTCTGATCCCACTTTCTTGGGGGATCATGACCCAAAATATAGGGAAGTTGCCACTTGCAACTTAGGAAGTGTCTGAGGATGTTGCCACTTGTATTTTTCCCTCCACCTAGTTCCATCCACCAGTTTGACTAGTAACCTCTTTTTAACAGCTCTCCCATGCTGTTGTCTCCACAATTTATTTATTAATAATAAAATATTCTGAATTACATTCCACTTCTATTGACTCTGCTGAGTCATCAGTTCCTACTTAGCATTAAATTTAACATAATGTCTCAGGAATATAATTAAAACAATTTAACATTATTTTACAAAATTGGGGTATGTGACAAGGATTATCTTCATGAATCAAATATATTAGAAGCAAAACAGATTCCATGATCAACCTATTCATTCCCATCCACAACTAAATATGGTCTAGGGTCTTGGCTTTTACAACTTCACCCCTAGATATGAGGGTATGTCATCCCCTAATACAAACATTAGTTATATGTATGCTTACTTCACCCTAAAAAGTGATAGATTAAACCCCCTAATACAATGATTAAGTTGTCAATAAAGAGGGAGCATACAATGTTCTCTTTAATTATTTCATGTATTTATGTATAATAATGTTTATAACATACAAATTCATTTTTAGCATTTGTTGCAATTTTTGTATGTGCAAGGAAATAATTATTTGTGTTTTCAAATAGCTACTTAAGTACCAATATAAGGATATGGATGTATATCTTGAGCCTCTTATGGATGAAATTATAAATTTGTGGGCCATCATCATTATGTATGGCATCTCCAAACCATTAGGGCATAAACAATTTCAATTCCATTGAATACTTACATGGACAATTCATGACGCCATTGGGCTATCATGTTTTTGTGGCATGTAAAGTGCAATACTATATATATATAGATAGATAGATAGATAGATAGAGACTTCTGATGAAGAGTAAATATGTATGTCTAATATGTGTTCCTAGAACAACATCTATACATTCATGAAGTTTTGGGAGGAAGATGTGTGAGTAAATGTATTTCCTACCTAGGTACTTGGGATATTAAAGTACCAAAAACATCTCTCTAATGGGCATGGATAAGTTGGAAAAAATCATGAATAATGACACCTCAACTATGGAAAAAAACGTATTTTAGAAGATTAATGGTAAGTAATTGGTTCTAGTCCATTCATATCGGTAACTTGTCTTGTTTTTTTTATATTATATTTATCTTTGTTTACTATACTAACAAATGAATTTACATTCACGTTTCATAAAGGTTCACATAGTGGAGTTCCACGAGGTATGAAACCGTACTCTATCCAAGTTAGTTGGTTACCATACTATGAGAACCTATAGGTAGTTCATTTGTTTGACACAATACATATTGGAAATCTTGTGACATAATGCTTATAAAGAGTTTTAGATGAAAGGAATTAGAAAGACAAAAATACTGAAGTAATTAGTGATATTAAGGAAGCCAACATAATGCAATATTTGGCCCATCCTTATAGTGGCGGGAAAATGACTAGTATTCCATGGTAATTAAAATAGCAAGAGAGTAAAGTTGTAAAGGAAGTTATATGAAAGATTAAATTTAAGTTGGTATTGCTTCAAAAAAAAATGTTATATCATGGAGAAAGGTTATTTCGGTGGGGAAAACACTACTAATTATCATACCTTTAATAAGGTTTGTCATTTTCTAATATGTATGATCTCATGATAATTACATTTGTTTTAAGTAATAGATGTTTGTTTCTAACAATAATAAAGATAATACTTTCTTCCTTGTTATGATATGTTCTATGTATATCTCTCCCAAAAATCTTTCACAATTACATAAATCAAGTTATATACAATCTTGGTAAGTACATGAGGTAAGTAAAAATTTATAATTGAAATGTTACTTGAAAAAATTGTTGCCATTTGATTTACTTGTATTGTGTAATATTATGTTGACACGTGGTTTTCTTGCATGTGTAGGTAGTTGTCATCTAAATAAATACACAAAGAAGGTATAAAGTATTAGAAAATAAATTCCTTGTATATTGTGTCAAAGGTTATAGTATCTACCTCCAAGATTTTCCATTTCATAAGAATATTACCTCATAAACTTAATTGAGGATATTGAAATGTGTGGAGCATATAAACAAGGTCAATGTGGTTGGCAGAGAGGCACTTGAAGGCATTAAAGTAATTTGTTAGAAAAGGAGTATGCATAGAGGGCTCAATGGTTAAAGGTGACATGGTATACCAGTCCATGATGTATATTGGTGAATATATACCCTTAGTAGTAACTAGTATTAACATGCCTCTCCTCTGGGATGTTAATTCCACCATTAAATTTGAAGGGAAGTGTTGTTGGGGAAAGGTAGATGGATAAATTCAAAGTTTCATATGATATTTTATTACAATCACTATATTAGTACATTTATTATTAAGCTTGATTGGTAACTAAATCAATTTTTATTTTTTCTTCCCAAGTAGTGAAGAATGAGATTCCTACATTTATACATTGCAAATAATCTCGACTGGATGAAGGTATGGATAGAAAGATATAATGGATTTAACCATATTTTATCATGGAATTAGATCAGAGTGATTAGAATATCTTATTTGGATAAGGATACAAATCTAATATATAAATAAATTGATCTAGAACATGGTGCAAAAGATAGAAAGGTACGAATCACTCATTATTGTTTTGTTTTTTAGCCCTAAATTTAACTGTACATATATTTAATATTTTGCAATGAATTTTTAACATGTGAAGAATAAAAGTGAAACATCACCAAGCTATGTGGTGTATTGACATAAAACATCACACCAAACTACTAAATGACAAGAAAAAAACCTATGACATTAGGCTAAATGCAATTTTCTTGGTTACTGATATTTCCTATAGGGATGGAACACTGACTTTGAAATAGAAAAAAAAATTCGCTCCGAGAACACAATCTACTCCTTAGATAGGGTTTGATGGAATTGATTGGGGAATACAGACCACCTCTGAATCTGGATGAAATTTCCTTTTGGTCTTCCTCTTCACAAAAATCAGGAATCATATTGAAATCATCTAGGTTCATAAAAAAATTGGGCATTCCAGTTGTATCCTTACCCTCCACGACTGCTAGACAAAATGATCTTGCTATCTTATATCAAGGGTTAATTTGGAATTTTATAGGTATCTGGCCATCTCGAAGATATATAGAGATTTGGATCAAGAAAATTTGGGAACCTCTGTTAAATGGAAGAATGAACTATTATTTATGTGACATAAGATTTTGTCTTTTTATTTGAGTTCAAAGAGAATAGGGATCTAATTTTCCAAAGTGGATCATATTTCTTCAGCAACAAAGGAATGTATCTTAATAGGTGGACCCTGTTGTTAGGGAAAGTGTTATTGTGTCTGGGGTGAGGCCACCAATGTAATAGGGTTATATATAGACACATAATTTTTTGCAAATATAGTGATTAAGAAAAAGTTCAAGGGTTAGGAGGGTTTTCACATTACAAACTGAAGGCTGATCTGATCCTTTCCTTGAATCCTCCTCTTGCTTGCTAATCAAGGAACCTGCAAAAACACTTCAATTCTTCCTCAAACGAATTTGAATACATATAAAACATTGGTATTCAGAAGGATACAAAACCCGGCTCTCATAAGCATCAACATATAATCAAAATCTAAGACATACACACTGATTTGGAAAGGGAATAATGCCAAATATTTGTTAATAAATGGAACAAGTACAAAATATGCCTTCTCATCATTCAAGGTACCTCATTAAACCTTCAATCTGGATCACCTGCTTCTCTCCTCCAAGAATCCCAACCTCCAAGCTCTGCAACAAGGGTAGACAACAACTAGGGTATCTGTGAGGGGGATGAGAGTCAAAATTCTCCTAGAATAAAAAAATTGTAGGCCCATTCCCCTTCATGATCCAATATCCCTCTCTCATATATCAAATGGAGGAGATAGGTCGAGGAGGGATCAGTTACAACTGGGGAGGCAGTTCCAAAACCATCGAAACCACCTAATTTAAAGGACTTTAATTTTTTTTAGGAAGTTTTAAGGTACACGGTAGTGGAACAAAGGAAATTTGTAGGTAACATGCTAGTGGAACACTAAAAACATGTGCATGCAAGGTGAAAAGTGTTGGTGTACCAAAGGAAAGGGGGAATTTTGGGGGGAAATGCCATTTTTAGGGTTTTTCTAGGGGTTTTCAGGAGGTGATTTGGTCTAGAAACTTGTTCATAAGCTCCCTAAGTATCCAATGAACCAATAAATAGGTATGGGAATTATATATAAGTCCCAAATATGGTTCTTCCATCCATTTAATTTACTTTGGGTGAGCGACAATAAGTTCATGTAGTGTCCTCATGCAATCAAAACATGTAAGTGTCGTCACGGTCAAGAATTGCCAATTTTTTCTATAACAGATGCCCCCTAATGTATTAGGTTAGAGGGTAAGATGATATATGAAATACATTACAAATAAGGAATGGTTGCGTCATGACGTTGAAGAAACTGGAGAAATCAATATCATAGGATCAAACAAAGGTACCTGAAAGAAAGTAGAAATGTCAAAGAATATGATATTTAAAACATACATGCCGACGTACAAATGATCATCAGAAAGATACAAGGCGAATACAACATGTGTATAACTGATGTAACTATCATGGTCACACAATATGGAAAAAGGAGCCATTTAAAATCTAAAGGAGTCATGGCCACAAATGAACAACGTGGATCCATGCTCAATCATCGATCATAGCCACAAGAACACAAGGTGTATCTATGTCTGTTATATAAGGCATGACAAGTTCTTGCACACTTAGGAAATAGAAAAACATGCTGATACTACTATTGGCCCAAGGTCTTCAATCCAAACCACCCAAAGGTAGAAATCCTAACGATGTGAACAGGGGAGCTAAAATCGAACATGAATGAAACCATTTGATTATTGATCATTGATGAAAACCATTAACAAACATGATGGAAACCATCACTAATGAAAATGGTTCCCAAGGTACCTAGTACATTATAATAAGTTTGAATAAATGGTCTTGAAATCGAACACCTGAAGAATTCATCGAATAGGGTACATTGAGGTATTCCCTCTACCCAATAGCGAGGGAAGCTACCATAGATGATTTCAATCCCCAAGGTACTGTCATAAAATCTAAATCTCATTCCTAGGGAAATATGAGTTGAACTTGATAGGAAGAGATCCATTGGAAGGGAGGCATTAATGTATCCTCCATCATCCAAGATGAAGAAAATCAAAGACTGATTTTATTTGGAATTGGGACAAAGTTTTACAACAAGTACCGCTAGAGACTTGATGTATTGAAATTATACCAGGGAGTGGCCGACATATAAAGTCAAGGAAAATTTAGAATGGAAAACACAATATTTATCCTTGAACAATGAGCGCAACACAATAGTGACTTGGGAAACTTTTATACACAATGTTAGAAAAGCAGGATCACAGATCAATACCAATAAACAATAAACAAGATGCAAATATTAAAACACATTACAAGAGAGACACATATATAACGTGGTTCTCCCAATATGGGATACATCCACATAGAAATGGTTCATCCTTTATTACTATACCATCAAACAAAATGAAGTGATACAACCTGTAGCAATTCCACTGCACTTCCTCTTCACTCTCTCACAATATCTCTCACACAATCATAGAAATTGTTTTACAATTATACAATACAACACACAACCATATTACAATGCTTTCCCTTTATACAGGAATTACCATGGGAAAATACCATGGGCATGCAAATTATTGGACAACAAACATCCCAAAACAATTCTTTTAGGGGCTCCACCCTTAAACTCTCGCTGGGGGGCCACTGGCCCCTAGAGCCCCGTGGGGGGATGATGTACCCTGCACCCCTCTTTTAGGATGAGTTTATAGTAAAACTAGGGTACATACATGGCTGAACAATAACATCTATGAATCTAGAAGATCATGCTCCACAACCAACAATCTCTCACTTGGAGACTGATCACAGCAACTCCACTAATACTGCACTTGTTGGACTATGCTATGAACCTTGAAATTGGAAAATTTATATTCTTCATCTTCATGCTTGAAGGCCAACTGAAAGTGAGCAGGAACTCAATTTCTCTCTAGTTACTATGTTTGTCAACATTTTTGCGGGATTCTATCTAGTATGTATATTTTCCAACTTTAAAAGTTCATCTTCCAGGACAAATATTATGAAATAGTACTTGATTTGTATATGTTTAGTATTCTAATGAACAACTGAGTTCTTTTCAAAATCAATGGAATTTAAGTTGTCACTGTACAACTTTCTATTCTCCTGCTTCTTACCCAATTCCTCCATGAACCTCTGCAACCAAATCATCTCTTTACTAGACTCTATAGTACCAACATACTCTGCATCCATTGTTGAAAGTGCAACAATATTTTGCATATTTGAAATCCAACTTATTTTTGTTCCACCTATAATAAAATCATACCCTATGGCACTCCTCATGTTGTCCTTATCACTTTCCATATCTACATCAACATATCCCTATAGAACAGTGTCTAAACCTCCAAAACATAATGCATGAGAATTGGTACCTCTCAAATACTCAAGAATCCATTATACTTCCTTCCAATGCTCTTTACCTATATTTTTCATATACCTACTCACAAATCCCACTGCATGTGCAATATCTAGTCTTGTACACACCATGGCATACATCAAGATTCCAACTACTGGTGAATAGGGAACCTTGGAAATGTATTATATATCTTCCCGTGTCTTGGGACACATGTCCTTACTTATTTTTAAATGGCTAGATAAAAGTGTACTAACTTGTTTTTCATTATGCATTCTAAACCTCTCCAACACATTTTCTATGTACTCACCTTGAGACAATGTCAATTTGTGATTTTTACCAAGTCTTGTTATTCTCAAACCAAGTATTTTCTTTGCAACACCCAAATCCTTTATTGCAAATTATTTAGATAGTTTCCTTTTGAGCACATTTGTATCCTACATGTTAGAACCTACAACAACCATGTCATCCACATAAAATAACAAGATATTATATCTTCCATTATCTAGCCTCTTGAAATAAACACAATGATCATAATGGCATCTACTATAAACGTGTTTTGTCATAAACTTATCAAATTTTAAATACCACTTTCTTGGATCTTTCTTTAGGCCATACAAGATTTTCTTCAACATGCAAACCAAATTCTCCTTCCTTTTGATCTCATACCATTGTGGCTGCTGCATAGTAATCTCTTCCTCCAAATCCCCATGGAGAAAGGTTGTTTTTACATCTAACTAATGCAAATCTTCTACTGCCACTAGACTTAAAATAGTCCTAATTGAAGTCATTTTAACAACAAGATAAAATATTTCATTAAAGTCTATACCTTCCTTTTGTGCAAACCCCTTTACAACAAGTCTACATTTGTACATCTTCTTGCCTCCATCTTCTTCCTTCAACCTATAAACCCATTTATTTTGCAATGCTCTTTTTCCTGCAAGCGACTTAACCAAATCCCAACTCTGGTTTCTTACCAATGAGTCCATATCCTCATTCATGCCTTTCTCCTACTTCTTTCTAGTTTCTACCTGCATTACTTTGTCATAACAATATGGTTCATCGGAATAATTCATCAATAATTAATAAAATGAAGGAGATAATAGTTTAGGGGTCTACTTAACCTAGTAGATCTTCGTACATTTGCAAAAGTTTGAGATACCTTCTGATGCTCTTTATTTTATGGTGCCTTTGGAACTTCATTTTATTCGATTTCATCAATAATTGTGTACTCTATGTTTTTCATCTCCTCTTTCTTCCCCTGTAACTTATCTTTGTAGATAAACTTTTCATTGAATGCTACATCTCTACTCCTAATTATTTTTTTATTTTCATAATCCCATAAGAGATAACCAAAATCATCAACCCCGTATCCAATAAAGGTACATTTCTTGGATTTAGCCTCAATATTTGTTATATTTTCTTTATCAATATGGACAAATGCTTCACAACAAAAAGTTCTCAGAAATGAGTAGTTTACCTTTTTACCTGTCCATGCCTCCTCTAGAATTGCACCATCCAAAGTGCTTGAAGGCCCTCTATTTATTAAATAAACAACAATATCTACAACATCAACCCAAAATTTTAAGGGCAAGCTTGCATGCTCCATGATTTTTCTATTCATCCTTTCTTACACACCATTTTCTTGTGGTGTTCCTAGAGAAACCTTCTCTCTACGAATCCCATGGTATGAACAACAAATATGAAATTCCTTTCTACAATATTCAACTCCATTATCATATATGAGACATTTCAAACGTCTTCCTATCTCATTCTCAACCAAATATTTCCAATTCTTAAAAGTAGCAAACACATCAGATTTCTTTCTAATGCAATAAACCTAAGTTTTTCTAGTTGCATCATCAATAAAGGTAACATAATAACAAGAGCCACCAAGAGATTGTACCTGATTTGGTCCCCATACATCTATAAGCACAAGCTCTAAATTTCTTCTCTTATTTTGTTTACCAACCCTGAGTAATATAACTCTCTTTTGTTTTCCGTAAACACAGTTCTTGCAAATTACAAACTTACCTGCTTTAGATCTGGAAAAAATTTCCTTGATTGAAGAATATGCATCCCCTTCTCACTCATGTGGCTAAGCCTATGATGCCACAACACTGCACCTATTTTTTTGGAAGCTACAAAGATAGAATAATCAGTATTATGAGGACATAAATACTACATACCTATCTCATTTCCTTTTGATATTACTAGTGCTTCTTTAGTGATATTCCACCACATTTTTTTGAACACAGATAAACAACCGCTATATCCCAACTTCCCTATTGAGATGATATTACTTTTCATTGTAGGAATATGCCTTACATATTTTAGCAGCAATTCATTCCCATTATTTAACTTAATTCGTACCTTACCGATTCCAATAATTTTACATGGTTCATCATCCCACAATAAAACATGTCCAAATCATCATCCTCTCTCCCTTTGTATTCCCTTACTCTCCATGGTCAACGTCTTACCTAATGTCTCACCTGTTCTTTTTATTTACATTTCCTCTCTAAGAATAACACCAACAACATCATCAAATTTAAGAGTGTTTGAACCGGGGAAATAGTTACTTAAAACCATGACCAAGCCATTCCATCTTTCTGGAAATGAGCAAAGGATTAGAAGATCCCTAACCTCATCATCAAAGTTCACTTTTACAGAACTTAGCTAACTAGTAATCGTATTAAATTCATTCAAATGTTCAACAACAAATCCACCTTCTAACATCTTCATATTAAACACTTCATTAAAAATACTTCATATTAAACAATAAACACTTCATTAAAAATACTTCGTTGGAATACGAGGGTTTTTCATAGAGCTTAGACAATGTTCTCATCACACCCTTTGTTATATTTTATCTCAAAATATTGAAAGCCACCGAAAAATCTAGGCACAACCGTATTGTTCCCAGTTCGTTTATATCAATATCCTCTCATTCTTTGTTCTTAATATTCGTCGATTGGTTTGGTTTTTTTGCCCAACGATTGGTATAGATACTTCAAGTAGAGATAGTCCTCCATTTTCATTTTCCATAACTAGTATTTTGGCCTTTAAAGTTCTCAACCCTAAAATTTAATTTTTCTGATATTGCTCCCACTCGAACTAGGAACCCTTCTTTCCTAGGGGTTACCAACTAAATAGACCTTTGGCTCTGATACCAATTGTTAGAAAAATAGGATCACAGAGAAATAGCAATAAACAATAAAAAAATATTAAAATGTTAAAACACATTAAAAGAGAGACAGAGATATAACATGGTTCACCCAAGATGGGCTATGTCCACACAAAAATTTCTGGTCCTTTATTATTATACCATCCAACAAAATGAAGGGATACAACCTGTAGCAATTCCACTGCACTTCCTCTTCACTCTCTCACACAATCACATATATTATTTTACAATGCTACAATACAACACACAACCATATTACAATGCTTTCTTTTTATAGGGGAATTACCACGGGAAATACCACGGGCCACCCAATACCATGGGCTTGTAAACTCATGTTGGCCAACAAACATCCCAAAAATATCTTTCGGGGTGAATCAAACCCCCTTTAGGCATTCGCTGGCCCCCAAACCCCTACGAGGGGGGATGTCCCCCCACACCCCCCTATTGGGATGAGTGTACAATAAAACTAGGGTACATTCATGGATGAACATTAACATTTATGAATCTAGAAGATCAAGGTCCACAACCAACACACAAAATGGACCAATGATACAAACTGCAATGTAGAATACATTGACAGCTTCTCCATATAATCTGAAGGGTAACCAACCAGAGGAGTAATAACTTCGAGATTAGGTTTAATACTAAGGCCAAAAAATAGAACCCAACTATTGATAGACTCAAATTCGTGCTTTGTTCAAGGAGACAATACTTGCTGCCATTATATAAAAAGACATTTGAACATACATCCCTTCCCTTTTTATTTTTTTAAATACCCTTCTTATATAAGTTTATCGATTCCAAGAAACTTAAGCTCTATAAGTTCTTCATTTCTTAAGCAAGATTGAAGAAGAGAGAGAAGAATGCTTGATAAAGCACTGATCCATGGATTTTACGAGCCCAAATTAGTGGATGTTCGGCGATGTTTTCACAATTTGAGAGTTTGAAAATGCCAAATAAGACTCTAAGAGGGAATTTTTTGTAAAATCAATCTCGAAAGTCTGAAAAAGTATAAAACAATCCATAGGATAACACTCTTAGCTCAGGAGAACTAAGGTATTCATTTTTCATAGTTAGTCAGTGGGGTTCGAAAAAGGGTTAAACTATCACCATACCAACTCTCCTTCAAGAACAAGCACAAAGCTTTGGTTTAACAAGTGTGAAGGAAAGTAAGGTCACTAGTGTTGTTCCATTCATTTATGAGTATGGGGAAACAAATAATAAACTCAATGACTTTGTCCTAGAGTTTAACGAGCATGACAATAACACGAAGAACGCTCAAAACCTTTTCATATTTTAAACCAGAGCAATAAAAAGAAAAAATCATCTCAAAATGGTTCCTTTTTCATAAGTTTAGTCTCCCATTCCCGAAAGAAGAGATAAACTTATACCTGGGAATACTCTTCTAGACATAGTGAACTAAAGCATTACTTTTTCGTAAGTAATCCACATGGTCCGAAAAAGGGGTAAATCTATACCAATGTGGATGTTCCTTCAAGTCCTTTAATGAGTTTAAAGTGAACAAGCTGACTCAGAAATATTTTCAAGTTTAAGGAGTCTAACAAGAGCTTAAAGACAACTCCATATACCTTTCCCATAAAGTTTTAACAAGCCTAGAAAATTCAACACATGGCCTCCTTATTATTTTTAACAAGCTCAAAGGAAAGTTGGAAGAATGTTCTTAATGCGAGAAGACGAGTGTTAGGGGAATGCTGAATTGGTTCCAAGCACAAGGGACAAACCTAAGAATAGTGCAAGTAACATGAGAAAGATAAGGACACTTTAGGAGTGTCTCCTCCAAGTAAAGGATTTCAAGTTGCAACGAAAAAATGACACAAGGATGAGTAACGATGAGAGCATTTATGAGGGATTATATAATGAGCTAAAAGCATGGAATCCAGCGTCAAGATCATAAGCCCGAGCAAGTTATATGAAAATGCAGTTATAACTTTAAAAAAAAGAGCAGGACCAATAAACAACTATGAATCCAACTAAGAATCTTGTCTCTAAGAAACAATAGTACCAAGATCATATTTAAAATAATAAATTTAATACATGTCACTTTGGTAGAAACATTTTCAACTTTTCTATTTTCAACAAGAGGCATAGTTAAGTAGAGATAACTGAGGAATACTCTATGGTGCCAAGGCCTGAGGATTTGCAATCAATAAGATCAACCTCAAGAGGAAATCTAAATTTGACAGAGGTGATGGATTTTGGAGAAATATACTCGGCATCATTGGAGTAAAAAATTCTACAACTAGAATCAAACTCATCAAGATCAATGACTTGATGCTCGATGGGAGAGTCCAAAGACTCAATAGTGGCAACGTATGAGGATCGATCATTAGAAACATCAGACTCAAAAAGCAATTCAGGGATAGATCTAAACACAACTGAGTCAACATCCAAAATAATGTCAAACTATATCATAGACTCTAAGAATACTTCACATGAAGGAATTATATTGTCTCAAATTGAACACATGTCTAAATGTTCAGTTGGATCAACAAGTTAAAGAGCAGGATCCAATGTCTCCATTGGATAGATCACCTGGTCAACTACTGGGATTAAATCCCAAGAAGGTAATCATGAATACAGAGGCTTATTATCAATAACAATTGGACACGAGGGATATGAGGCGACATAATTCACCCATGGTGAGGTAGTGTCTACTAAAACAATAGGAATTAACAAAGGATAGACTTGGTCTACAGTTGGGTAATGAGAGGGATCAACAAATTCCAGCTGATCAACAATCAAAATGTTTTTGTTGTGAGGAAAATACATCACATGAAATAACATAGACACCATAGTTTTCATAGAACATACATAATCACACCCAAGGATCATATTGAAGTCCAAGGGGTCTTCTATAACCATAAAATTGACTAAGACAATATTCCCACCCAAAGTAACAAGTGTTTGAGAAAGAACTCCCAATGTTTGAACAAGTCTTGTATCAAAGGTCAGTGGTTGATTAAAATTCCACATGACGCTGGAAGATCCCATACCTCGCTAAGCATGCACGGATAAAATACTAATAGAGACTCCTTCATCTACAATAAAATGAGAAACCATGTAGTGTTTAACTATGACCTTTATTTGCAAAGGTGCAGTGGAAGGAAGGAACGGTACCCCATCTATACTATTCCAATCAAGGAAGAAATCCAAAGGCTTGGAGAGGGTTCATTTAAAGAGAAGTCGGTGCTCCCTTATTCAGAAAGTTTGGAACTAGAAATGAATAAAACATGTCTAGGAGACAACTCATTCTCCAAAGGAATATTGGGAGTGATCGAAGATTGCATCGATTCAACCACTTGATACGGGTCACTGTCCAAAGGAAGAGTGGGATTGACCAAATATTGCATTGGTTCAACCACTTAATCAACCAAAGGTTGAATAGGTTGTTGATAATTCACAAGCTGTTTAGGAGAAAAAAATCCTTGAGACTTGGACCACACTCTTTATTCTTCTGCAATAGCAGGACAAAGGTGAGTAAGGTGATATCCCTTACAAATATTACAAGAGAACTTAGGCTTGCATCCTAAGCATTTGATTTTCTCAACAGTGTCAATATGACTTGAATTGGATGATTTTTTTCTCCCAGTATGACTTCCATAGGATACGTACTTTTCCCTAGCATGACTAGAAGAGACTAGGTGGATGGGTCCAACATGACTTTCATAGGCTAGTTTTTTTCCCCCATCATGACCTCTAGAGTCTAGGTGGTTTCTCCCAACATGACTAGCAGAGGCTGGGTGGATGGGTCCAGGATGACTTGCAGAGGCTATTAGTTTTCCCCCAATGTTACTTGTAGAGGCTGGGTGGATGCCCCCAACATGACTTTCATAGGTTAGATGATTATCCCCTTGCTTTCGCATCTTCTTCCTATTCTTCCTCCTTTTATTACTTTGAGATTCCTAGTTACTAGTATCATAACTTTCACCACATGAGGTGGAAGGAGGAGGAGATGATGCTACTAGTGAAGGGGAGACATTTTTTTTATTCCCTTGATATAAGGTGCTTGCTTGAGAATCATCATGAGAATTCAATATAGTCAAATTAGAAAACAACCAAACTGGTATCCCAAGGGTGAATCCAGGAAAACTTAGAGTGGCCATCAAGGGAACACCAAGTCTTACAGGCCCACAAGGAACACCAAGGGTCTTTTAGGTCCATATGGATACCAGCCATATTTTTTGACTCAACAAGAAATAAAACTCTGAGGTTGATTAGCAACCAACATCACAGATATCACACCAGTAGAATAAATTCCTAAGTATTTAGACCAAGAAAACAAAGATACCTTCCAAAGGAAAGTATGGGATGATGAGGGCCCATGAAAAACCGGTGAAGGGATAAGGACAGTTACCCAGGGTCCATAATACAATCACTCTGGGGCAAGTGTTTGAATCACCAACCACTTTTATAAATATATGCACAAGGTTTCCTCCCATTTATGCCCCAGGTATAGTAAAAATATCCTTCAACCTTCACGTGTGTAGAGTCCTAGAGATCAATATACTAAGGCCACCAAACTTGCAAAAAGGGTCCAGGGGAATAGTCGTCAATTCATTCAATGTGCATGGGAAACGTATCTAAGCCTAGAATTCAAATATAAACACCACCACATAGGGACAAAAGGGTTTACTGAGTGAATCCTTGAACACACAACAACTTTGGTGTATGCTCAATTGAGTGTTGGAGGGGTATTTCTGCAACTAAATCTTGCACAACCTCGTGTTTGAATCTTGTGTGAGAGGATATTGTTGGCTCACCTTTTTCAAGCTTGGGTTTCCTTGAAGAAATACCACTTTCAAAAAGAGTTTAAAAATTCAAAGCTTTTACTTCTCTTTTTCTTTTCAAAACTAAAAATGTAGGCCACAAATAAAAGATCTCTTTTATTCTTTCAAAAAACAAAGATATGAAAATGCACCTAAGACTAATGACACTAGCCTAAATGCATATGAAGAAAAGACTTGCTATTTTTTTTCTTGTAAAATGAAAAATTAAAACGAACTATAAACAAGTACATCCATATGGTGTAATGACAAAGCAAGTGAAATTATGTATTATGTTCACAAAATAGAACCCTAAACTGACCTAATGTCTAACAAGACCTATCTTGGAAGGAATACTTGCATAAGAGAGAAAGTAAACCACTTTGGCATAAGTATTTTGACCAAAAATACTGAGTAATACAAGGATCAGATGGCTCAGAAGTTCAGTCTATACCTACTAACATAGGCTGATCAAAACACTATACAAAACAAGGTCAAGCCAAACAAGGATATCAATAACAAAGAAAAACATAATCCCAAATGATTCAAAAGGTATTCTAACATCAAGTTGAGATAAACCACAAGAGAGGACAACAATTCCAAGTGGTCCTACATAGACTTGATAACAACAGAGGCCTCAAATACTGCAACCAAACCCTTCCAAAATGGCCCCAAAAATGAAAAATTCCACTTACAAGAGGGACTCACTAGTGAACAATAGTAACAATGGCATTTAAAACATAAGTGGAAGAAATCTCCACCAATGTGTATCAAGGAAAATACTAATGTATGCACTATCACAAGTGTGTGGATACTGAAAGGTGCAAAAGAGATGAATCCAAATCCCAAAAGGACAAGGAAAGTGTCTATAATAACTCAAATATTGTCCCTAAATTAAAAGCAAGACTCGAACCTTCAAATATACTAGACAAATAGACCTGGAGAGCCAAAACTAGATAGGCTTCTCCTTAATGGAGTCGCCAATTCTATTGTTAGGAAAAGTTTTCCTATGGGTGGGGTGAGGGTAACAATGTACTAGGGTTACAAATATACTGAAGGTTGATCTGATATTTCCTTGAATCCTCCTCTTAATCTCCAATCAAGGAACTTGTAAAAACACTTCAAACCTTCCTCAAACCAATTTGACTACATATAAAACATTGATATTAAGAAGAATACAAAATCCTGATCTCATAAGAATCAACATATAATCAAAAGCTTATACATACATAGTGATTTGGAAAGTGAATAATGTAAAATATTTATTAATCAATGAAATAAGTAAAAAATGTACCTTCTCATCATTCAAGGCACCTCGTGAAACCTTCAATTTGGATCACCTGCTTCTCTCGTCCAAGAATCGCAGCCTCCACACTTTGCAACAAGGGTAGATAAAAACTAGGGCACAGGTGAGGGGGATGAGAGTCCAAATTATCCCAACATAAAAATATTGTAGGACCATTCCCCTTCATGTTCCCCTCTCCCTCTCTTATATAGAAAATGGAAGAGATGGGTTCGAGGAGGGAGCAATTACAACCGAGAAGGAAATTCCAAAACCACCCAAACCACCTAATTTTGAGGTTTTGTTTATATATTTTTAGGAATTTTTAAGGTACACACTAGTAGACCAAAGGAAATTCACATGTAACATTCTAGTGGAATACTAACAACACGCATGCACAATATGAAAAGTGATGGTGGACTAAAGGAAAGGGGCATTTTTTGGGGGGGAATGTCATTTTTAGGGTTTTTCTAGGGTTTTCAGGAGGTGATTTGGTTTAGAAACTTGTTCATCAAGTCCCTAAGTATTCAATGAACCAAGAAAGAGGTATGTGGATGCTACATAAGTCCCAAATATGTCTCTTACATCCATTGATTGTCCTTTGGGTGAGAAACAATAAGTTCATGCAGTGTTGTCATGCAAGTGTCGTCGTGCGATCGAAACATGTAAGTGTCGTCATGAACAAAGAAGTTGCAATTTTGGCTATAACAGACCCCTTACTTCAATCCTCGGTCATATGTGCCATATGCAGTCCCATTTTGGGTAATATTTCCCCATCTTCCTCTACATTACTGGGGAGATGACGCTTTAAGAGACATTAGAAATAAGTTGGGGAAACTCATTGATAAGGTAGAGCCTAAGCAAGGCATGTTCCAATGTGCAAGAATTTGTGTTAAGGTTTACTTGGAGAAAGAAAGGTTTACTTGAAGCAATCCATCTAGTGTTGGATAACCAGATACATTATCAACAATTATATTACAAACATATTCCATTTAAGTGCAAATCATGCCATACATATTGTCACTTTCTAAAGAATGCAAGAAAATTGGAAATGCGGTCTTTGATCCTTAGAAGAAGGAATATAACTAGAAACCAATCAGGAAGAAATCCAAGCAACTAGAAACTACAAATGAAAAATACAATCCCTCTTCCTCTATGGTAGTGATCATAAGGAGTTTAATAAATATAGGGAATAAGTTCAAAGTTTTCAACCAGGAAATCCCTTGTAATACTGCAGAAGTTATAATAGGAAAACAATAAAGAAAATATGATCATATCATCTCTCTTATGAAACCACCTCCTCCTCTGGAGGTTTCAAGAATTTTTTTCGAAGTTGTGGCACCTTAGGTAAAAGATCTTGGCTCATATTTTCCCCCAAGACTCTCATCCATTATTTATGGAGTCTCCATATGAGAATTCATAAAATATGATTTTCCAATAGATTAGTTAGATTAAGTTTAAGGAGAATAAGAAATACAAGATATTGTAGTATGACTATTAACAAGAAATCAAGCAAGACATGCTTAAACAAAATAAGAACATGAAATGGTTTAGGTCGAAAAAAAATCCACCCAAAAAAGGAGGAAACCATGGGAGGAAGTGCAAGAGGAAGTCACAAATCATGAGAAAATCCTTGGATTATAGTCAACATTGGATCATTCTTTGATTTTGGCAAATAAGATTAAAGGGGATGGAACTAAAGGTACTCCTAGTTTGCAATAGGGAGGATCTACCAAACCATTGGTGAAATAATGAAGACAATCTCCTAGAGTTGTATAAGGATGGGATGTATAGGAAAAGAAGAATCTAAAACATTTAATAAAGATGGAAAATCCTTAGTATGCCCTCCTATAGAAGACTAAATTGCATGATCAAGGCTTGAAATATTTAGGACAAATATAATGGGAAATTAGTAATAGTGTTGTGGTCAATAAGAGAGGTGCCTCAAGGGGGATATGCACTATATGGGACAATATTAAGCTTTATTTATTTGATTCTATCTAAACTCAGCATTGGATCTTCATGGATTTGGTAAGCATCAAATATTAGAAGAATTTTAAAGTGTTTAAATTATATGTTCCAAATCACTATGAGGAAAAGTAATATTGTAGGAAAACTCTAATGAATGAAAGCAATATATTAGGTGATGGTAATTTTATGGTTGCTAGAGACCTAAACACATTTTTATCCTTGGAAGAGAAGAGAGGAGGTGCTAGTGTTCGAGATGCATCAAGAGAAAATTTTGAGGATGTAATTTCATAATGGGACTTAATTGATATAACGACAAAAAGAGGTAAATGCACTTGGAACAATAGAATAATAGGGGTAGGGAACATTTCTTCCATATTAGATATTTTCTTAATAAGTAGAAGCTTCCTGGAGGAGGATCTTGAAATATTCTCCTCTATAATCCCCTATGTTTTATCAAATAACACACCAATAAGTCTCACTCTGTCTATACAATAAAAATAAGACCCCCTCCCCTTTAAATTCAATCCTTTATGGATTGATTATTGGGAGGATAATGAAGTTATAAAGCATGCTTGGAAAAACAAAGTGGAAGGATCTCCAAAATTCATATGGGAATCAAAGCTTAAAGCTGTTAAAAATGATCTAAAGGTTTGGTAAAAAAAGGCTACATTGAGCCTAATGTTGAAAAAATTAAGATACACGAACATCTAGCCTCAATTAAAAATCAATTAGAACAAGAATAACTCACTATTAAGATTCGAACTGAGGAACAACAAGCTAATACAAAAATGCAAAAAGTATATAGAAAAGAGGAGGAACACTAGCGGTTAAAATCCAAAAGTGCATGGTTAAAATTAGGGGGCCTGAATACTACTTTTTTTCACAGGGAGGAAAGATCTAGAAAATGCAGGAACAATGTAAAAGAAATTACCAATTCACAAGGAAACATAATATCAGATTATAAATAAATTAAAGCAGGAGCATTTCAACACTTTAAAAAATTGTTATAATTATTCTAGCCAATATTCGAAATTCAATCACTCAGATGGAGAATTATAAGTTAACCTAAGAAATTAAAGAAAAAGAGGTCTTAGTAGCGATTTGGTGTCTTGAACTAGATAAAGACTCAAGTCCATATGGGTTTTTTATTTCCTTCTATAGAAAATATTGGCGTCTAATTAATCATGACCTCTACAAAATGATAAAATGGTATTTGAGGAAAGGTAAGTTGGGAGGAAATATACACTCATCCTTTTTTGCCGTAATCCAAAAAGAAAAAAATCCAACATCCTTCTCATGGTTTAGGCCTATCTTGCTATGCAATTCCTTATACAAAATTATAACATATATTATATAAAACTGTTTCAATCCTATTAATCACATCTAATATTAGAGAATCAATGAGGATTTATTCCAAAAAGGCATCTTCTTGACAACATAATCCTTGTGCAAGAGGCAATCTACTCTATTAAACTTTGGAAATATGGGCAAATGGTGATAAAAATGGATATGACCAATTCTTTTGATAGAATGAGACTTTCCTTCCTATTCCTAGTTCTCAAGAAATTTGGATTTTCATATCTATTCATAAGTTGGATTCATGCTTGCATATCTAATCCCTAGATAGCTCCTCTGGTCAATTTCAAACCTTCTGAATTTTTTAAAGGGGAAAGAGAGTTGAGACAAGGATTCCCTCTATCTCCTCTGCTATATATTATTATGTCTAATACTCTTAGTATAAATATTGAACAATAAAGGGCTAATGGAAATCTTCATGGAATATGAATAGCTAGTGGTGTCAAGGAGATTAATCACTCATAGTTTGTAGATGACACACTATTACTAGGCAGTGCTTCAATAGTAATAGCAGAGAGATTCATACATGTTATGGATAAGTACTTATTGGCTACATGTGGAGAAAAAAATAAGCACAAATGCTATGTATCATGGGTGGAATGTGATAGATTCTCCCTAAGAAAAATAGCCAACAACTTAGACTTTATGTACAAAGTGGAATGAAATTATTTTATATACCTCGAAATCCCTATCCTTCAAGGTAGAATTCAATCTTTAAATAATTGGAATTTGGTGGTCGAGAAGATACAGAAGAGAATGGAGCAATGGGGCTCTCACTGGTTAAATTTTTCATGTAGGGTAGTATTGATCAAGTAAGTGTTATCATCCCTTTCCATTTACCATAATTCTATTCTTCAATCACTTGTTGGTGTGAATAATTATATTGACATAATGTAAAGAAAGTTTTTATGGCACGGGGGAAAAGGGAACATTAAAAAATTTCATTTAGTAAGCTGGAACCGAGTTATTGCTCCCTTTAATCAAGGAGGATTATCTCTAAGGGACTTTGGAATCCCAAATAAATATCTAGAGGTTAAAATTATTTGGAATAGCCATTGGTGAAGAGGCTTGGTGGAAAACGATTTAGAAAGGAAGTACATTTCTTTTGACCTTAGTATAATTTTCAATCATGAGTTTAATATCAATAAGTGCACCTCAATTTGGGGTCTTTGCAAGGAATCTGCTAGTTCTCTCTAATCTCATGCGTCATATATTCCTGGTGATGGAAGCAATATACAAATAAGGAAAGACATAATTCTTGTCAAGAAGGAGTTTGGAAAATCATTGAGCTTCAACCCCTCTAGAATTGGATGAATATCAATGAGACTATGACATTAGCAGATATCTCATCCCGAGATACCAAAGGTTGGTGGACTCATTGGAGGAATTTTAACTTCCTTGATTATATAAGTAAAAAATGGGATGTAATGAAACTTCAACTAAGTGATGTAACACCAACTAAAAATAATGCGATTGATAGGAGGAATTGGGGACATAAGTTAGGAAATTATATAGTCAAAGAAGGTTATTACCAGTAGATCAAAACCATATGTCCATTTCCAATAAACTGAATATGGAACACAATTTGGAAAAGTGATTCTCTTCCAAAAATAAAACTCTTTGCTTGGACTCTATGTCATGAAAAATTCTAACTCAAGACGATCTTCATCGTAGAGGATTTCATGACCCTTCTCAATGCACTATATGTAAGCATTATGAAGAAAGTGTGTGTCTCCTTTTCCTTCAATGTGAATTTTATGTTGAAGTTTGAAGGTAAGCTTTTGAGAAGCTAAATATTGAACTAACTATCCCAAGCACTTAGCGCGAGGTCTTCATAACCTGGCATTAGAATTATCCAAAAAAAAATTGTGATAGACTACTTTTAAAGAAGGTATGGAAATCCCTTCCCTTCTTTTTAATCTATAAGATTTGGATAAATAGAAATGATATAAAAAATAAAATTAGAAAAGTAGGTCAAGTTGTCAACTCAACTAGGACTATGATGAAAGAAGCAATAAAAGTGAAAGGGAAAATAAATCAAAGAATTTCAGAGTTAGACAATGGTTACAAAATTTTCTTTATTATCCTCAGTATAATAATCATCAAACAAAGGTAAGGGATAATAATAGGGAACCATGTATTTTGCGAATAAAAGGGATTAGATTACTAGGGTGGATTACTAGTTAGAGATTCTATATTATATTCTTTATAAGAACCTCTAATTGTATCTATGGTTGGAAGGTGTGGGAGAGTGGGGGAGGGGGATGGGGGGGGCGGGGTTGTATGTTAATTTGACCCTGGAGGACTACAAAAGAAAAAATATTCATGGGGATTGGAAGTAAAAATGAATATCAAGAAAAATCTCTATATCTTTGGAAAGGTCTTAGATTAGCCTTGAAGAAAAATATAAAAAACGTTCTCATTGTAGGGTATTCCATTATCTTTATTCATTTTCTAGTCGATAAGAAAGCTCCTTCATTCAGACCTAGTTTGTCTAGAACTCTCAAAACAATAATGTTTTTTTAGAAAAGTTTGAAGAATTTAAATGCTATCATGTGCTTCAAAACTTAAATTGAATTGCAAATGGAAAATCTGACCTTGCTTGTAGCCTTGAATAAGGGAAGTCGATTCACAATGGGGAATTAAAGAACTGCAACTACCTTAATGAGTATTAATCAATGATCAATCATCCTATTTTAGTGGACTAGAAATGGTAGGATGGATACATGCATAATTCAGAATTGCAATATGTTACATTAAGTTACAACACGTTTGATCAAACGTCCGAGCATGAGAAGGGATGTATGAAATCTCTTCTTAAAATTCAGGACATTGTTGGTTCTTCTCAATTTCATACTATTTAATGTAAAGTTAATGGAATATCATCGAAACTGCTTTAAGTTGGTCTCCATGGAGGAGGTTGGTTTGTGGTATTTGTCTTTTTGGATGCACTACTCATCAAGGCAAGGGATGGTTTGATGAATTGCAACATGTACTAGTCATTTTAGGTGTGAAAGGGAAATTATGAGGCAGTGAACCTGGTATTTGCAAAAAATCTTAACAATAGTTTCTTTTCCCTAATAAGAATTGGAAATATGATCCTATTGAGTTGAATTTGTATCTAGAGAAAATTATTGAAATTAGTCTTCCTCTTGAAGGGAGGGATAGTGACCGCTATATCAAAAAATTTGGGTAGTATCTAAACTTCGATTCTTCTTAGGAATTGTTCTTATTATCCAGTTCAAATTTAGAGGTTTCTTATGATTTAGAGGTCAATAGAGAAAGTAGTATAGTGTGCAATAAGTTTGGTTTTGAACCCAAAATTTTAGTTGAGGATTTTCTTTATCTGAGATACTTTTTAAGCATAAATTGGTTTGATAAGAATGTGAAAGAGGGTCCTACACACTCTTAATCTCTAGTTCATAATTTAACGTTGTTTGTGATTTAGAGTTCAATTCAAGAAGTAGTACAACTTACAGTAAATTTGGAATCATTCTCAGAGTTTGTGCCGAGGGTTTTCTTGGCCAAAGCTTGTTCTTTTCAAACGGAAATTGGCTCCAGTCACATACTGTAGCCCTATTGAAAATGGACTTGAATGAAGGAAATAACGATGAATTTGAAAATACACCTTACTAGGATAAGTAGTAACGAAATTAGAATTTAAGTTTGTAGGTCATTGTGAAAAGGAAAAAGACTAGTGAGGAAATTGTAATGTCCCCATTCAAATAATTGCATAGCAGGACAATTCCATCAATCCTACTAGTTCCCTAGGTTGGATGGATACATTTGGGATTTTAATAAGGGAGATAATAAATCATGTTTAGATATTAGAATGGAATAAATATTTGATAATGGAGCTTATTAATGAAATACAAGAGAAAATTGAAGTGGCAATGGAGAATGGAGACACATGGAGACTATGGGACCCACACAATCTAGACTTTTTGTGCCACATGGCATCCTCCTCTTGCAATTTTGAATCCATGGGAAGCTTAAATGTTCTTGGATGAGTTAGAAGCCTAATTCAATTATCTATATGCATCATAGGTCGAATTTGGAAGGAAATGTAACTTACACGGGAGAGGAAGAGTCAATTTGGAGCTAGTGAGACACTTGGACTAGATTCCCTAGCACTATGACAACAATGATGAAGATTGTATGACACCTATGACAACAATCAGATCTGAACGATGACATCTGACATATCTGGCATGTCAGGTTGAAATAGAGCATCGATGAGGGTGCTCATGTGATTTGGGGAAGCTCAATGGGTTCCTACTCGGATTGGGGGAAGATGGAAGTCTAGGAAAGGGAGGACACACGGAAAATATTGAGCCCACGCCCTAATTCGAATTAGCTTGAATTGGTGGATGGATTGGTAAAATTAGAAGGATAAATATCTTTATAAAATACAGGGGTCAATCAAGAGAGGATTTTTTTATCATTTGAGAAATTTGGATTTGTGAATTGAGAGAGTTAGTGGATGACTAGTTTCTTGCCTTAGCCAATTTCGAGGGTAAAATATTCCCATCCAAGTTGGTGTTTGGAGAGGCCACTTAGGTATTTAATAGAGATTCAATGGAGTTTTTATTTGTAGGTGTAAGCTACAGTTCATCTCATGTTTCCTTCTAGTGCAACACTTTCTCTCAACCATTTCCAGTTTTTATTGCATATTCTTGCTCATGGAGGGATTGCGTTTTGGGTGAGATATTGTAATATTTGGGAGAGATTATCCTGATCCATTTATGATTGTAATACATTAAATATTCCTATTTATTTATTCTCAAAAATTATCAAGTCAAAATACAAAATGGTTTTATGTAAAAGTGTTTGTTAATGAGCAAACAATGACCATTTCCCCACTATATCGATGTATGCCATGGTAATGCTGATTATTTCGAATGTAAGAATGTATGTCTGATATATTTATGATGAATTGACTGTAATTTATTTTTATTACAAGTTTAATTTTCATCACTTAAGCATTTGAATTCATTTTACTCAGTTTAATTGCATTTGGAGAAGATTTGGTGCCTTTTCCCAAGGGTCGAATTAGTGATTTTGTATCTATTTGGGAGAGAGTCATAACAGCTTTTATAAAATGAATAATGATGCATATGAGACCTTAAAAATTTCCCTTAAAAATACTCTTCCTTTTTTCATAAATTCGAGTGGTTTTGGGAGCATTTGAGAATCCATTTCCAGCATTTACCCAGGGGGAATTGGAACCCCAATTTCCTTGTAAAGAATTCTACTTTGTATAGAATATTAAACAAGTTTGTAGAAGTAATTTGAGGGTAATAAATCATCCCTGAAAATCATATTCAAGTATTAATATCATTCATACACCTTCTCAGAATATTTTGGAGCATTTGAGCCAATTTGGAGATCTAGACATCATAACTAGTCAAAGGTCGAATTAGGGAAAAAAAGTGAAAAATTGGTCATTTAATAAAATATATTAAAAAGGGAAATTAGAATTGGTATCAAAGCATGGTATTGGAACCTGATGGTATAAAAAAGGATTCAAATCAATAATCCACCACCCTTAGAACCTGAATTTGAAGGTGTTTTTGTTGAAGAAGAAGAAGTAGACAAAGAAGAGGTACATTTTGTTGAAACTATGACTAATGAGAGGTATGGAATCTAGGATGATAAGAAGAATGAGGAATATATTAAACTCATGAAACCTCTCTTTTATGACATAACCAAGAACATGAACCAGCAGCTTATGAAATGATTTGAATTGTTGATTAGCCAATTTGGAAGCAAAGGAGTAATAGGAGATAGCAGTAGTTCACAATCAGAAGAAAAGAAGACAATGGGTGAGAATATTTTCTCAAGAACAAGACCCCATAATACACCCCATTAATTTCATAGCACACCAAGGCCTACTGAACCTAAATTTATTACACCCAAAGAAGAGCCTAACATTCAACTTGAACTTGCTACAATGGCAAAACAATGGGATAAATTGGATGAAGATTGTAAGAAAAGTGTGCCATTTGATCAGTACTTTCTTGCTGCAAACAAACTCAAAAAGAAGGAAAATAATAAGTCTCTACACCAAAACAAAGAATTAAATTGTGCGATTGGAAAAGTGTCACTCCCTACTTTTGATGGTTCCTCTCAAATTTCCGCTAACACTTGGGTGCAAAAATTAGATGTGTATTTTCAGTTGAATCCAATGGTGGAAGAAGGTGCCTTAAAAATGGCCATAGTGCACTTTGAAGGAGATGCCAATGAATGGTGTTTCCATGTCCTGAAAACTTTGGGTCATGATCAGGTTAAAAAATATGGAGAATTTATTGACAGGGTACTAGAGAGATTTGAGCAAAAATATCGAGAATTGTCTTTCAAAGAATTATCCCAATTGAAGCAAGTCAGGACCCCTAATGATTATATGATGGAATTTAAAAAATTAGCAGTCAAGGTGGCTGATGTGTCTATGGGAAGGTTAGTATTTCTGTTCACTAAAGGTTTGGATGAACCCTTAAAATGTTTGGTCAAAGCCCACAATCCCACTACATTAAAATATGCAATGAGCTTGACTAGAGATCTCCAAAATGTGCTTCCTAGAACAAGATTTCCTCCCAAGCCTATCTTCAAATTTGAAAATAAACCTTGGAAAAGAGATGAACCTAATAATAAGCCTTTGCAAAGATAGTCAGTTGAAACAAATAATAAAGAAGGACTAAACAAGGATGAACTTCGAAGAAATTTTTTTTGTTTCACATGCTTTCAACCATGGACACCGGGGCATAACTACACTAAGGTAAAATCTCAATACATAGAAGTATTTTCTGATAATGATGAGTATGAAGTGGGTATGGATTAAGAAGGACACAATTCATATCAAGAGGAGGCATATTATACAAAATCTGAAGAAGAAATACAAGAAGAAAATCAGCCTTCACCGGACAAAGCAAGAATGGCAGTACTTTCAGCAGTGTCTCGCTGTCACACTATGTGCAAAAGATTGCTTTTCAATGTCATTATGGTCACTTTGAGTTTCTTGTTATGCCATTTGGATTAACTAATGCTCGAACCACATTTCAAGAATGCATGAATATAATCTTTTGCAAGCAACTTAGAATGTTTTTTTTTGTTCTTCTTTGATGATATTCTCATTTACAGTAAAACTTGGGAAGAGCACTTGCATCATCTAGAGATTGTGTTGAAAACTTTGCAAGAACAACCCTTGTTTGATAAGATGTCTAAATGTGAATTTGGGATGAAGGAAATATTGTATCTTGGGAACATTATTGGGAAAAAAGGAGTGAAAGTACACATGGAAAAAATCAGGGATATCTTAGAATGGACATCACCAAAAAACATCATTGAATTAAGAGGCTTCATTAAAATATGCACTTACTATAGAAAGTTTATGAAAGGGTTCTCCAAGTTGACTTCTCCACTCACTGATTTGACTAAGAAGGATGCTTTCAAGTGGGATAAAGAAGCTAAAAAGGAATTCCAAAAAATGAAATAGGTAAGGAGTAGTTTTCCCATACTTGCATTACTTGGTTTTTCTAAGCCTTTTGTTGTTGAATGTGATGCTTCAGGTAGAGGAATAGGGGTTTTACTAAAGAAAGGCCAACACCCTATAGCCTTTGAGAGAAGAAATTTGCAGCCTCATGAAATAATTTACTCCATATATGACAAATAAATTTTGGCCATCATGCATGCATTGGCCAAGTTTCTACAATACTCGGTAGGAAACAAGTTTGTGGTGAAAATTGACCACAATAGTTTAAGGCACTTCCTCACCCAAAAGGATCTAAATGAAAGGGGAAAAAGGTGGTTAAGAAATATTAAAGATTATGATTTTGATATTGAATATGTGAAAGGGAAGAATAAAATTGTAGCAGATGGATTATCTCAAAGACCTTCTTTTTCTCTCATGGACATTGCTAAATATTGGAAAAACATGTTACTAGTTGAATATGCCAAAGATAAATTTTCTTGTGATGTGTTAGATGGAATAAAGGGGGATGATAACTATAGTATTGTGAATGGGATGATATATTATAAGGGCATAATATATTTGGTTCAATATTCAAACCTAAAGTACAGAAGTTTTGCAAGAAGCACATGATTCCCCACTAGATGGCCATCCGGGGAGCTTCAAAACCTATAGGCAATTGAGGAAAAGATTATTTTGGAAGGGGTTGAAGGAATATTTTCAGAAATATTTGAATGAATTTAAGGTATTTCAGAAAAAAAAATCAGAACTTACATGCCCAGCTAGTTTATTGCAACCATTGCCCATTCCAGAGAAAAAATGGGATAGTATCTCAATGGATTTCATCATCGGTTTGCCCAAATATTTGGGTAAGGATTTCATATATGTGGTAATGGATAGATTGAAAAAAATTTCTCATTTCTTTGCTTTTACATCATATTTTAGTTCTTCTCAAGTGGCTGATATTTGTTTCAAAGAAATCTTCAGATTGCATGGGCTCCCCAAGAGCATTGTAAGTGATAGAGATAGTAGATTCATGGGTGCTTTTTGGCAAGAAATTTTTAGATTGGTGGGCACTCAATTGACTCCAAGTACAAGATATCATACACAAATTTATGGAAAAATAGAGAGGGTGAATCAATGGTTGGAAGGGTACCTAAGAAACTCTGTGGGAGAGAAGCAAAAAGCATGGGCAAAATGGCTACACTTGGGTGAGTTTTTCTACAACACCACTTTTCATATGTAAATAGGGATGTCTCCTTTCAAATAATTATATGGTTATGATACAATTACATTTGTTGACATGATATTTGGTGATAGTAGAGCTCCAAAATATAAATATTGGGTGGAAGAGAGCCAAGAAATTTTAAATCTTTTGAAAGACAATTTGCAGGTTGCCCAAAATAAGCAAAAACAATATGCAGATAGACATAGAGAAGAAAGGACCTTTCAGGTTAATGAATTACTATATTTGAGTTTGCAGCCAACAAAAAATATCTCTCTAAAATAATGGGGTAGAAAATATAAAACCAAGATACTATGGCCCATACAAGGTAGTTCGAAAGATTGGGGAAGTAGCATATGAATTGGAACTTCCGGAAGGGAGTAAAATCCATAATGTATTTCATGCTTCTTGTCTAAAAAATATCTCGGTCAGCAAATTTTAACTTCAAATATATTTCCTCCTTTGGATGATGAAGCACAACTCACACTTATTTCGGAAAAGATTTTGAAGACAAGGGAAAGGAGATTGAAAAGCAGAACTATCAAAGAATACTTAGTACAATGGAAGGATCTACCCAGTGAAGATACCACAAGGGAAGAGGAGAATATTTTTCAGCATCCAAATCTGAAATTGATTGAGGACAAGCAATATTGGGTGGGGAGGACTGTAATGTCCCCATTAAAATAAATGCATAGCAGGACAATTCCATCAATCCTATTAGTTCCCTAGGTTGGATGGATACATTTGGAATTTTAATAAGGGAAATAATAAATGATATTTAGACATTAGAATGGAATAAATATTTAATAATGGAGCTTATTAAATAAATAAAAGAGAAAATTGAAGTGGCAATGGAGCATGGATACACATGGAGACTATGGGGCCCACACAAGATAAAAATTATGTGCCACATGACATCCTCCTCTTGCAATTTCGAATCCATGGGAAGCCAAAATGTTCTTGGATGAGTTATCAGGATAATATAATTGGCCATATGTATCATAGGTCGAATTTGGAAGGAAATTTAACTTACATAGGAGAGGAGGATTCATTTTGGAGCTAGTGAGACACTTGGAATAGATTTCCTAACTCTATGACAACAATGATGAAGATGTTATGACACCTATGACACAAATCAGATTTGAAGGCTGGAATATGACATATCTGAAATTTCATGTCGAAATAGAGCATCCAATAGGGCGCTCATGTGATTTGGGGAAGCTCAATGGGTTCCTACTTGAATTGGGGGAAGATGGAAGGCTAGGAAAGGGAGGACACAAGGAAAATATTGAGCCCACACCCTAATTCAAATTGCATTGAGTTTGTGGATGGATTGGTAACCTTAGAAGGTTAAGGATGTTTATAAAATACAGGGATCAACCAAGAGAGGATATTTTTATCATTTGATAAATTTGTATTTGTGAATTGAGAGAGCTATAGGATGACTAGTTTCTTGCCTTAGCCAATTTTGAGAGTGAAAGATTCCCATCCAAGTTGGTGTTTGGATAGGACACTCAGGTATTTCATGGAGATTCAATGGAGTTTTAATTTTTAGGTGTAAGCTACATGGAAGCTCATGTTTCCTTCTAGTGCAACACTTTCTCTCAACCATTTCCAGTTCTTATTGCATATTCTTGCTCATGGAGGGATTGCGCTTTGGGTGAGATATTGTACTCTTTGGGATAGATTATCTTGGTACATTTCTAATTGTAATAAGTTAAATATTCTATTTTATTCATTATCATAAAGTATAAATTCTAAATACCAAAGGGCTTTATGTAAAAGTGACTGTTAATGAGCAAACGATGACCATTTCCCCACTATATTGATGTATGCAATGGTAATGCTGATTATTTCAAATGGAAGAATGTATATCTGATATATTTATGATTAATAGAATTTAATTTATGTTTATTACAAGTTTCATGTTCATCACTTAATCATTTGAAGTCATTTTACTCAGTTTAATTGCATTTGGAAAAGATTTGGTGCCTTTTCCCCAAGGGTCGAATTAGTGATTTTGTAATTGTTTGGAAGAGGTTCATAACAGCATATATAAACTGAATAATTATGCATATGAGACCTTAAAAATTTCCCTTAAACATCCTCTTCCCCTATTCATAAATTCAAGTGGGTTTGGGATCATTTGAGAAGCCATTTCCAGCATTTACCTAGGGGGAATTGGAACCCCAATTTGCTAGTAAAGACTCCTACTTTGGGCAGAATATTAAACAAGTTTGAAGAAGTAATTGGAGAATAATAAATAATACCTAAACATAATATTAAAGTATTAATATCATTCATACAACTTCTCAAAATATTTGGTAGCATTTGGGCCAATTTGGAGATCTAGACATCAAACTAGTCAAAGGTTGAATTAGGGGAAAAAGTGAAAAAATGGTCATTTAATAAAATTTCTTAAAAAGGGACATTATATAAATATATGCTCGTAATAGGATGTTTGATCATATCTATCAAGACTATTTTTATAGTAAAGTAACCCTACTTAGGAAGAGGCTATTGAATGCATAAATCGAGATTGATTACTGGAAAAATAGATTTGAGGTTTTTGAAAAATAACTCAATTAGATGAAGAAATTATGGAAAGAAACTGAGGTAGATCAACGTTTATGTTTTGAAAATATCGAATTAGGATTTGTTCCAGTTTCAACTTACAATACAAAAGTGAATATTACTAAAGTAAAAAATGAAGATGAGGATGCCACCTCTTCAAAGCATAATCTACAATCTGAATATTATGTCAGTCATTGTTCTTTCTAGGTATCTCATATATTTTGATGTCTAATGTAGTATAAATGTATTTTGTTAGGTAATATTTTTAGCATACTTTACACAAGTAAAGTATTTGATAGTTATTGGTATCTGCAAGTATGCAACTATTTTGTAATAGTAGGTCTTCTAGTTTTACTGCAATCTCTTCTTTTTGATATATAAAAACAATACCCATTTGTGTTATAAAAATATTTCCTATAGGGATGATAGTCATTTGATCACATCTAATTTTAGATAATACTACTATTTGGAAAAATACTTGATATAGACTTCAAATCCTTCAAAGTGTTTCTCTTTAAGGTCATGTAGTAGGGATTTCGCCCTTGCTACAGGAAAAAACAACTCCCTTCCGTCTATAGGATGGAAGGGCAGGGTTCCTATGAGAATGGAATGAAAACAAAATAAAACCCTACAACCAAGGTTAGGGCCTAACTGTAAAAACCCTACAAAGAACTGTTAGAAGAGGAGAGAGCTACAAGAAAATGAAAGCAACCTACAACAAAACATTAGGAAAAGAACCCACAAGAAAACTATGTCAGAAAACTAAAACATAAAATAAACAAAACAAAGTTATACCTTCTCTGGATGGAAATGGGCCACCATGCCCTAGCTTGGGAAGCACCTCTCAAATGGAATGGGAGCTTTGGCTCAATGGAGGAATTGAGGAGAGGGAGGGTGAATGACTTGAGAGGAAAAGGGTCTCAAGGCACTCACACAGGAAGCATAACGATAGGGAGATGAGAAGTGATGTGAGAGTGACCCCCACCCCTCTATTTATACTTTTTATTGATATTTTTGGGGTTTTAAGCCCCTGGTTGGGGCTTTAGCCCCTTTTTTGGGATTTTATCCCCTTTCATTCAATTCCTATCTCCTTTGGGGGTTTTAAGCTCCTTTAAGGGGTTTTAGCCCCTTTTTGGAGGTTTTATCCCCTATGAGAGATATTTTGGCTCTTTTTAGGGGTTTTTAAGCCCTTTTTCGTATTTTTAAGCCTTTTTGAGGGTGTGGGGGTCAAATGAGGGTCGTACGTAGATGTCTTTGGGTGGTGTAGGTCATGTAGAGCTTACTGAGGGATTTTTTGGGTTAACAGATTGCCCCCTAATGTGTGAGGGCAGGAGCTCATCGTATGGCCGACGGACATCATACGATTTCCTAGGGAGAGGTGGTGCTTCCAGGGCTGGGGCTTGGTGGATTTTGGTTTTTGTATTAATACAGTTCCCATCAATGGGTGAGATACAAATAATGTGTGACATGTATATAAACGAGGTGGGCATCCCCATGCTCGTAATGATCTCAAAATAATAATGTGATATAAGCTCTATAATACAAGAGTCGATCATGTACAACTATTGTTACAATAGTGGTTGCCTAAATGAGAGGATGAATACAATACTAATCTGAAGAGCTGCTACATTGGACCCATGGCATTCTCATGGAATGATATATCTTCATGACTAACGGCTTGCTGGATCTGGAATGGTACATAGTGGTAGGGATCCATTGATAGAGAGTCAGAGTCTCCGAGGTACAAATATGCTGCATCAATCATAAATCTATATAGAAGCACTACTGGGGCTTCTGAACACTGTCTCCAATGCAACCCAGAAATCACAAGGGACATGAACCTATTGGGGCCCCTTTCATAGACTCATCAATGTGCTAGAGTCAGGTGACATCTAGGGTCTTCGACCAAATACTACATGGACCGATACCCTGTATGAATCTCAACGGTGTGATGATGTAGCTAGAGTCGAACACATGAGAAACAACCATCCCGAGAGGCACTAAGGACTCCTCTCAAGTGGTTCAACAAACTCATCAATGATGTTAATGAAACCAAGATACATGGATCTCTGGTTCTATCCTATGGAATACATGTGTTGTCATTGACAGAGGGAGACCTGCAACTGGTCAAGGCAATGGTGTTTCCTTGACTAGAAGCATGAGGGAGATAAGTGAAAGATGTGAGACAATCTGAGGACTGACCCACTGAATTTGGGGGGGGGAGGGGAGGAGTTGAACAGGGGCAAAGGGAGTGTAGTGGACTCAAAATTCCTTTGTTCAAGGTATGACAGTAGGGCGGACCAGGAAGCAAATGAAACTGACTCATGGGAAAGGGATCATATCTGTAATACTGGGGATGTAACTGCAGATCGGAAATATTGGGGGAGGCACACACTTTTGATATTGATGGGATCTAAGAAAGACACATTGCAGAGTACTCTGAATAAAGGTGACCCAAAATGGGAATGCTTCCAAACTATTATCAGTGGGGTGGTGTCTAGAGACACCATTGTGGTACGATCTCATGGATTTTTTGCGAGCCAGAGAAAGTAATGCTCGATGGTGCTTTCAATTTTAGAGAGTCTGAAAGCATGAAGAAGAATCCAGTGGGGGATTTTTTTTTCATTAGTAGTCTCCTATGCCCAAAAAGGATAAAAATATACATAGGAGAGCTCTCCCATCCTTTAGGGGATGGGAGACTTCTTTACCATTGGTAGTCTAGTCAGGCCAGAAAAGGTTAAACCTATACTGACTAGATGGTCATTCAGATACTTTTACGAGCATGAACGAAACCAAGTTTGCTCAGAAATCTTTTGTTGATGAGAAGGATGGAAAAGATCTTAACGACAACCCATTGTGAGATTTTTTGTTAAGTTCGGCCCCTCTGCCCAAGAAAGCATAAAAGGATGCAGAGGGGAATGGTCTTGGCTTGAATATGCCAAGGTGGTCCTTTTCATTCGATGGTCTACATGGTCCTGAAAAGGAGATAAATGAGACGATGTAGATGCCTTTTCCTATACTTTAACAAGTGGGAAAGGAAGCAGCTGCGCTTGGAAATCTTTTCATTCTTTTAGGAGTCAGAAAAGAGCTTAAAAGAAACTCCAATATGATCAAGGAGGCACTGATGGTACCCCTATGTCGGGACAGTGGATAGTGGTCCAAACGGCATCCATGTAGTATGGATAGAGCAAGTGGCTCTTGAACATAGCAATACATGCACGAGATAGATCGCAACAGAGGCACACGAGTCAATGCAGCAGAGGCATGCAAACCAAGGTGGCTCTCGAACAGAGGTTAGGAGAGTCATGTGTGAGTTGTGGCGGATGGACTTGACTACATGTGATGTGAGTGCAAGTCCTGAGGTAGTTATGTGCTAAATGCGTGCAAAGGGAATGATCCCTCCTCCATACGATGGTTCGTAAACCCACGTAAGGTGCGGTGGGTGGATTAGATAGCTATATGTTGAAATGAAATGATGCGCCTTCCGAGTGGTGGCCCAAGAACCCGCATGAGTGGCGGTAGGCAAGTGTGATGAAAGTTCAAGTCTGAAGACACTTACATCACAATGATGTGGCTCATAAATCGAGGTAACTTCCAGGAAGTGGTCTTGAAAATTAATTATTAAACATGAGACGATGGCCTCATTAGAAGATAGAGGGCAGAATTCTGAAACCAGTGGTGTGAACAATGTCTCAAACAGACTCCGTACGGCCCTGTTATGTCGAAAGGGAGAAAATAGGTCAAATGGGGCCTATATATGGGTGGGGACCACTTTGTGAGGTGTCATTGTCACTATACACTGCAAAGTTGGAGAGGTGGGCCCTAGATTTATTTTGCTGATTTCTCCTGTTTCGACTGGTAGTTTCAAGTTTTGCGACTTGCAGGTAAGATCTCTTGCAAAATCTATCCTTTTGAGTGGTTTACATTTTGAATTTGCTAACATGAGGGTCCTCTATGAGCCTGCTAGGGTTTCTACGAGCCAGATCGCACCTTTCGAGGGTAAAAGAGTGACTGCTTCACACCTATGAGGCTTTTTTGAGCGACCTGGTTGCTCTTTTTGGCTAGACAGGTGCGACTTGGTCCCTAGGTGGATTTTTTGTTGAGAGTTGTGGCCGACAGCTGTATTTTGCTTGTGTAGGATTCCTGAGGCAAAGTGGCATGAGAGAGACTGCAAAGACCTCCAGGAGGAGGCATTCTAGGATGGGAATGTGCATGATAAACTAACCCGTTGTGGGTTATTGAAGTTCATGCGGAACCCCTCATGAAGAGCTTGCATCTGTTGCTACAGACTTTTTTGAGCTTTTGGGATATTGGGGAGGAGGTCTTCCTGATCCAGGGACAGCATGGTGAGATCATGCTATTGGATGTATACTTTTTGACTGGACTCCTTATGTTGGGAGTTGTTGGCAACTTGGAAACAATGATGTCTCATGGGGAGACACTTGAGGAGCTGTGTGAAAGGCACTGTTACGCGACTGTGTAAATGCGTGGTTTGCACATTCTGATGTGTGACATTGAGGATGTGTTGACACAGGCTGTTGCACATCTTGGGCTCTATGAAGAGTCGCAAGATATCTAGAGGACCGCTGCAGATAATAGAGCATGCCATGGGGGGTACTTACTATGGATGGACCTAGATGTACCTTCTGGCTGTTCGGCATCAGCTGAACAATGTGAGGGAATCTAGGGGAGAATTTTGTTTTGGGTCCTTCTTATGTGCTTTCTTTTTTGAGAAAGTACCTACTCTGTGTTCGCACCGGGAAGTGAGGGATGGTGGTCCGTGGGAGCTGCGGATGTGCAGGTGATGCCAGGTGATGGTATGAGAGGGTGGCAGTAGAGTGGGCCACTTCTTCACTGAGGAGTTGCTTGACCAGTGGCAGCAACTCCTAGTGATTATTGAGGAGTACCCTTATGTGGGTATGGACTATCATGGGGATCCTGATATGCCCCGAGCTCCTGGTCAGGCATGGGGACCAGCTAGTATGTATTTGTGATGTCTTTATGTTCATCTTTATACATAGTGTAGTTGAGCTAGTTAATGATTATATGTATAGACTGATGGTGTCTTTGTTTTTGTATGCAGATGTTGGTCCCTGCCCGCTGCTTGGGTATCAGAGGCGGGTGGTCGCTTTTGCAGAGGCGGCGGTTCCCACTAGGAACCCTCGCAGATGACGACGAGAGGCGGAGACTATTTTTTCGCACTTGAAGCAGCTAGCTGAGGGGATATCTGATAACGGTTGGCAGCATTTGGACAATGAGCTGATCGTTGCCATTCATAGTGTGCCTCTGGAGTGGATGTCTATGATGAGGAGGATGGTCGTGGCTTGTGATTACTTTCATCGGGCAGTGCGAGGGGATCTTCCTGCGGAGGATGACGAGTCTTCTTGAGGAAGAAGATGATGACAATACTGATTTAGATTATGAGGATGAGTCTGAGTCAGACTAGCAGCTTGTGGGGCTTTCCCCAATGTGTTGGTGCACTTAGGATTTTTTGCATCGCTATGTATATTCAGTTGAGAAAGCATATGTGGCTTCTAATTTTGTACTGGACATATTTTGGACATGCAATATATATATATATATATATATATATATTTGACGCACATAGATGCGCTTTTTATGGTTTTATATGTGAGTCTTTTGATGATGATATGAAATGCAATGCCTATGTGGTGTACTTTTACATGTGTGTGTATGTTTTATATATGATTATGCATGATGTTGTGTTTGTATGTTTCCTATATGTGATTATGAATGTGCCAATTTAGAATGTCATTAGACATTTGATCTGCTACACTATTGAGGTTTCTGGGAACATGTGTGAATGTGATGGATTCAAATGTTCTAACCATCTGTTTAGTGCGCAGGAGTTTTCTAAAGAGGCAGGGATCATGTACCGGTAGTATTTGTTCAAATAGGAGACAAGTAGTTGGGAGTCTAAGAAAACATCGAGATGGAAAATGGCCAACTAGAGAGTGGCAGCCAAGAGGCCATTGACACCATCATATTCATCCTGTTTTTTGGTCGCGCTTCCCAGGCATGTTCCATCGATATGGATCAACTCGTGCGATGAGGAGTAGATGACCCATGCAGCTAAGGTGAGGTTTGGAGACCCATCTGCTCGCTCCATCAACAAATCCAATGTACCGATCCGAGGTAGGATCCATATGAAGCAATGAAGGGAAACAACACATAAGACTCACTTTAAAAATGTGTAAAACAAAAAGGGACAAGACTATATTACAAGCTGAAGTGTCGTCACTTAAAGAGGTGACGTTAGAGGGAAAGTGGTTTGGACTTTCAGGGGATCAGCGGTCATTCCTTTGTGTGACACGATGAACCCTAGGAGAGTTCCCGTTGGGACACTGAAAACACACTTGAAAGGGTTCAAGTGGGTTTCATACTTGCGACATCGTAGAAAGGCTTGCCACAAGTCGTCTATGTGTTGTGCTTGCTTCTGTGACCGCACAATGAGTCATCAAGATAGACCAACATGATGTGGATGAGGTTGCGGAAACAGTGTGTCATGGCACACTAGAAGGTGGCTCCAGCGTTCTTCAGACCAAAGTGCGTTACTCAATCGGTAAATGTTCCCCATGGGGTTGTGAATGCAGTCTTGTAACGATCTTCTTTCCGGATCTAGATTTGGTTATATCCGAAAAACCCGTCCATGAAGGAAAAGACCTCATTTTCGGCACATGCATCGATGACCTGATCGATGAAAGGTGTTAGGAAGTTGTCTTTGGGACATTCCCCATTTAGATCATGGAAATCTATGCAAATGTGAATGGTACCCTTTTTTTATATACGAGAATAGGATTTGAAACCCAAGTGGTGTATGCAATGGGGTAAATGAAGCCGGTTGTGCGTAGCTTCTCAATTTCGGCTTTGACCGCGACAACTTTGGAGGGATGGATGGGCTATTGCTTTTTGCAGACGGGGGCCACATCAGGCCATGTGTCGATGTGGTGTTCCATAGTGGATGGATCCAACCTGGGCATTTCAGTGTAGGACCAGGAAAAGATGTCGTGAAATTCTTGGAAGAGGGCTTTATAGGAAGCAAATTCTTCCAAGGAGCAGGATGCCCCCAGCACGATTTCTTCAACGACCTCATAATTGGTTGAGATGTTGATTTTGATTGTTGGTGAGATGTTGTCCATGTTCCCTTATTCGAAGGCATTTGGTGTCAGAATGGGATTTTTGGACCAGTCGAATTTCCCATGAATGAAATCTTTGGTTTCCACAGAAAACTGGTCAAACTGCGACACCAACTCTTCGAGGAGGAAGAACGAGCGATGGTGCATGTCGTCCCATGGGTATTTCGAGGCAGTTAAGGCTTCAAGTATCTCCTAATCATTGTAGAAGCAATGAAGAGACAGGCCTGATGGACCATCATTGATGGTGGAGACAAGAGGGTCTATAGAACTGGACATCATGTAAATGGACATGGTGTCTGAAGAAGGAGGTGGGGGTGAACTTCTTTGATCAGAGTGACCTTAGATTCAAGGGAATGTTGTCGAAGGTTGGATAGATCCATTCAAAACTTAGGCAAGTATTAGCAGTGGTGAGAATAGTGTCCATACAATCTACAGAGGGTGTAAGCATGGTTTTTTCTCAATGACTAAGTTTCTCACTATTGGCCTGCTTGGGAGCTCAACCGCGGGGAGGTTTTCCATTGTATCCATGGCATCCAAATGCATGAGTATTATGGGAATATCAGGGTAGTTTTGAGTTGGATGGCCTTATTCTTCGCAAATGGTGCAAGGCAGGATCTGTCAAGGTTCAGCAGTAGCTTTCGCGTTTTTTCCCCTGGCCCTTTTTGGGTGGGGTGATGTGGGTACGGGTGCGGTGGTTGGTTTTTGCAGGCTAGGTGGAGGATGAGATTCGACTGCAATGGGTTGCATAGGGGTTAAGACTACCCGGGGCATTGGCGGTTGGGCGGGTGGATCAAGGTACCACACGGGAATCCCCAATGTGAAATTGGGTAAGTTTAAGGTAGCCATTACTGGCTTACTCATGACACTAGGCGGGGGAAAGAGGAAGGGAATTGTGTGGACTTGGGAGGAGCCCTGATAACTCCCTGATGGTTGCATGTGGGGATGAGGTTGTGGTGGCAGCTGCACATAATGCTATGTCTGCGGGTGATGTTGTGGTTGCTGATGATGTTGCAGCTGCTGATGATGTTGTGGCGGCTGATGGTGTTGTGGCTATGGATGGTGTTGTGGTTGCAGTTGGGGTTGCGGCTGCGGTTGATGTTTGGGTGCAGCAGTGCTGGATGAGAGCATGCACAAATCCACAGTATCATTTGGTGTCAGTGGTGGTGACACTAAGGGGAAGGAATCCGTCATGGTGGTATCGACAAACAACCCAGGGCCCACATTCAACAATGGGGAGGCTGGTATGTTGTCAACCATGGTGTTGACCGTAGGCATAACATTGGCAGGTGTGGTTAGCCCTTGTGGATTAATGGTGTTGATCGTAGGGATAACATTGGTGGGTACCATTAGCCCTTGTGGATCATGATAAGTCAGTTGGTCAACCATCATGATTTTCCCTTCATGAGGGAACATCATGAGACCAAAAACAATTGATGGTATGGCTCTCATGGCATACATATAAATTCTTCCAAGGAGAAGGTTATAGTCCAACTAAGCATTGACAACCTCTATGTCAATCAGTATTGTTTTCCCAGCCAATGTGATGGGAACGTGTGGGAGGATTCCTTGGGCTTTAGTGGGGTGGCCATCATAAGCTCGCAGAGTAGTAGAGGATGGATACAGAATTGGGGATCCAAGCTTCTGCCAGACTAAGGTAGAAATAACACACGTGGATTCCCCCTCATCCACTATGCACCAATGCACAACCAGATTTTAGATGGATGTCAAGATTTGGAAGGCAATGGTTGATGGCATCCATGGTTCTTTGTTCTCCATGTCGAATTTGATTGACTTGGAATTGGAGGGGTCTACAGCCCCGAGGGCAGCTAATAAGGCGTTTCGTTCCGTTGGGAAATTTTTGAGTACCTCGAGAGCGAACATGGCCATAGGTGTTCGGGCCAAATCATCCACGATGTTGTAGCTTATAGCAGCTCTAGCTGTGACGTTGTTGGAAACCCCCCGTATGGGGGACACCGAGGAAAAGGGGGTAAATGAAGAGGTGCATTGACTGTTTTGGATGTAGATGTCGTTGATGTGTCAATGGGTTTGGTGTTAGTTCCGTACTGATTTTGTCTGGTCTGTAAATTGACCTCTTCAGTTATCATGGCTAGCAGGTGGTGAACACCTGTTTCTACTGTCAGAGATGCCCCCGAGGCATTGGCATTGGGTTGGGGATCGGGTGTCGTTGCTACCAGTCCTTGGACTGGCAATGAGTTTTGGAGGACCATGGGCGGGGGCCCTGGTGGTGCCGGGTTAGGTTGAGTTGGGGTTGCCATATTGGTAGCATGTTGAACCTCATTGTGAATGGCCTGTTTTGCATGACCCATGAATGGGAATTCGTGTGTATATTGCTCGTAGACCTCACAGAACTTGCATGGTTGATTTGTGTGCAACAAAGCATTGCGCCTAGGTGCGTTTGGTTGTTGAGGATTTTGGGCTAGCTGGTTTTCCCCGACATTGTTGGGAGGGTTGGGTTGTTGACTGCCTCCCTGCGGTTGATTGTTTCCTTGGTTTCAGGCTCAGTTATTTCTGGCTTACCCTTGTTGGTTATTAGGGGCTGGCTGGTTGGGACGGTTTTGCTGTGCAAACACGTGTCCTAAAGGTGCTGGGGGACTGGGGGTGGGGGCTTGAGTGGATTGCATGGGTGGTTCATAGTAGACTTGGGGGGGTTGAGGTGCCACAAATGTGGGCATTTGTCCCGCATATTGTTGTGTCGGCCAAGCTAATGTTTGGTCCTGCTTGTGCGGTGTAGGTTGTGCATAAGAAGTGGTAGCTCCGAACTGGGACATCATTCTTGCATAATCCAAAGTTTGATTTGGATAGGCAACACTGGGGGTATTTCTTGGCTGTGGTGGTATTACAGGTGGTGTCGGGTGGTGCTATGGTTGGTGAGAGACAAAACCTATGATCCCATCTGTGGCATGTAATGCCCCTGGTGCATCCCGGTAAGAGGTACCTTCACGGGGAGCATATGGAATGAACGTGTAGAGATATACAGACTGTGCGTAGATGAGGTCAAACTGCTGGGCCTTCAAGATGGCCTCTTCCTCTATTTAGGGACATTTGGAGGTGACATCCTTGGCTATAGGTGGTAGCAAGGTTTTTAAGAACCAGTCCAGGAAGATCCAGTCATCAAGCTTGATCTTGCACATGCTGCGATGTTGCCTCCACTCGTGGATGTGGTCAGTGATGTGGGTCGTAGTGTTTTGGCAGAAAGATAGCAAGATTTCCACTCCTTCATCATATCTGACGGGGTGCTGGAAATATTGCAAGAACATAAAGGCCAAGGAGTTGAAGTTTGGGTACTTGGATTATGGTATCTCAATGTACCACTTGGCTGCAGCACCTATGAGGGTGCGTTGGAACAATCTGAGTCTGATCCAATCATCTATGATGTTATTTGATGACCACCATAGGTGAAACATCATGATATGGTTTTGGGGGCACTCCCATGCCTTCCCTTCAAACTTGGGAATGTCTGAGGGGATTTTGGTTGGCATGGGAGGCCAAAACGTTTGATGGCGGATAGGGTCATTTGTTAACAGAGCCAAGTCAGGCAGGTTGAGGTGTGCCATGAAAGGAAGGTTTGACCCAAGTTTGATGTGTGATGGGGCAGCAATGGTGGTGGGGTTTGCAGGGACATGATGCACCTGCATAACTGGGGGTACTTTTGGCATGGTTGTGGATGGGCCACTGCCCCCAGGTGTGGTAAATAGAAATGTGTGAGTGGAAGGGACACTACCCCCATGTATGACAGGCGGGGCAGTGTAGGTGGAAGGGCCACTTCCTCTACACATGCCAAGTGGTACGGTGTCAGTGGACGGGACACTACCCCCAAGCATGACAAGTGGGACAGTTTGACTAGTTAGTGTGGGTGGAGGTAGCTAACTTATGACTGTTTGCATGACCATGCTAGGGACACCAGTAGGGGTGTTGGTGGTGGTGTGGGGTATGGATTTGGGTCCAATACCAATCACTAAGCCGAAAAATGGATCTGGGTTTGCACCAGCCATGGGGCTAGATGGTGCAGTATGCAGGTCTGGCTTAGATTGGTATGATTCTGAGTCTGAATCAGAGGCTACGATGCCTTCTGATGGTGTAGATGGTCATCGAGAATGGTCTCGACGGTGTTGGTTCAAGGACCCAAACTATGGTGAATCGCCTCTCAAGCGTGAGGAAGAACGTGGGGGATCAATTTTGTCTGATTGGTATATCAAGTGGTGAAATATGGTAATGAAGTTTTGGACCCCGATTTTAACGGCTCCCTATTGGCTTTCAGGTGGTCACTCGGGCACCAAGACTTCCAGGAGACAGTGCTTGGCATTTTCCTCATGGGATTTCTAGTAAATCGGTGGGGGTCATTTCCCATTTCGCTTAGCAATTCCTCTCAACGGCCAGTTACTTTGGTGTTCCCATGGTACTCCTCACAATGAGTTTCTAGGTTGAGCTCAAGTACTTCCCATGGTTAAGGCAGTCAGGGACTTATGTCCTCAAAGATTGCAAGTGTTTGAAATAGTGTAAATTATAAATTTTAATGGCTAGTTCAGCGTCATGAACTGAGTTTGGTTGTTTTATGTGGTATGGTTTGTGTGCATGTCTTTTATATTTTTGTTACACTTAGTGGTTGCTTGTATGGTTTATGTATAGTCCGCAGAGATTTTATTGTAGAACATCGATAAATTGTTTATGATAGCAGAAACTTGAATACATGCCATACTTGAACCTAAACTATGGTAGCTTAACTAGGTGACTGCCTTACACTTGTATTTCTCTTCAACCAGGACAGAGTGTTGGGCTCTCAACAAAATGGGACTAAGCCCATCCGTAGATCCTCAGGTCTGTCTCTGGATGCAAGGTCGGTCAACAGGGAGGACGTGAATGCCATGAAACCCCCAACGGTCTCCACCCCCTCTACCTTCCAAGTCACATGTTTTTAGTGGTTTTGAAAAATGACAGGTGAAGTGCCTATTACTATATGAGCTTCACCCTTTGTCTTATCCCATAATACCCCGAAGGTTGATGACTGGGTAGAGGAGGAAGGGCTAGGAAAGATATCAATTTCCAATTAAAAACAGAAACCTAATCTATAGTAATTTTGTTCAAGATTTAATCAGATTCTTTAAACCATTAATTATTTGATTTAACAATTATTTACATAGACTGCAATGAAATAAATAGAGACTGAAATGAAATAAACACAGATTGATGGATAGAGGCAGTTGAGCCGCACTGACAGTCCCAATAACTTTAAAAATCCGAATCTGAGAGATAGATCACTCTTTTCGGGGGAAATGTGGTGAGGGGGTCGCCAAATTTTCCCCAAATCAGGGGAGGGGGTCGCTCATAAACTGCAGACAGGAGCGATCTGCTTTATGGGATGAAGTCGCACCTTTTGGGCCTGAATGAGCGACCTAGTCGTACCTTTCAGTCCAATCAGAGCGACCTGGTTCGAAAGATGGAAAAAATTTTAGCCTGAGCCAAGACCAACCAACAGTAACCTGTACTGTGGCCGAATGGGATCGGTTTGGCCTTAAGGAGGCTCAACTATGAATTAAAATGCATAAAAAGGTAGATTTAAACTAGATCTGAAAGAAAACTAAACTAGGGAAAAATAAAAAACTGAAATACAGAAATTAAGTCCAGGGATCCTATGGGATCGACCTAGTATGGTCGCCAAATTTGTAGTAGGGATTTCACCCTTGCTACAGGCAGGAAAAGCTCCCTTCCGTCTATAGGACGGAAGGGTAGGGTTCTTGTGAGAATGGAATGAAAATGAAATAAAACCCTGCAGCCAAGGTCAGTGCCTAACTATAAAAACCCTGCAAAGAACTGTTAGAAGATGAGAGAGCTGCAAGAAAATGAAAGCAACCTGCAACAAAACATTAGGAAAAGAACCTACAAGCAAACTATGTCAGAAAACTACAACATAAAAGAAACAAAACAAAGTTATACCTTCTCTGGATGGAAATGGGCCACCATGCCCTAGTTTGGGAAGCACCTCTCAAATGGAATGGGAGCTTTGGCTCAATGGAGGAATGGAGGAGAGGGAGGGTGAATGACGTGAGAGGCAATGGGTCTCAAGGAACTCACATGGGCAGCATAACGATAGGGAGATGGGAAGTGATTTGAGAGTGATCCCCACCCCTCTATTTATACTTTTTCTTGATATTTTTAGGGTTTTAAGCCCCTGGTTGGGGCTTTAGCCCATTTTTTGGGCTTTTATCCCCTTTCGTCCAATTCCTAGCTCCTTTTGGGGTTTTAATCTCCTTTGAGGGGTTTTAGCCCATTTTTGGAGGTTTTAGTCCCTATGAGAGCTATTTGGCTCTTTTTAGGGGTTTTTAAGCCCTTTTTCATATTTTTAAGCCTTTTTGAGGGTGTGGGGGTCAAATGAGGGTCGTACGTAGATGTCTTTGGGTGGTGTAGGTCATTTAGAGCTTACAAGAGCTTACTGAGGTATTTTTTGGGTCAACAGGCCATGTGGTAGATATTGCTGCTAGGAGGTGATGACAACCTTTCTATTGATCATGGTAATGTATTTATCATGATTAATATTGCTAGGTATAAGCTGAGTACAAACCCATATATCCTTCCAAGTCAATGTGAGCAAGTATTTTTATCACATGTGCCAGGTAGAGTAGGTTGGTAATTTGTTGTTAGATTTGATCCAAGAGGAAGGTCTGTAAAGTATGTATAGGGAGATGATGATCATGAAGAAGACCAAGAAGATGCAAGTGAGTAGGACGAAGTGTTGGAGGAAGAGGTTTGTGAATTTGACCATCTATTCATTGAATCACATCCTATGGATCATGTCATTGCTATTAATTATATAGATGATGATGATTTGGTGCTAGACATTCCAAATGTATTTGAATCTAAAGGTTTGGATACAAATTATGACCATAATGAGATAGATACTAAATTTGATGAAGTTTTAGATCAATTCAAGTTGTTTATGTAATAAATCTTATTTAACAATGTGAGGACTTCAACATTTATGAATAATTAATTAATACTGGAATTTGATTAATCTATTATATGTGGAACCCCATTTTATAACTCTATTGTTATTTTATTAAAATGTTTGTCTACTTAACGACTTTTAATATATACTTAATAATCAATCCTAAATGTTATTCCCTTTAGTAATGGATTATAAAGTTATGGTCATGGTCAACTTAAAATAAAATGAGGATACTATCTCTATAAATCCATTACTTTTTTTTGTTATTGGCTTATTTTTATACTCATATAGAAAAAACGTGTTCCTCTAATTTTGTTGTAGGGTTGGAATCATTATAGTTACTTTACTCCACTCAATTTAGAATTCTTTAGATATGTAAATATGAGTGGAGTGTATTTATTTTTCCATTTTTTTTACACAAATAACACAATCACAAACATGAGTGTTTCACTAGAGCGTTTTGAACTCTCGTGGATCAATACCAACACCCAAATTCGATCAAACCATCAAGCAATTGCTTAGAAATTCAGTACCTTTAAAGTACAACTAATTAGATATTCTATAATTGATATTAATGTAGTTATTAAGCATATTTATAAATTTTGGAAATGTAATAAAATGTATATAATATTTGCACTTGAGGATAGTTGGTGGTACCTTTTGTTCTCCTCCATTTAGCGGTCTAATCATCATAACAATTTAGTGTATAATATATATTGTTAAGGATGGTAGTGTTAAAATTATTGTGTAACGCCATTTGTAAATAATGGGGAGACCTATGAAATATAGTAGACAATGTAGAATAGGAAACACAATTGGTTTTAAGAGATAAAAATATTGAATAATCATAGCACATAAGAGAACAATAATGCACTCTAAATTAAATCAAGATATGATTTAAACTATATTTAGAGGAATCGAAAAAAATAGTACAAAAGATATGTGACGGTTGTAGAAAGACAATAAAGATTCTATAAACCAATATATTATACAAGTTGTGGGAGTGCAATATAAACTCTTGCATTTATACTTTGACTCTCACCATGCCTACAATAATGGATGTTGTGGTTATACTATAATTACATTCTAAAATATGGTCTATTGTGTTGAAACAAGGTTTTCTTGCATCGATCCATTATTTACTTAAACATTGCGTATATCATTGATAGACTATATGAAATAATGCATCATCGAGAATTTATTGCAAAGTTCTAAACTTGACATTAGGTACTTTCAAAGATATTTTCAAGGCCATAATTTATCTAATTCATTAGAAATAGCAAACATTGTCCCTCGACACTCTTCCAATTCAAAGTTAAAGGTTAAGAGAACAATTTATTCTCAATTTGTTTGAAAACCACTACTATTTCTTTACTATTTTCATACATAATATTGAATACAAACATTAAAAAATAAGATTTACATCAAATAATATGCCCTAGTAAATGTATGATGATTTTGAAAAAATTAATGACGTGGAAACATAAAAATGATTTAGTATCATCTAAAGATAACCATTTAAGCTATTTCCTTGTGACCAAGGAACATACAATAAACATAATACTCTTTTGATCTTAATTAAAGTCTCAATGTATTTGTGCCCCTATACCATTTGATTCGAAAAGTAAATGAATCTTTATTAATATGTATTTATTTGATGAGGAACTTAGGAAATTATCCAAATAAAATAATATATATTACATATAGTGTTATAAGAAAACAATTCCTAGTAGGAAACTAGTAAAATTCCCTCGTGGTAATACTTATGGCCTGTCCCTAATAAGAAATGGAGTGACTTCCATGTTAGGTAAGTAATTCGAGTATAAAAAAAATGGTACTTAATTCCATACCTATTTAGGGATATTTCAATATATTCAAATCAAACTTATGTCCCTCCTCCAACCTTGGATTGGGTTTCTCTCCAATTATTAAGGAGCAAATAGACCCACAAATTTCTATTTAGGGAATCTTTTGCATGTTTAACATAAAAGGGTAATAAATTTTTCGTTAATTATTTTGGCATTTTATTTTTTTGAGAAATTACTTGAACTCGTCAATAGTTGTTTATTTATCATGTCGTTGGATTATTTTCATGAATTAATACTTTTAGGTTCCATGATCACTTTACACTTTTTAGACCATCAATCCATTATCTTTGCCTCGAGTGTATAAAACCTTATAATTATAGACATATCCATTATCTTTGCCTCGAGTGTATAAAACCTAATAATTATAGACATATCTACATCTGAGGTTATATATACATTTTCAGGAGTTGCACTTGCACTCCCTCTATTTATTGATTCCGATGTACGTAGCAATCCCTTTGATTTATTTATAATCATTTTATGAACATTAATCAAATAAAATTGTCTCATCTTATCTTTAAAAAGCATCTCGGACTTATTATGTTCCTTTAATGCCACAATATTCTTTTTTACATGAGTACCCTTAGTTTTACCTCACACAACATTCAATGTGTAGACCTTTCGTGGAATTTTTTTGTCTTATTAATGAAATATGAGGATAATATAGTTTTTATACTCAAATACCCTTTTTCTCATCCTTGAATCATAGTTAAGGCCTCAAGAAACATAAATTTAATAGGTGCTTATGAAACATAACATAGAAAATATTAACATAACATATATATTAACATATATCAGTATATAACATAACAACATAACATAGTAAGTTTTGAGGATTAGCTTAATTTGGTGGTGCCACTATTTCCATGTCATTGTGTAGGTTTTTTGTTCTATTCCCATGGTTTTAGGCACACTAGTTCTACGCTATTTGCTACAATAGATACCATCCGTGGAATGAGGAGAAATACCCAAAGTTTTATAGGGAGTTATTCCCAAATAATATAAATTACATAACACACAGACATAGACACATACATATATGTATGTATGTATGTATGTATGTGTATACATACATACATATATACACATCTCTATCTCTCTCTCTCTATATATATATATATGTGTGTGTGTGTGTGTGTGTGTGTGTATGTATGTATGTATGTATGTATGTATGTATATGTATATATATGCATGCGTGTGTGTATATAAACACATACACCTTCCTAGCAAAAAAACATATCTTCTACTCAAGGAGAATTGAAGATAATGGAAGCTAAGCCCACAATCAACAAATTTAAAAATACTATCATTGTAAAATCAAATATATTCCCACCATGAACAAGTATCTAAAAAGGTTATTTTCCTATAGAGACACTCACATGTAGTCATAGGTTTTATTTGAAATAGTTCAACCCTTCAAGTCTACTAATGTTTATATTAAAACACAACATTACACACAGTTAGATTTCAAAGTTCCTAATTCCTTGTGATGACCAAGTGTCCCTCACTTAATTCATCTATAAAAAAATGACCTTCATCCATGTCATGTCCCGAATTTTGCATTGGGTCACAATGGCCTAATCACATTTTCCATATTCACGAGAGTTTGTCAAATTGATGCTAAGGGTCAAATAACTGCCAAGGAGAAAAATTACTAGTTTCCTAGGTTGGGGGTGGAAGCTTTGGGATTTGGAATAAGGGGGACAATAAATGATGTTTGAACATTAGAATGGCATAAATATTTAACAAAGGAGATAAATAAATAAATACAAGGGAATATTAAAGTGGAAATTGATCATGAAGACACATGGAGTATGTGGGACCCACACAAGCTAGATTTTCTATGCCACATGGCATCCTCCTCTTGCAATTTTGAATCCATGGAAAGACTAAATGTTCTTGGATTATTTATAAGGATAATACACTTGGACATATGCATCATAGGTCGAATTTGGAAGGAAATGTAACTTACATGGGAGAGGGAGAGTCATTTTAGAGCTAGTGAGACACTTGGACTAGATTCCCTAGAACTATGACAACAATGATGAAGATGTTATGACACCTATGACACAAATCAAATTTGAATGCTCACATATGACATATCTGACATGCCAGGTAGAAATAGAGCATCCAATAGGGTGCTTATGTGTGTTAGATTTTATCATTTAAGCGAGCATTATGTTAGGATCTTTAACTAAGAGAATAACAACTACAACAATCAAACACAAGAGACAATGAACATAGTGTTTTTCCTCGGGGAAACCATAAATGGAAAAAACCCCGCAACTTCCTCAGAGATAGAATCAGCACCAAAATTAAAACCCCAAAACAGTAAGATGATCTCCCGACAGCAGCAACCTCTTTCTTCCTTGCCCCAGTGTCTTCTTCTTCCTCAGCTATGTGCTACAACTAAGTGTGAGTGAGAGTGTGCTAAATAGAGAGGATAGCTCTCTATTTATACTAATTCTCGACATGACTAAACCCTACTAGGGTCGACTTCTCTAGGAGAGTCTAATAACCCTAGTGCCCCGGAATTGCGAGGACTTTAACCCTTGATTAATAGGAGGGTTACCCACAATAACTTGACATGACTTGTTTACATTATAGAACCTCCCGATAGGAACATCGGGGCATGACATGACTCAAGTACATTACAAATACATCCCAGAATAAACATCGGGTTACAATACATAAGAAATACAAGTGAATACATTCTGAAGTTACATATACATCAACACTCCCTCTTAACTAGGAAGGTATTCTCTCGACACAATTTTCAGCACAAGTCTTCTTCTATGTATCATTTGGGTCATCGTCAAGTTATCAGCATCTTCATCTTCAAGTAATGATCCGGGAGGATCTAAAAAGGCCAATTTTCAAAATCATCATATTGAAACAAAAATAGTACCATGTCGAAGAGCTCATCAAGCCAATTCCAATGGTGCAAATGGCATGTCAAACGGACTCCGGATGCAAAAGATATTGTGTTTTGAAGTTTGGCCCCAACAGGGAAAATTTTGGCTGAAGTGCCACGTGGCACTCCCTCAAGCTGCCACGTGGTAGTCAAAAAGTGCATTCTGATGACATGGCATGGTGATGTGGCATGATGACATAGCATGTTGATATTTCATGGTGACATGGCATGGTGATGTGGCATACTGACATGGCATGATGATGTGTCATGATGACATGGCATGATGATGTGGCATGGTGACATGGCATGATGAAGTGGCATGATGACTAGCATGCATGCATTTG